>CM045766.1:80417079-80803102 GCA_025200525.1 Camellia lanceoleosa
TAGATGCTCCGTCTAGCTTTGTACTTCTTGCCCCTGGTCGAGCATTGTTGGGACCGCGGGACCGAATAGATGCTGGGTCCGGCTAACGAATATGTTACATGGTTGTCCTTGATTTCGTAATGAAAGGAAGAGGGTCTTACTTAGATCCAAGTTGGTCCTAAAAAACAATTTTTTGTTCCCACCTGGAGCTAAGTAAGATTGGTACTAAAGATTGTGCTCTTAGGTAGAACTACTTAAGTTTGTTACAACTTTGATAGCACATGTGCATTTGAATAGGACAAAGGCATGAAGAGGTGTCTTACTCAGGTCCAGGTTGGTTTGAAAAAAACAATTGTTTGTCCCCACCTGGAGTTAAGTAAGACTAACGTTGGAAGTTTGCTCCTGACAAAGCTTAGCCAAGTTTGTTCCAACTCTGTTTGTTTGCGTCAGTACTGAAGTGTTGACGTGACGATACTTAAAAAATTATGTGGATTCAGAGATGTTTACTTAAGATATGTTAGTGTGGTTTCCACTAAGCAATTCTACTTGGCTAAAATCCAATTTAGTTGCCAAACATAATTCCACCAAGCAATACCACTTGGCATGTTTGAGTGCTAACCAAATTTAAATTTCGTTCAGTCGTTCTGAAACTAAGTCCATTTGGGTTAAGACCAAAACTAATTCCGTTTGATAAACATCAAAGCTAATTCCGTTTGATAAGTACCAAAGTTAATTCCGTTTGATAAACATCAAAGCTAATTCCGTTTGGTGAGTACCAAAGCTAATTCCGTTTGATAAACATCAAAGCTAATTCCATTTGGTGAGTACCAAAGCTAATTACAAGAATTTGATAAATTTGAGAGAAGTGGGGAAGCATTTGCATTGGTCAACAGATAACTGCCTTTACATTCTGATAGAGAAGTTGGGGGATAATTCTATTGATAGTATTTCTTGAGATTTGCTACATTCCAGGGCCGAGGTATAGCTCTGCCTTTGAGATCCTCTAGGTAGTAAGCTCTATTTTCAGCAACAACTGTGACTTTGTACGGACCCTCCCAGTTAGGCCCAAGTTTGCCTTTGCCAGGCACCCTTTTGTGATCCATAACTTTTCTCAGAACCAGCTCTCCAGGTATGAATTGCCTTGGGGAGACTTTTTGATTGAAACTTTTGATAAGTCAGCTCACGCCGACAAGTCCGATCGGTCGCTTCTTCACCTCTTCCATATCTCGTGCTTGTGTAATAGCTTCCTCATTGCTGGTGCTTTCAAACAATTCAGACCGAAGGGTTGGGAGACCTACTTCGAGTGGGATGATGGCCTCCATTCCATAAGTTAGGAAGTAAGGTGTTTCCCCCGTTGAGCGCCGTGTTGTGGTTCGGTATGCCCATAGTATGTGGGGTAACTCTTTAACCCATTTTCCTTTTGCATGCTCAAGCCGTTTCTTTACTCCGTTGGTGATGGTTTTGTTTGACGCTTCTGCCTATCCATTACTTTGTGGGTACCCTGAAGAAGAGTTCCAATACTCGATCCTGAGGTCAGCACAAAACTTTTTGAAGATCTTTCCATCGAACTGTGTTCCGTTATCTGCAATCAGTATCCGCGGGATGTTGAAACGCACCACCACGCTTCTCATGACAAACAGATTTGTGTCCGCTTCTTTGATACTTGCCAGCGCTTCAACTTCAACCCACTTAGTGAAATAATCGGTTGTAGCAATGAAGAATCGCTTGTTCCCAGTTCCTCGTGCCAATGGTCCGACAATGTCCAGACCCCATTGGGCAAAGGGCCATGGGCTGGTGAGTGGAGTGAGAGTTTTGGCTGGCTGATAAATGAGTGGAGCAAGCCTCTGACATTTATTACACTTATGTACGTGCTGCTACGCATCTTGTTGCATTCGTGGCCACCAATATCTGTGAGTGAGGGCTCGGTGCGCCAGTGACCTTCCACCAACGTGGCATCCATAAATCCCATCATGAATTTTGTAGAGAACATTCTCGACCAAATTTGGATGCACGTGTAAAAGACAAGGGCCAAGATAGGAGCGTCTGTACAGCTTCCCAGATGGTGAGATCCAAAACTGAACTGACCTATGTCTGACTTTGTTGGCTTCCTTTTTATCTTTGGGGAGAGTACCAGATTTTAGAAAAACAAGTATCGGATCCATCCAGTTTGGCTCTAGGTTGCTGCAGAGGACTGGAGATGCAATGCTTGGTTATGGCATGAACTCAACCCAAACTTTTCTAGCATCTTTGGTATCCACTGATGAGCTGAGGCAAGCCAGAGCATCAGCATGGCTGTTTTTGTCCTGACTAATTCGTTCCACTCGTATGGATTGAAACTTTTTGAGTAGGTCTTTGGCCTTGCCTGCGTACATAGCCATTCTTTCATCTCATGTTTCATAGACCCTGGAAAGCTGGTTTACCACTAGTTATGAATCGTTGAAAACAAGAAGCTGTTCTGCACTGAAGTGTTCGGCACTACATAAGCCAACGAATAACGCTTCGTACTCTGCCTCGTTGTTTGAAGCCTTACAACCAAGCCTGAGAGCCAGTTCCCAGATAAATCCTTCTGGTGAGATAAGTACTACTCCTGCCCTCGAGCCTTGGTTATTGGATGCCCGTCAACATAAAGCTGCCAGATGTTTCCAATAAAAAGTCTCCATGTTTCCAAAGCGCAGTGCTTTCCCTGTTCGGTGGTGCGTGACACCTGTGCCGAACTGGGATTCCCTAGATTGGTACTCTAGGTGGGAGCAAATTCTGTGACAAAATTTGCTAAGACCTGGGCCTTGATTGCCGTCCTGGGTTGATACTAAATATCAAACTCACCAAGTTCTACCGCCCATTTTGCTATTCGACCAGAGAAATCAACTCGGCTGAATACAGATCTGAGGGGAAATTCAGTGAGGACGTTGATGGTATGCCCCTGGAAGTAATGTTGCAACTTTCTTGAGGCAATAAGCAGCGCGTAAGCTAACTTTTCCAAGGGAAGATACCGTGTCTCGGCATCTAGTAAAGTCTTGCTAAGATAGTATACTAGCCTCTGTTCCTTGTTAACTTCTCGAATTAATATTGCACTTACGGCATGATCTGAGACTACTAGATATAGGTACATCTCGTCTCTTGGTTCTGGAGTGGACAGAAGAGGTGGTGTGCTGAGGTATCTTTTGAGACTTTGCAGTGCTTCGGTACACTTGCAACTCCATTCAAACGCTGTCCTTTTCCTCAATAGCTGGAAGAAGGGCTTCATCCGGTCTGAAGATTTGCTGTTGAACCAATTTAGGGCGGCCGTCATTCCGGCCAGTTTCTGCAGCTCGTTAGCCTTTGTTGGTACTTCAAGATCTTGTATTGCTTTGATTTGATCCGGATTCGCCTCGATTTCTTTGTGAGTGACCATGTATCCCAAGAACTTCCATGTTCCTACCCCAAAAGCGCATTTCGAGGCATTGAGGTGAAGCTGATGGTTTTTCAGGATGCCAAAAACTTCTCTCAAGTCTGCAAGGTGGTTTGTAGCGAGCTTGCTTTTTACTACCATATCATCTATATAAGCTTCCATGGTTTTCCCAAGTTGGTCCTTGAACATCTGAGTGATCATTCGCTGGTAGGTTGCCCTGGCGTTCTTGAGGCCGAACGGCATTACTTTGTAGCAGTAAGTTCACCTCGGAGTGATAAATGCTGTCTTCTCCTGATCTGGGCTGAACAGTGGTATTTAATGATAACCGCTATAAGTGTCTAGAAAACTCATACGCTCATGCCTTGCTGTTGAATCCACTAGTTGATCGATGTGAGGCAGCAGAAAGCTATCTTTACGACAGGCTTTGTTTAAGCAAGTGAATTCAACGCAAACTCTCCATTTTACGTTCTTCTTTTTGACTACAACTGTGTTGGACAGCCATCGTGGGTATTGAACTTCTTTGATCGCTCCCGATGACAGGAGTTTTTCGACTTCGGCAATTATTGCTTCAGTGTGCTCAACTGAGGATCTCCGACTTTTTTGTACAACGGGCCGAGCAGAAAGGTTGATGTTGAGCTTGTAGCAAGCAAATTCTGGGTCCAACCCTGGAGTATCATATGCTGACCATGCGAATACCTCCATATTTTCCCTCAGCAGTTCCAACAGCTGAAGTTTCTCATCAGCGCCTAGTGAGGTACCAATAAGGAAGTACTTTTCTAGATCATCCTCTTTTACTAGGACTTTCTCCAAATCCTCTACTATCTTTTCCTCTGGGGCACCTCCTACATCTTCTAAGACTGGCTGTTCGGCCATTTTTACTGTCTGTACCTGTTTGTAGAGTTGCTTTGCCTTTAGTGCCGCCATGAAGCAATGTTTGGACACAACTTGATCCCCTGAGATCTGCTCTACTCCGTGTTTCGTTGGGAAACGGATGAGCTGGTGGTAGGTTGAAGGGACCGCCTCCATTTGATGAATCCATGGGCGTCCAAGTATGGTGTTGTAAGGGGATGGTGTATTAATAACTAGAAACTCTATCTGGAGGGTTTTTGTTCCTGCCACAACTGGCAACACTATTCTGCCCAGTGGCCATTCTGGCTGTGAATTAAATCTAACTAAGAGAGCTGCCGTTGGGGTGAGGTGCTGCTCGGAGAGACCAAGCTTTCTGAACAAGTCATAATACAATATGTCTGCTGCACTGCCTTGATCTACTAGGACTTGTTTTACGTCAAACTGTTTCCCAATTCCCACAGTTATAATCAGTGCATCAGTATGTGGGTGTTGTATGCCTTCTAAATCCTTTCTAGTAAATGAAATAGTACACAAGGGGAATTTGGGTACCGTGCGTACCTTTTTCGATGTGGGCTCTACTGACATGACTTGCTGAATTTGCACAGCCTTAGCAATCTCTTCTTTCAGTGCCTCTTCACGTCCCTAGGTAGCTGTTCCATGGATCACATTTATTATCAGCCGAGGTGGGTGCTCAGTATTCGGTTTTGGTGGTGGGTTTCCCAGTTTGGTCACTTTCTTATCCTGATCAATGTAATCCCGGAGGTGCCCGCTACTATTAAGTCCTTTAGTGTTGCTTCAGTGCCCTGCAGTTCTGAGTCATATGCCCCCTGTCTTAATGGTAGGTGCATCTGAGCTTCTGATTGCGCCGAGCCGGATCTCCCAACATTTTTGGTGGCCAAACAAAGAAGGGCTCTCTCTTGATCTTTTCCAGGATTCGATAGATCGGTTCTTTGAATACAGTCACGACGGCTTCATGAGATTTGGACTTATCCACCTCATTCACCGTGAGCCCTTGGTGTTCTCCTCGATCTATTCTCTTCTTGTGCCGAGCTATTTATTCTGCTGATGCTACCTTGATGGGGATCTGATCATCTTCGAAGTGAGCATACTGCTCAATCCTGGAACGCAAATCTTTCAATGCTATGGCCGGGCGCTTGGTAAGTGATTGTCTCAACTTACTTTCCGGGCGCAGACCATGTTTGAAAGACATAACGGCCATCTGCTCACTGCACACGTTTTCCTCCAGGTCATTGTATTCTTCCCAGTACCTCCTAGCATAACTACGCAGCGTTTCTTCCTGCTCATTTCGGAGACCGAACAGTGTATCCGGCTCTTTCGGGGTCTTAGTATTGGAGACGAACCTAGCTAGGAACTCTTCGGAGAGCTGCTTCTAGCCATGAATTGATCCAGCGGGGAGCTTATCGAACTATCGAAGTCTAGTTTCTCCCAAGCTGGATGGGAAGCCTTTGCACATCAGTGCCTCATCTCGGCTCCATAGAGACATCATCTGTCTGTAATAGCTAATATGCGTCAGTGGGTCCGACTTCCCATCGTGCGAAGTGAACTTTGGCGGGGTGAATTTCTTTGGAGGTCTCATGGCCTCGATTTCTGGGGAGAATGGCGAGGGGACGAGCCTATCCAGCGCTCGGTGCTCTCTCTGGTGAGCGGTACGGTCCAGATGATCCTGATGTTGCTCGTTCTGCTTATTGCCGATCAACCAAGTACGAAGGTCTTGAGGAGGGTATTCAGTCTGTTGGCTAACCGTCTTTTGCCTTTTAGCCCTTTTCCGGCATGATCCACGGGTGTAGCTGCTCACTGCCTCACTCTGTACCGGGATAGGCTGGCTTTGTTGCCCAGACTCATTTCTGGGGAACTTTTTCACTGGTGGCTCTCTGGATGAGCTCCTCCATTGCAAGCGAGAGGGCTCTGCTTCAGTCTTCTTTTCCGTTGGATCACCCAGCACCCTTTTGAGTTGGGCTTTCAACTCCTGTATCTCCATCCCCATGGAGTTTATGATTTGATCTCTGTAATCCTTCTCCAGAAGAAAGTGATAAGAAGAACCTCCAGTGAAGGGTAATCGATGCTCGACGGATTCAGGAGTCCGGTTATTGTTTCTAGTTTGTTCTTTTAGGACTGTTGGGAGTGCCAAGCCTTTGTCCTTTGTCTTCTCCGTCTGTGGAGTATGTGTCGAAGGTGGGATGTCCTCAATCCCCATCGTCGGAACTGAGTGCAGAGCTTAGAGACAAAGTGATCCACGTTCACCGCACCAATTGTGCGTACTGAATTTCGCACTAGATTAAAGTGGATCGGGGCTCCGCACTCGGTTGGACTATTCAGGGAATGAAGTTCTTGCAGCAAAAAGCACTGTAAGAGCTGCTCGGCCGGGGTTGGCCGGATAACCCTTCCGGGGTAGGAATCAGTGATCGGAGAAGAAGTGTAGAGAGTTGAGTTTGTAAGTAAGTGATGTTCAACTGGGATCGGTTCAGTTACCTTCAGTGTGAAGTTCATGTAGTATATATAGGGTTCCTTGCTTGCTCAAGATGGTTTCATGGAGCTCTGGTGCTGCCAAGTTTCCTTTTAGCATTGCCCAAGGTGGGGGACCACCTGGTAGTTGTCATAGAATGCATATACTCATTGTAGTCATGCTGATAACAAACTTCATTCTTCTGGTTTAACAGCTTCCGTGATTCAAGGTGTAGGGGACCAGCTGAGGTGGCAACTTGCATATGCACATACTTATAACTTCCACGTTTCTCTACGAGGTTTCCTCAACTCGGTACCCTGGTTCCCTAGTTCGGCCCTAGACGAGGCTTCTGTTGGGATGGGCTGGTCTATTCGGATATCTTTGTGTGGGCTCAACCCACTTTAGTTCGGCCCATAGATTAGGTCTTGCAGCTCGGCCTAGCCCAGCATCACGGCTGGACTAGCCTTTCCGTTGCGGGTTGAGCCCAAGTGCTTGAGGACTTGGGTAGACTATTGATCATGGAGTTGGGCTCAATTGGCTTGCCCATATATTTATCTAACCCACTTGGATTTGGGCTTTAGTGGATTGGGCCAGCCCAAGGCTCGGATTTGACTCATTTTATATTCAGCCCCGTCAATCCTCATTTTCATGTTTTCTTGGATAGCATTTAAAAAAAATTTGTTATTTAAATTAAAATGACTAATTGAACAGAGATTGTCGGTATAGATACAAAATAACTAATCTTTTTTTTTGTTGAATATTTTGAATAATATATTGGGTAGAGCATTTCCAACATACCAAATCTTTAATATTTGTTAGTTAAAATACCTAATACAATTTATTTTTTCCAATGCCAACACATTAGACATACAGTTGGGCATTTTGCTTAAATACACTTAGGTCTCGTTTGTTTTCAGAGGTAGAGTGGAAATGAATAATAGTTATAAGATTAATAGTGAATGGATTGATAGTGAAGGGATTAAGTAAAATTGTGTTTGTTTGATGATAGTTGTTAGTGTGGGGATTGTCAAATTATTACCCTATAAAAGAAATATAAAATATTAAGCAAATAAAACTATGATTTTTTCTTAACAAAAAATACAAAAACATTAAATTAATGTTTAAAAAAAAATGCCCAACACGTAATAAAAATAAAAATAAAAAAATAAAATAAAAAAAAAACTAAGCCGGAGGACTAATTTCCTAATACCACATTCACGTCCTCCATCCCAATCTCAACACCAAGACCTATCCTAATTCCATGGGATTATGAATCCTCTCTATATCTCCCAAAATAAACACAACATATAGTGGGTCCCACCTCCATCTCCCAAAACAAACAGGGCCTTAGAGCTTGTTTGGGAAGAACATTTGGGCTAAAATAGTCATATAAGACAAAATATGTTATTATAGCCAAATAGGACAAAGTGTCACATCCAACCCATAATTATTTCATTTTTCTCTCACAAAAGTCAAAAAGTCTATTTCAAACGAACCTTTTTAGTCCCAGACTAAAAAGTCAAAAAGTTAACCCATGTCCTAAACGAGCTCTTAGTTTTTAAAGGCTAGAAAAATGTATATGACTTTTATGATCATTTTTCTCTATGTGGCATTTTATAAATAAAAGTAATGTTGGGGAGTTTCTATTTGCTCACACTCTCATTCCTCTCTGTACACACACTTAATGATATTTATTTTTATTACAATTTTATCCCTAAGTAAAATTACTATTAGGGACATCCACACACAATTCAAATAAACATAAGTTCTCAATGCACATCCACATCTAAGACTACACATTGAAGCTCCACAGCCCATGGTCACATACTTCATTCTTCCATACCTAGTTTACTAAACCTCCACACTTCATCCTCATCTTTTCAAACCCTTCATTGTTAGTTTTCATCATTAGTTTACACACTAAACACCCCCATTCTTGATTCTTAGCTTTTCATTATTTCACACACTAAACCTCATCATCATTCATCATTGTTATCAAAGATTTCCCTTCTGAAAATTCAAATTTTCATTTTGAAAATTTAGATTTTCAGAAGCATATAACTGTTTATGAGAAAGATAGCCAAGGAAATGTGAGTTTTGCTATATAAAAATCATAATTTTTCCAGCGTCTTTCAAAAAACTAAGGTCGAAATATATCAAACTAGTCGATAGTCTACTACCAAAATAATTAATTACTTTCGAAAGTTGTCTTCCAAACTAATTTCAAATTTTCGACATACAACTTCCGAAATATTAAAAATAATTCGAACAACTACATTCGAACAATAGCATTTTTTGCGACATTGTACTTTCGAATGAAGTAATTTTTTTTTTTTCATTTTATATTCCAAATTCATAAATTTTATACTAAATTTGCAGTTTCAAATAGCAAATTTGTCTTTATAATGCCATTTCAAATTTGTAATATTATACAAAACTTGCAGGAATATGTCTCAACTCAAGGAAGTGAGGTTCGCTCAAATAACGTGTTGGATTACACTACTCAATTCACAACTGAACAAGTTCACTCCACAAAATTATAATGATTGTGTTTGGATTTGCTCAACAAATGTACATGTTTAATAATATTTATTTGACTTTGTAGGTGTTCAAAAGTAAGGATGAATTGCTTAACTGGGTACGTGAAGTTGGAAAGAGAAATGGTTTGGTGATTGTAATCAAAACATCATACTATGGTGGAGGGAAAAAAAGACCCAGGTTGTATCTTGCTTGTGAGGGGAGTGGCCAATATAGAGCATCAAAGAAGTTAAAAACATGATGGCAACAATACATCAAGAATAACCGGTATGAAGAAGTGTGGTTGTCCTTTTGATATGAGGGCTCATTGGTTGAACACGAATGATGAATGGACATTGACCTTAATATGCGGTTTGCATAACCATCCACTTGCAGAGCACCTTGAGGGACATTCATATGCGGGGAGGCTGTCAAAGGATGAGAAATCATTGTTAATGGATATGTCAAAGAGCATGGTTAGGCCAAAAGAGATCCTAGTAACCTTGAAACGACGAGATGCCCTCAATATAAGCACACTTAAAACCATTTACAATATATGCCGTTGAAACAGGGTGGTAGAGAGAGCTGTAAGGTCACAAATGCAACACTTATCGGGTGAATTGGTCAAGTATAATTACATTGAGCGCCATCGATGTGAAGAGTCCATGATGACTATGACAGACTTGTTTTGGACACATCTTGCCAGTTTAGACTTATTTCGATCTTTCCTATGTATATTTATTATGGATTGCACATATAAAACCAACAGATATCGTCTTCCTCTTCTTGAAATTGTGGGAGTGACATCAATTGAAATGTTTACTTGGTAGCTTTCACATACTTACAGTCTAAGAGGGCCGATAACCATGCATGGATGTTAGCTACATTGCGTGATGTCATGGATGGTTTTGTTTTGCTAGTGATTATTGTCATTGACAAAGTGAATGCCATACAGAAGATATTCCCAAGTGCCAAACATTTATTATGCTATTGACATATCAGTAAGAATGTATTGACCAAATGCAAGAAAATGTTTGAGACAAACCAGAAATGGGAGAAGTTCAACCATGAGTGAAACTATTTAGTGTATTCATTTTCTGAAATTCAATACGATGAGCGTCTTCAATCATTACTTAAGGAATTCAGTAGTTATCCCGATACAGTTAACTACGTCATGGATACTTGGTTGGTTCCTTACAAAGAGAAATTTGTGGCGGCATGGACAAACACGTGTATGTATTATGGCAATGTTACAACCAACTGGTAAGATTACTTTTGTTCAATAAGTTATTAATAAGTGACATGTACTTGATTTTGATTTGACTTACATTGAATTGAACAGCACTGAGAGAGCACATGCAAAACTGAAAAGACAACTGGGTTCATGTTAAGTCTTATTTGAGGCATCGTTTGAGAAACTACACAGTCTGTTTCAGTTACAACACACTGATATCAAGGCTTCATTTGAGAAAAGTCTAACTGTTGTGCAACATCAATTCAAGCCTTCTTAATTCATGGAGCTATGAGGTAATGTGTCTATTTCTATATTAGAGTATTTTCTTGTAAAGAGTAAGAGAGTCAATTCCATTGGTATTAATGCTGAATCTTGTGGATGCATCCTTCGCCATACGCATGGTTTACCTTGTGCCCATGTGATTGCTGACTATATCAGACAAGATCGTCCTATACTACTTCCTACCATACACTCACATTGGAGGCAACTTCATATCTCCATACGTAACAAAGAAGAGGAAACGGAGGTGACTTGTCATACAGAAGTGTAAAGTTGTTTGTGAAAAAGTTCAATAAAAGTGATAGAACCATGCAGTTGGAGCTTTTGAAGAAGTTGAAAGAGATTATATGTCCGGGAAGTACTTTTCTTGTTGAGCTGGAAGTGAAGCCCAATACACGTCCTCGGGGTCATAAGAAGATCAATGTTTTTACCTGTCGTGACCCGTGTGCATTTGAGTTGGTGCAATTTGGACATGATTCCTTCTCACCTAGGGATACTCAAATTATTACATTAGCTTCTACTTAGAAAACCAAGAAGAAGTGACCTATTAAGGAAAATGAGAAGGTGAATGCGAAGGGGAAGGTGTACATTACCAGAACATTAAAACCTGATGCATATGTTGATGCTTTCCCTTCTGGGTTGAAACCATACATTAAGTTTCCCAAGGATGTAGCTGTAGATGGGAGTTGTGATTTCAAGGCTATAGCTGTTTCAATTGGTCATATAGAAGATGATTGGGCTTAGGTTAGGCGTGATCTTTTGGGTGAGTTGCACACCTACAAAGAGGAATACATTACATTTTATGGGTCCTACGAAAGGTTTGAAGACTTGACAAGCATATTGTCATACTTTGAAGATTATCTTGGCTACTCACGTTGGATGACTATGCCAGACATGGGGCATCCTGTTGCATCGTGCTACAATCTTGTGTTATACCACTTGTCATTACAGCAATGTCTTACATTTTTATCTCTGAGAACAGTGCCAATACCTTAACTTGATAGACGTGAGATTGCCATTGGATTTGTCAACGGAAATCATTTTGTGTAGGTATAAGAGAAACTAATCATTTCGTGCGTGTACAGGAAATTATAAGGCATGACAACTAATTGAAGTGACATGTGGTGTAGGTTTTTTTGTAGCCCAACCATCCAATTCCTTCTATAGCCACTAATTGGCGAAAATACTATCACTACTGTTCGAAAGTTGAAAATCGCCAATATCTCTACTGTTCGAAAGTTAAAAACTGAAAAAGTAAATTACTTTTGGAAGTTGAATGTTGAATGAATTAAAGAAATTCAGAAGTTGAATGTCGAAATAAATAAAAACATTCAGAATTCTAATGTCGAATTAAATGTTAATTTTCAAACTTCTACTTCCGAACAAATATTTTATTTTCAGAAAACTAGTTCCGAATGAGGAATAGAATACTCAATTACGATGGGCTATGCATTCATTTCGAAAATGGTAAAAACAAACCCTACATTACAAATGAAATAGGAATAAGGATTAATATAAGTAAACTAACCTAAATTTTCCAAATGTGAAGATTTCCTTCAATGATTCATGTGATTTTGTTCAATGCTCTTCAATGCCAATGCTTTAACGAGATGTTTTCATCGGATGGATGAAGCTTTTGGGGATGAATAGTAGAGTGTGAGAGATGGGTATGTGTGTGTGAGAGACGGGTCTGAGGGGTTTGTGTGTTCTCTGAGGGTGCATGATTTACATTTGAGGGTTGATGTGGAATAAGAGGTGTGTGGAGTGAGCAAAATAAATTGGGATTAATTTTTTAAGTGTGTGTATTAAGAAGGATGTGTACAAAGAGAAATGGGTGTGTGCAAATAGAAGCTCACGTAATATTAGGATAAAATAAAAAAAATAAAACTAAAAAATAAATAAATAATAGTGTTTGAGTAGAAATGAAAGAAAGTAATAAACAAGATAAAAAAAAAAAACAAATTTATCCTATACTTTAGATAGGTAAAATATGTAATAGTGTTCGACAAGAAATAATGACAAAATACTATATTTTAACGATGTGGTTCTGTTGGCTACATATTTTGTACAAGCCAATTACAATTCGACGCGTGGCAGAATAAGAGTAATACATGAAGACTATTCAAGTCTTCGATCCTGATCGTATACGTGGCAGTTAGTATTGGTTATTACGAGATCTGGGTAGTAGTGGGTCAACAAAGAGATGCAAGGTGATGTGGCTTCAACGGTTACTCACATTTAAATTCAAATTTAGGAGGGAAGCCTAACTGCAAGTGATGGCACAGTGGAGCTAATTATAAGACAACATGATCAGTGATTATAGGGGAGCAGTTCCACGGTTGGAAATGCAGTTCGATGGTCATCCTTGAGAAGTATAAATAGTAGAGAAGGCCCAGAAAAAGGGCCCAAACTCAGATCCAAAAAACCGGTCTTATTCTACTTATTTTCCTTCCCACTTTTACATTTCCAGCCTTACATTTCCTGTTTTTTACATTCCTGTACTTTAAATTTCTGCACTGCACTTCATTCATAGGACTAGTTTCAAGTAGTAGATTGTTGCTGTAAACCTCTACGAGGTTGAGTTTGGATCATTGTAAGTTTTTCATTTTAATGAAATACTTTAATTGTTCTTCATTTAATTGTTATCTTGCTTAATTCTCCTAATCAAGCCACCAGTAAAAGTCCTCTTCATTGAGACTGAAAGAACTAAAACACAATCGTCTGATAATTGGTTGGCAATTAATTTTCTGTAAGGATTGATTGATCCTTGCTGGCACGCTCGCAATTACAAAAATAACCTTCGAAAACCAAAAAGCCAACATATATCTGGCACGCTCGCAATTACAAAAATAACCTTCGAAAGCCAAAAAGTCAACATATATTTTTGGCACGCCCGGTGGGACTAATTGAAATGGCTAGACGTAGAAGACAAGGAGAAAATGAACGCTTGGAAGAAGGCGTGGAAGAAGAGGTAGAGATACCTAATCCAGAAGATAATGTGATAAAACATCCTGTGAAAACTCCCATTTTATCAGAACCTATGGTCGAACAGACCAGCACTTCAGAACAAGTATCACATGTTCATAATTTTGGACGAGACCAAGGAATTGGACCATCCAGTGTTCCATTTACTCGGCCAATAAATCCATGGGGTGGCCTAGTAGATGCCATGGGACAACAGTTAATGAACACGATGGAAAGGTGGGCAACATCCTTTTTGGATCGAATGAATAACCACCAACCAATAAATGCAAGACACATGGAGGAAGTTTCAAATGTCTCTCAGCAAAGATTGGCTAGAGATAAACAGCCTATGCAAGTTAATGGACATTCTAATGGTCAAACTAGTAATCAAAACTATGAAAGACCATCACCTCACTCTTGGTACGAACCTATTTCGAGGCCTATAGCAGGTCAAAATGCTTTAGTGCTTAACAGTGAAGCCATGCAAATTGGTGGATCTAGCCTAATACAAGAAAATGGCATAAGAATGGCTCCAAATCCAATGTTCGAAGCCATACCTGGCATGAGGGGGTTCACTAATCCCTTATTCGAATTTATACCCAGGGGGTTGGAAGGTTTTCCTACAAATGGAAGAGACACAACACCAGTTCCAGCACCTTTCGCAGGTCCTTTCGTAGAACAGGCTCAAAGGGGTTACCCACAACCCCAACAGCAACCTGCACCACAGGGACAACCAGTCTCAAATATACCATCTTATGGACCAGGAGGACCACAGACACAAGTTTGCCCACCAAATCCTGTGTTTGTTCCTCCAGTACTGGTTCAGTAGGTACAAAATATGGTCCTTAGGGACCAAATTGCTGATATTGTTAGAGAGATATGTGGACCGATGGCTCGAGGGGTCCAGACTCCTGTGTACAGGAAACCATACCCAGAATGGGTAGACAAGGTACATGAATACCCAAAAGGTTTCAGGATACCAGATTTTGCCCTTTTTTATGGGAATGGAAACCAATCAACAGTGGAGCACATTGCTAGGTTTACTGCTCAATGCGGTGAATTTACTAATAATGACTATATGAAGTTAAGGTTATTCCAAAATTCCCTAACTGGGGGAGCATTTGTATAGTATATTAACCTTACACCTAGCTCTATCTAAACTTGGCAACAAATAAAAGAGGCATTTCATGCCCAATTCTTCCAATCGGAGCCAGAGGTTTCCATGGCAGACTTGGCAAGATTGAGTCAAAGGCCTGATGAGAAGGCTACTCAGTTTATTGCCAGATTTAAAAGGGCTCGAAATAAATGTAGAGTCATCCTGCCAGAGCTAGAATTTGTGAGATTGGCTCAAAATGGCTTAGAGTTTAGGCTTCGAAAGAAGTTTGATTCAATTGAGTTCAGAGACTTAGTGGAACTCATTTATAAGGTGTCTAGGTACGAAGCATTACTAGAGGAGGAATAAGATCGAAATAATGCATCGTACAAGACATATTATAGAGATCCTAATTATGAGATCGATGCAGCAGAGATTATAGGGAAATAACCTGTGATATGTGAAGCATTAATTCATAAGGATACAACAATTAACCAGCAATTTAAAAAGAAAGACCTTCATAAGAAATACTCTTTCGATTTAACTAAGGCAGATGACATTTTTTATCATTTGCTTGTGGCCAACTATCTTAAGTTACCAAAAGGAGTCAAAATTCCATTTCCAGATGAACTTAAAGGAAAAATATATTGTAAATGGCATAATTCTTAGTCTCACTCGACTAAAAACTGTATTGTTTTTCGAGACAGGATCCAAGAACAAATTCGGAAAGGAAGTCTAAAATTCCCAGCTAAAGCAGAAAAGGCCATGGGGATCGACAGTAATCCATTTCCAGAAGTTGGAGAAAGTGCAGCTAATGTTGTTGTACCAGACTTCCAGAATTTATCTCTGCAGGAATTGGAAGAGGTCAATATGCAAATACATGTTGCTAGCTAGGCTACTGTTAAGAAAGACACTAGAAGTTTGCCAGTTGTTGGGCAAGACTCTACAAGTTAGGGAAAAGACTCTGATAAAGAAACACTGGATGATGATTCCTTAGAGGCAGCAGTTATCCAAAGAATGTGTCCCAGGTGTAGGTTGAGCTATAAGTGGCTGAAAAGACTCCTGATTGATGCGAAGCAATACTACAGGGATGTGCAGAGACGTCTTAAACCAACCAGTGCTCATAACAAAAGGCCATACCCAACTAGTGTTAGGCAGCAGCCATTAATGGTTGAGCCAACAACTGATAGAATGCATTCTAAAGGCAAGAGGCCTTTATATGAGTCTAGGCCACCTAATTATTACAGAATGGAGAGCAGTCATTCTGAAAGGAGGTCGGAGAGGGACTCAGTTTATCGGATCAAAGCCAGAGATTGGCCCCCTAGACCAGCATCACACAGGACAGAAAGTGGCTACCTTCATCAAAGGTCTGAATTAGGCCCAAAACATGAAGTCAGGGCCAAGCAGTGGCCTTCACAGCCAGCTTTGAAGATGGCTTCGAAGGAGAAAATAAACAGTTCAACAGCTGAGTCAATAAGTTCGTGGGTACCTGGAGTTCCAGATTGGTTTGTGATGCAGAACAAACCTAGGGAAGTGTCCACCTAGAGAGATGTTGTTGGAAACCAAGGTAGGATGGTCAAACCTCCTTTGGTGGCTCCAAACAATTGGGTATTGCTTAAACACCCAAAAACAAAGGAACCAGATATGGTCCCCATAATTTCTAGGTCACAAAGAAGGAAGATTCAACGTAGGTGCACTCAGTACCAAAAAGAACTGAAAGAAAGTGGAGAAAGTTCCTCATTGGTCCAGACAGAAAGAAAGAAGAATCCAAAGTCAAACCATACTCCAAAACCAAATCTACAAGACAAAATGGTTTGTAGTAGAGAATAATTGGCCAAAGTTCACTCTGAACTAAAAGCCAGAGAGAAGTCCAGTCTAGCAGGATTGGAGAAGGCTTTGATGGAGAGTGATAAAGAGACAGAAGAAGAAGTTGGCCTAGGCCAAAAGAAAGAAATGGTTAAGGAAGAAATGTTCGATGCCTTTATGGTTGAACAAACGTTTTTGGTTAAAAAGCCAATCAAAAAAGACCATTCGAAGGAGTTTGTTAGTAATGAAGTGCCAGAATGCAGCATGGAAGATGCTTCTGAAGTAACTGGACAAGGTGGCCAAGAGAAGAAATAGGTACAGCCAGCCATCCAATTTGGCTCGTTTCCTCCAATAGCAGTAAATATGGTACACATACTACCGCATGAATTCCAGGCTGAAGATGAGAACCAAGAGTGTCAAGAAATTGACCCAATTCTAGTCTCTAGTGAAGACTCACAAGTGAGTATGGTGCAAGATGAATCCGGAATGGTTACCCTAATGGAAACTGAATACGAGAGTGAAGAAGAGGTGAGTATCAACCTCTCATATCCTTTTGAGTATCCCTCGAACTCTATGACACAGCATGTCAAGCCTTTGTATATCAAGGCCTTCTTCGATGGGATACAATTGAACCGAGTCTTGGTGGATAATGGGGTAGCGGTGAACTTACTACCGAAATCTTCCTTGAAGAAATTAGGGAAAAGGAACCCCAGGTTAATCCCAACTAGCACAACCATTGCTGGTTTCACTGGAGACAAACAGATGGCTCAAGGAATTCTGCCCATCAACTTGAGTGTGGAAACCAGGGACTGCATGACAGCATTCTTCATTATCAACAGCAATGCTAAGTACAATACTTTACTTGGTAGAGATTGGATTCATACTAACAAGTGTGTGCCTTCCTCTTTGCATCAGATAATAATGATGGCCTTGGGCAATAGAGAGACAGAGGAAATTAATGCAAATCCTCAAACCTTCATAGCATGTACAGACTTCGCAGAGGCCAAATTGTATATTGAGGGAGTGACACCACTCAGTATACTAAGGAAACCTGGTGGCTCAGCCGAAGTGACGGCTGATGAGGAAGTGACACACTTGAAGCACTTAGTCCAGAAAAGTGCTGATGAAGAGGTTGTCGTTAAGGATGACAATGATGCCTGGTTGTAGGCAAAAAAATAAAGCACAAGAAGTCAAGTCTTTGGCTCTAATGAAGTTCTCAATATTGGATGTAAAATCAATAGGCCAAAAAGTGCAAGAGTAAGAGAAAGAAGCCATGATAATTGGCTGTAAGCAGAAGGAGCAACAGGCCAGAGTTTTGGCCCTTGATAAATACTGTGCATTGGACATTGAAACAAAAGTCCAGGAGATACAGGAAGAAGAAGCTTTATGGACAGACTTTGTCTATGAAAAGGAGGGTAAAGATGTTGAATTAAGGAACCTGGGAGCAAAACAAAGCAAGAAGATTGCTTCAAAGGCAGAAGGAATCAAAGAAGAAGCTTCAGTAAGTTCTCAGACACAAGACCCCTTAGAAAAAGTAAATTTAGGGAAAGGTTCTATACAACAGCCCACCTATATAAGTGCTTGTTTGAATGCTCTGGATAGGGACCAGTTGTTGGTTATTCTGAGGAAATATAAAGATTGTTTTGCATGGTCTTATAATGAACTACTAAGGTTGGATAGGTCATTAGTGGAACATAGGCTCCTTATGAGGCCTAATTTCAAGCCATACAAGCAAAAACCAAGAAGAATGAGTCCAGAAATAGTTCAGAAAGTTAAGGAGGAAATTCTTAGACTACTCAAGGCAGGCTTTATTAGGACGGCCAGGTATGTTGAATGGCTATCCAATATTGTGCCTGTAGTTAAGAAGAATGGTAAAATGAGGGTATGCATTGATTTCAGAAACTTAAATCTAGCAACTCTGAAAGATGAGTATCCTATGGCCATAATGGATTTGTTGGTAGACAGTTCAGTAGGGCATCAAATTTTATCAATGATGGATGGGCACTCTGGTTATAACCAAATCTGCATTGCAGAGGAGAATGTCCACAAGACAGCATTCAGATGTCCTGGGAATATTGGCACCTTCGAATGGGTTAAAATGCCATTTGGCCTGAAGAATGCTGGGGCTACATATCAGAGGGCTATGAATACTATCTTTCATGATCTCATTGGAGGGTATTTAGAGTGTTATATTGATGACATTGTAGTTAAATCCCAATCTATGGAGGAGCATCTGTTTCACTTAGAAGCAGTTTTTGAAAGAATGAAAAAGTTCAAGTTGAAACTCAATCCTCTTAAATGTGCTTTTGGCGTATCATCTGGAAACTTCTTAGGCTATGTAGTATACAAGAAAGGAATATAGATTGACCAGAATAAAGCCAAGGCTATCATTGAAGCCAGACCTCCATCAAGCTAAAAGATGAAGAGGAATTTGTGTAGACAGCAGAGCATCAAATTGCTTTCGAAGGAATCAAAGCCTACTTGGCCAACCCTTCAGTGCTGATGCCACCAAAGGGTGAGAAGCCCTTGAAGTTATACATAGCTGTAGCAGAGGATTCATTGGGAGCTTTCTTAGCCCAAGACAATGAAAGGTTTTTAAATTCTTGTGAATATAAATACTCAGTTGTAGAAAAGCTGTGCCTTGCATTGTATTTTGCTGCAATGAAATTAAGATACTATCTTTTGCCTACAACTGTCTTGGTAATTGCAACCATAAATTTGTTTAAGTATATGTTATCTAGACCTATGTTGAGGGAAAGAATTGACAAATGGATACTAGCCTTATCAAAATTTCATTTAGAATATGTTCCCCAAGAGGCAGTAAAAGGACAAGTTTTAGCTAATTTTTTGTCAGACAATCCATCTCAAACAGAAAGCCAAGAAATAATGGAACTTGGTATGGCTAGTGTTGAGCCATGGCAAATGTGATTCGATGGATCAAAAGCCAATGGCCTAATTGGAATTGGTATAGTGATTAAGTCATCACAAGGAGTAGAAACCACACATGGTTTCAGAGTTGATGAAATTACTTGTTCTAATAATCAAGCCGAATATGAAGCCTTAATAGTGGGACTGGAAATTCTTATTGGATTGCAAGTTCATGCAGTTGATATATTTGGAGATTCTCAATTGGTGGTTAACCAAGTGAAAGGGATTTTCAAATGTCAAAGTATAAGCATGTTGCCATACTATGTTGTTGGATTACATCTGCTTTCTCAATTTCAAATAGTAAATGTAACTTATGTCCCAAGGTTCTTGAATAATAGAACTAATGATGTGGCTCAGAAAGTTTCGAATTTCAAAAGAAGGGATAATGTTTAAAGGGACATAAGCCTAACAACATTTCAAAAATTAATACCACCCTTAAATAAAAGGAATGTGGTCCTGAAAGTTAATCATAATGACTTACAAGAACAAGATTGGAGGCATCCAATAATGCAGTATCTAGCTGGCCCATCTTCAAAGGCCAGTAGAAAAATTAAATTGCAATCTATGTAATACATGATATATGGTAATGCTCTCTACAAAAGGGGGAGAGATGGTTTATTGCTGGAATGTTTAGGCCCAAAAGAAGCATTGACAGCGATGACTGAGGTTCATGAAGGCATCTGTGGTGCTCATCAGCCTAG
Organism: Camellia lanceoleosa; assembly: GCA_025200525.1. Lineage (NCBI taxonomy): Eukaryota > Viridiplantae > Streptophyta > Magnoliopsida > Ericales > Theaceae > Camellia > Camellia lanceoleosa. The sequence goes on from CM045766.1 coordinate 80,437,282, forward strand.
TGTGAAGATGAGATGGTTGCTTCGAAGGCATTCCTATTATTGGCCAACTATCCTTAAAGACTGCATAGAATATGCAAGAGGTTGCTAAGCATGTCAAAAGCATGGCACAATAAGGCATGTGCCCATGACTGACTTGCATGCAGTGGTGAAGCCTTGGCCATTTAGAGGATGTGCCATGGATATGATGGGAAAAATACACACACCTTCTTCAAAGCATCATTGTTTCATTTTGGTGGCTACTGATTACTTCACTAAGTGGGTCAAAGCTAAGCCATACAAAGTTGTAGACCAAACTGAGGTCATTGGATTCATTAAGGATTTAATCCATAGATTTGGTATCCCACAGGCTATAACTGTTGATAATGGGACAGTATTCGATGGGAAAATGGAGAAGTCTTTTGTGGCAAAGTTTTGAATTAGCCTTGTTAATTCCACCCCCTATTATACACAAGCCAATGGTCAAGCTGAATCATCTAATAAATCCTTGAAAAAAGGAATACAAAAGGTTATGGAAGACAATCCTAGGGATTGGCATAACTTATTGTTGGATGTATTGTGGGCTTATAGAACTTTCCCAAAGTCAAGCACAGGAGTCACTCCTTATGCCTTAGTATATGGGCATGATGCAGTGTTACCTGTGGAAATTAATGTTAAGTCCTTGAGGGTAAGATGCCAAGACCTGTTAGATCCTGAGGAATACCATCAGAGTATGTGCTTGGAATTAAAAAGCATAGATGAAGCTAGAATTCTAGCATTAAATAGCAATCTTTTTCAAAAGAAGAAAGCAGCGAAAAACTATAATAAAAAAGTCAAATACATTAGCTTTGATGAAGGTGATTTGGTATGAAAGACAATACTCCCAATAGGGATTAAAAGCCATAAGTTTGGCAAATGGTCACCTAACTGGGAATGACCATATCAAATTCATAGAGTCCTGCCTTTTGGAGCATACCATTTGAGAAATTTAAATGGATACATACATCCCAAAAAGATTAATGGCAGATATTTGAAGCCTTATTTTCCAACGATTTGGGAAACACAAGGAATAAAATAAAACACTAAGTACAAGAACACGAGAATACTCAAATGATAAATAAGAATTTGTTCTTCATAAAGAGTTGAATACATTCTGCCATAAATTGGCCCAGAAATCATTACAATGTCTCAGTTGTTCTTTTACAATGGATGTTCTATTCTTAAATGATGAGAACAACTGGATGGCTGTGGTCATTTCCTGCTTTCGGTTAGCCAGTTCTTGGTTGGTGATCTGCAGTTTGGTGTCAGTTCGTATTAAGGCCTGGTTCACTGCAGATAGCTCCTCCTCAAGTTGAGTTTTCTTCTCCAGTAGTTGAGTTCGAAAGTGGGAGACAGAAGAATGTTGTTCCTTTAGTTCTGATACCTCAGTATGCACTGTAGAAACAAAGATCTGATCTTTAACCAATTTCTCCTCTATAGCCTTAGCAGCATGGAAAATGTTGATATAGAAGTCAATAGTGGTTGCTGCATGAGATAAATGACTTGAGACAGTCATGCCAGATTGCTCAACAATCTTGCAACACTGAAGGAAGTCATTTCTTATTATAGGTCTCCCTAAGGTCTCGAAGGGAATCCTAAAAAAAGATGTCAATAGCTCCAGGCAGTTGTCCAAATCTATCAGAGGTGAAGAAGGCTTACTACTGGAGGAAGAGCTCTAAAAAATTTCTAGTAAGGAATCAGCCAAAACTAATGAGTCAGTCTCATCACTAGCCATTTGAGAGGTAGAAGGCAGGTCGAAGAGACTAGCTAGTCTTGCTTCAAAAATGTCTACCTCATCTGTGGACATGAAGGGGGCAGAAAGGGCTTTGGTGGAAGGCACAAAGGACTGCATAGGGATAGGAGAAATGGGTGGAGCATCTTCAGCAGTCTCTATGGTTCTAGCCCCCAATAAATCAAGGAAAGAAGAGCTGGAACTAGGCAAAGGTAATCAACTACGAGTTGGAGAGCTTCCAGCACTCTCTATAGGGGAATCAGCTACCATCGAAGAGAATGTAATAGCTGAAACTTCTTTAGGAGGAGAAGGAAGAGCAAGGCTCAAAAGAGAATTAAATTGAGATAGATCAAAAGACAAGTAAGGAAGATATGGAGTTAAGCCAAAAGAAAGTGATGCAGGAATACTTGGCCTTAGGAAGGGTATAGAAAATATAGGGCTTGGAAGTGGCAAAATTGTTTGAATGGTCTCCACATCTTGAGTTTGTTCCACTTCAACTGAAACTGAGGGAGTTCTTATTGGAAGAATAAGCTCAGTAGTTGTTGCAGTAAAAGAAGAAGTACAAAGTAATGTTAAGTCTCAAATACCAAGAAATGGACAAAGGAAAAGAATAGAGACATGAAAGAAGTTACTTGTTTCAGAAGTGGTAACAACAATGAGAGGGCTGCGAAGAGAATAGTGCTCAGCAATATGCTGCCTCCTTACAGTTTCTCTTTGGATTGCATCAGCAGCAGTAACTTCATCTCTTAAGAATTGCTGCTGTCGTCTCTTCTCAGCTCTCCCAAAAATAATTATGGCCTTAGAATGTTCCTGCTCTACTGCGTTGGCAGCTGCCTCATGAATAGGGTCTTCGACCAAATTAAAAGGGGAGACAGTCATCTTCCTTCTCTTTTTTCTTTGTATTGGTATTGCCTGCTCCTTCTCAATTTCTCTCTCTTCAATTTGGGATTCAGATTCCTCAGAAGTGAGTTCCTCTACTACTACTCTGGCAGTTGTCTCATGGGTGGGATCTTGAGCCAAATCAAAAGAAGAGACAGTTGCTCTCTTTTTTCTTTGTAAGAGTGTCTCTTGCTCTTGATCTTCTTCTTCTTCTTCTGCCGATTGAACTTCAGGTGCTTCTTTTTCAGGATCAGGCAAGAGTTTCCTTTTCTTCTTTTGCTGTTTGTGCCTGAGGAGATTTAAAGCTTGGGTCTTCTGAGGAGAATCTCCCTGTGAAGCACCCGCACCATCTTCATAAAAGAAGAACTAAAGATAAGGCTAAGAAGCATTATAAAAAAGGCAAAAAGGAGAAGAAACAAGGGTATATACATTTCTTAGAAGCAGCCCGAATAACTCTAGGAAGAGTGGAAGCAGCAAAAGTAGACTGTGTGGTGGCAGGCACATGAACTGAAGTGGTAAGAACAGTGGAAGAAGTGGCAACTCCAGCTCCTTTGGGCTTAGATTGGGGTACATCCAGCACCATTAATAAGTCTTAAGGAGTAATGGCCAAATATACTTCCATGTTGGTTACCCACCAGTTTTGGTACCTCTTCAATAGGTTGCCTTGAGGAATGAAAGGGATATATTCAAAATCGATCAAGTCCTGTATAAACTTAGAAGTTGTCTCTTCTAGTCTGGACCTTCGAACCTTTAAATCCCTGCTAGTAAGACTCAGATTGGTGTTACTGTAGAGAGGTATTGGGACCCCTTGTGAGAAGTCAAATTGTCTAGCAAATTGAGCAGGACAGTAAGGCTTAGCAATGCATTTGTAGGCTCTGGGGTTCATAGTCCCAATAAATAGCTCTCTAGAGATCAGAATAGAAGCCCATATATCTTTATGAGGAGGTGAAGCACAGACCCTATCACTTAGAAAATTCTTCAACCAAGATGGGCCAATAGTAATGGGTTCGAAGGGACGAAAGCTGTGAGAAGGAAGTGAAGCTGGAAGTTGGTGGAAGAAAGAGAAGTAAAAAAGCAAAGGTAGAAGGATAAAGTGAAACATTGGCTAGCCTCATGCCATGAGTAGGAGGGTTTAGCTCAAAAAATTTAAGGCACTTGGACTGTAGCTCAGCAAAATAAGCAAGAAGCCAAAGTTGAAGTATCCAAAATGGATCTCTTTGATTGGCATCTAAGGGTTTCTCACAGAAAATAGAACAAGCTCTATATACATGACCTAGAACATATGGGGCTAAGACTACCTTTTTCTGTAGGACAAGGGCTTTGGCAAGAGGGGCAAATTCAGGCATGATTCTTTGAGAAGAAGTACAAAAAAGGAATTTGCAAAGCCAATATAGTATGAACGAAAAAAATTCCCTATCAGTTACAAGGCCCTCCCTTCTATTCTCAGCCTTGACAAAGTCATTGTAGGATGAGTTAAAGGAGGAGAGGGCCCTGTAGGATGACTGGTAAGTCAGGATAATCTGGTCCAACAATGGGAGACAATCCTAATAGATGGCAGATATCAAGAACAGTAGGGGCCATCATCCCACATCTAAATTGGAAAAAATTAAAAGTAGAATTCCAGAAGCAAAGGGCAACAGGAATTAGGAAAGGGTCCTCTGAGATGGTAAACCTGGATAGTCGAAGGACATCGAGAAGGCAGAGCTCTTGAAGGTCCAAAGTCCTAGCAGGGACAACCCAATCATACCATTCTTGCCACCCCGGTCTCACCGTGGGCCAGCATCGGTGGGGACGGTTCATCCTCCAGGTTCCCCAGTCAAGACCACTTTCATAAAAGAGACAGTGGTCTTCTAGACGTGGATATAACGCTGGAAGCTCAGTAAGAATCTCCTTGAAGATAGGCCCAAGCACATAGTCATGTTGCTCATGACGTCGAGGGATGAAAATGCGTCCATCGATGGCGCTTTTCTCACCGGCCTTGTACTTTTCATATTCTGCCTCAATGATCCTTTTTAGGGTTACAGACGAGCTCACACGCTCTACAATTGGTACTTTCAATGAAGAAGAAGCCATTGATTGAAAGCTCTCTCAGAGGACGAAGTTGGGAAAGGGAGTAGACAGAAGTGGAAGGTCAGTAGAGATAAAGGGTTTGTGTGTTAAACGAGTGAGTGATTTCAAAACACGAAATAAAAAGGTTTAAAAAAAAAAAAACCTCTGTGTCTGGAAAATGTATCACGTAATTCGTTAAGTACTAAAAGTACAGATACGAAGAGTTTCCTTCAATATTGATACTTTTGGACGAAAAAACACATCCTAGATGTTGAGGCCAGCTTCGAAGTAAAATATTTGGCTTCTAAACTAGATTTTGGCGCCAAAAGTCAAATAACAAACGACTTCGAAACAGAGAAGCCGGCTTTGAAGCACATTCCATACTTAAAGATGTAAGAATACTCAAGTATTTATTTACTTCAAAGGGATTAAAGACCTGTTTTAGGTTTCTTAATGAAAGTAATGTCCTTCGAAGCAAAACTTGAGACGCCTTAAGGATGAGAATTGGTGTTTGAAACATCAAAACCAATAGTTGGTTTGTATATATACAGAAAGAGATTGTCTTTTGAACTAAAACAGTATGAACTGTTGTTTGAAGCAAAAGTGATCAATTTAAGACTGATTGATCATACTAACCATGACCATATGTTGGTTATGATTAAAATAAGCTTTAAAGGGTAAGATTGTTAAATTCGAAATACTGATTCTAAATGAAAATCAGCAAGAACTGTCAACTATATTCCATAAATTGGAAAAGTTCAAATTGGTTCTTTTTAGTGTTTCATTTAAAACGATTGAGTCTAGATTCGAAGGATAAGATTGTTCAGTTCGAAGCCCTAAATTTGCTTTTAAAGACAAACGAAGACAAGATCAAACAATACCAAACAAAGAAAAAGTCTTAGTTGTATTAAAGCAAAAGCAATTACATTGAACAGCCCTCTTTGGGTATAAATTCAAGCTCATAAAAGTAGGGAATAGAATAAATAACAAGATCGTGAAATTTGGTCCAATTATGATCAATGAATTTCTGTTGTTTCTTTATTCTATCCTCTATTTCTTCTAGGATTGGCTGTATAAGTTGATATGCTCTCACTTCATAAAAGAGCTCTTCAGCCTTTATTTCGAATGCTGTTTCTCTCAATCCTTGTTCCAACTTATCTATATCCGATTCATCCCAGTACGCAGAATCTTTATTCTTGAAGTTTTCGAATTTTTCAATGAAGTTCTCTGCTTCATACTGGGCATGAACTCGAAAGGACGAGAGTTGGTCCAAAGATTGAGTGGTGGCTATAGAGGTCCGATGCTAGTAGAGAAGTAATGAAAGTTGGTCCAAAAACATGTGAAGCTCTGCCTGGGCGAGGGGATTGAGGACATGACCCCGAGTCAGAATATCACAAGCCCATCGAAGGTTCTTAAGAGGGACTTTATCCTCAAGAACACTGAAAGGCAAGTGAGAGAAGGCCGCAAGCAGGAATTGGGCTTGCTTTCGCTCAGATGGAGTAGGGGGAGGTGGAGGCTTGTAAGGTGGAAAGACCTTATCCGCGGAGAGGGCAAACCTCAGTCTCTCTGTCCAGCAAGGAGTTGGCGGAGGAGAAGGTATGGAAGCCTCCACTTCAGGAGAAGGAGCAAGGGCAGAAGGAACAAAGGCATTAATAAAATCCAGCCAGTCAGAAGAGCAAAGCTTCGCATTCTGGGCTAAGAATATTGGATTGTACCCTTGTGCCTCTTCGGGGCATCGAGCAGTATGCACTATCTTTGTAGGCATGGAGGATGTGTACCATGCTACAAGCAGATTCTCCTCCAAATTGCGTCGACGATCGATGGACACGTAAGGATAGACCACCGAGCTTCGCGCATAGGAAGGGAACTCTAAAAGGTCAGTAAACTCGACAAAGTGATGGTTGATTCGCTCCCTTAAATCATAGGCCTCAGGTTTTGACTAGCTTGTCCAGTCAAAAGTCCCAGAGGAAGAAGAAGATGCAGCCTTATCCCATGCAGAGGGTTGTAAAGAAGAACTTCCCATGTCCATATTTACGACTTTCTGAATCAAAGGATTGAGAGCAGTTTGTTCGTAGTCTAAGGGTGAGTCAGAAGAAGAACTTCCCGTGTCCATATTTGTAAGTCTCTGAATCAAAGGATTAAGGGCAATGTGTTCGTAGTCCAAGGGTTGATAATTTGCGAAGGCATCCATGACCTGAATACAAAAAGGTGGGTAAAAGTGGCTAATTAATGCATGGAGGTTCTTTCGAGGAGGCATAGCATCATCAGATGACTCTTTGTATGCTCGATCAATGGAGGAGAAAATTGATTCGGTCATAAAAAATGTATCAGTCTGTTCAAATACTAAGGTAGTGGGAGTGTTCAAAAGATTGAAGGAGAGTTTAATGTAGATGATGAACGACAGTTGCATTTCTGGAAGAATGCAAAGCCCATGCACGTTCTAAGACGTGGATAAAAGACCTTGATTCACTAATATCACCAAGTATGGGGTATATTAGTGCGGGGGGTAATGTTGGCTACATATTTTGTACAAGCCAATTACAATTCGACGCGTGGCAGAATAAGGGTAATACATGAAGACTATTCAAGTCTTCGATCCTGATCGTACACGTGGCAGTTAGTATTGGTTATTACGAGATCTGAGTAGCAGTGGGTCAACAAAGAGATGCAAGGTGATGTGGCTTCAACGGTTACTCACATTTAAATTCAAATTTAGGAGGGAAGCCTAACTGCAAGTGATGGCACAGTGGAGCTAATTATAAGGCAAGATGATCAGCGATCATGGAGGAGCAGTTTGACGGTTGGAAATGCAGTTCAATGGTCAACCTTGAGAAGTATAAATAGCAGAAAAGGCCTAGAAAAAGGGCCCAGACTCATATCCAAAAAACCAGTCTTATTCTACTTATTTTCCTTCCCAGTTTTACATTCCCAGTTTTACATTTCCAGTCTTATATTTCTTGTTCTTTACATTCATATACTTTAAATTCCTGCACTGCACTTCATTCATAGAAGTAGTTTCAAGTAGTAGATTTTTGCTGTAAACCTCTACGAGACTGAGTTTGGATCATTGTAAGTTTTTCATTTTAATGAAATGCTTCAATTGTTCTTCATTTAATTGTTATCTTGCTTAATTCTCCTAAATCAAGCCACCAATAAAAGTCCTCTTCATTGAGGCTGAAAGAATTACAATACAATCGTCTGATAATTGGTTGGCAATTAATTTTCTGTAAGGACTGATTGATCCTTACTGGCACGCTCGCAATTACAAAAATAACCTTCGAAAGCCAAAAAACCAACATATATCTGGCACACTCGCAATTACAAAAATAACCTTCGAAAGCCAAAAAGCCAACAGGTTCCAATGGTAACTTTTTTATTTTTGGCATAACAAGTTTTTCCTTCATTTAATCTCTATTGTCAACTACCATTTAAAAATAACATGGTTAAATTACATAATTAAATTTTATAAATTTAAATTTATATTACAAGGAAAATATTAAGACTCCATTAACCTCCCATAGTTCAATCCACAATGATTTGATTTGATAAGTGTCAATTTTAGATTGATTATAGGTTCAATAATATGAGACTCACCACCCTTATCACATCATTGTGAATGTAAAATATGAGTTTATAATCGGGGTGCAACTCAGGCGAACTCGGTCGGGTTGGGAGATTGTCCAAACCTAATCCAAGTTGTACTGGGACCTGTCAAGGCCCAAATTGCAACTTGATGTTGTCTGTCCAAGCCTGACCCGAGTTAAACCCGAATTGTAAATGAATTTCATTTTTTTTTTTTTTTTTTGCAGCTACATTATTAAATTATTAAAATTTGACTCTATTTACATTTTTTTTAATATAGAAAATCATTAATACTATCAAAACAAATAATTTATATAATATAAGAGAGAGATGCCACTATAATAGTCTTTACAATTTATGAGTAAAAATAAAAAAAAGTAAGATTTTGTATTATTTGTATATATAATATATATTCAATATGATTTAATAATTTAAATTATTTTAATATCATGTAATGACTAATAGTTTATATGTATATTTAATATTTTTATATATCTATATATGTATAATTCGGGTTTCGGGTTACTCGAGTTGTTTGACGTATTTGGCCAAACCAGTCCAAATTTAATTTAGGCTTCTGAATTTTTGCCCAAGCTCGTACCGAATTTGAAAATATCTTGTCGAAATCCTAAAAAAATTCATGCTAAGTTTAGATTGCCCGGGTTGAGCCCGCCCAAATTGTACCCCTAGTCTATAACATTGTAGATATTATAAGATAAAATAACATAAGACACACCTCATAGTGAAAGATGATCATAATAATTTGAGTGATATTTCATCTGTTAATTATAGTCATATAACTTAAAACAAATAAATAAAATTGAAACAAATGACCCATAAAATAACAGAAAATTATATAATGTTTACTGTAACGTCCCAACCCTTCAAATGTCATCGATATTGTCCGTTTTGGGCTACCCCCGTACGGATTTGTTCTTCCAAGTAGGTCACCCATCCCAAAACTGCTCCAGCCTAAGCACGTTTAATGGATTTATTCTTCCCAGTGGGTCACCTATTTCAAAACTACTCTAGCTTAAGTACATTTAACTAGGGAGTTTTGCTAGGGATTTCGTCACTCAAGAAAAGGCCTCGATACTATATAATGGTTCAAATTTTTACTTTTATAGCCTAGGAACTCCCTTTCCATTCTCGATGTGAACATCGGGACCTTAAAATCTATCCCCCTTAAGGCTACACGTCCCCGTGCAGTAGCTTACCAGCTCACAAGCCGGCCCACATGCACTGAGAGATGCTAGGGGTCCACACTCTGTACTCTAAAGAGTCGACTTTGATACCATTTGCAACGTCTCAACCCTTTACATGTCATCAATATTGTCCTCTTTGGGCCACATCTACATGGATTTGTTTATCTCAGTGGGTCACCCATCTCAGAACTACTCCAGCCTAAGCACGCTTAACTGGGAAGTTCTGTTAGGAATTTCACCACTCAAGAAAATACCTCGATACTATATAAGGATCTAGATTTTTACTTTTATAGCTCAGGATCCCCATCCATTCCTAGATGTGAGACACCGGAATCTTACATATATAGAGTATCACATGTCCTACTCTTTAACTAATCATTATTCAATATGTCTTCTTATGTTCCTAATCATCCAACATAATACCGCACATACCCCACATTCTCTACCAATTATACTATTATGAAATATTACGTACCTATATTTCAAAATTACTGAATAATTATCCCATAATAACATATCGGGCAGGCTCAACTAGGGAAAAAATAATCCGAGACATGATCTAATGCCAGGACACAAAATGTCAAGCCCCTTCCAGTCTCTTTCGCACCAAATTTACCCGAGCCACAGGCTTTCTCTGCACTAATTACCCATTAGTCAACATCTCACTTCTTTCTCACTTTCGAGGGTCCTTCTCTCCCTCCTCACTTTCTCACCCTACTTGTGCATATATAGAACAGTTTCACATCTTTCCCTCTCATCAGTCTCTCAACCTCACAAAACAACCTTAACTACATTCATATCCTCTATAGCTGTTCTGAATCCACCAATTCAATGGCAACTAATTCTATTTCCATCAATTTGCTTCTACAAATCTTCCTACTATTAGTCTCAACGCTTCATTTTTCTTCCGAAGCGAGGCTACTATCTGGCCATATTTGTTTGGGTGGACATGAGCTTGGGATTAGACTAATAGTCCAATAAAATTATTAATCTAATGTTTGGTTAAACAATTGACGTACGGATTAATTATTTTAAACTTGACTATTAGTTAAGATATGATACATAATCCAACGGATTCGTAGTCCTAAGACTATTAGTCATAGGAATGCTAATCCAGTCCGCCCAAACAAACATGGCCTTTGAGTCTTCACAAACCCAACAACCTATTCTCTTTGAATACCATAATGGCCCACTTCTCACCGGCCAAATCTCAATCAATCTCATTTGGTACGGCAATTTTAAGCCTTCCCAACGTGCCATACTCTTTGATTTCGTTACATCACTGTCGTTTAACCCATCTAGCAACCAACCCTTTGTCGCCACCTGGTGGAAGACCACCAAGAAATATTACCAGATTCCCAACTCCAAAAATAAAGCACCCCTCCTCTTATTCCCTGCCGGTAAGCAAATTCTCGACGACAACTACTCGCTTGGAAAGTCGCTCACACAGAATCAGATTGTAGAATTGGCATCAAAGGGTGATCAAATGAACGCCATCAATGTCGTCTTGACCGCCTCTGATGTCACCGTTGATGGGTTTTGTTCCAGCAGATGCGGGACTCATGGATCTTCCAAAGCTACTCAAATTAAGGGCAAGAGTTACAAGTTTGCGTACATTTGGGTTGGTAACTCGGAGACTCAGTTCGCGATTTTAGTATTTCATTGTGCCATAACGTTGCGGCGGGCTAACTGGTCAACCAATCGGATGTTCGGCCGGTTGACCCACCGGTCGACTGGTTCCTTTTCAAATAGGTAGATTCAAACAGGGTCAAAAAGGTTGAAACAGGTTATAAAAAAAAAATTCTTGCCTTACCAGTCGACCCACCGGATGACCCGTCCCTTTTGATGCACCGTTGGAACAAGTCATATTAGATTAAGAAAATCAGCTATTTTTTACTCAAATTTGATGAAAAAGTAATGAACCGTTGAAGATACTCTTAGATCATCAAAATTGTGTATAGCCAAGTAGTCGGCGATCCCCACCCTTTGCTTCTCATTCAGTTTCCTTTTCAATTTTTTTTACGGTAGTGTTATATACATTAATTAGTGTACTAACTAAGATACCAATACTAGTTATGATATTATTATTGACTCTAGTCATTAATCATATTACAAATATCAAAAAAACTTTTTAAATTATAGTACATCATCAATTGATACATTAATTAATATATTAATTGATACATATAATATTACTATTTTTTTAATAATTTGTGCTCCCATCACGCTGTTGTATGTAAAATTTACTGATCACAATAATATCATCAAATTATAGAAAATTAAGACACAATTTTCAAATTGAAGAATTGGCAACAAATAAATTTCATATAATGAAATAGCAGACCATATTAATTTGCTCGTGTCTATTATTCATCAATTAAACAAGAATAAATAAATAAATAAATTAGTATTGTATACTTTTATAATCCTTTACATCTTAACTAAAATCTATCTCCAACATATATATTTATCAGACCAAAGTCGAACAAGACGATGTAGTAGGATCATACAAAGCAGGAAGCAAGTACTTCCTCCCATTCTCACCATTCGCATTGTAACTAGCACCCGTTGTGGGGTCCACCAAGAGGGCCCCAGGGTAACCCGTATAAGCCCCCTTGCCATAAATCCCAGGACAAGCCGAGGCAGCTTCGAGCGGTGCACCTGCCGAACCTTGGTAGTAGCCATTTCCAAATGGGTTCGTGACTGTCCCAGCCAAGAGGCTAGCCAGGTTGATGAGCATTCCATCCAGACCCACATCGTTGTTGGGTGCGACCAAGGGTGGGGTCTGTGGTCCGTACATGGGCTGGTGGAATGGCCAGGCACATTGACCCGGGCACTGAGTCACCGAGTTTCCGATCCAGATGTAGGGGAACTTGTAATTCCTGCCCTTAATCTGGGAAGTTTTGGCAGACCCATGGGTCCCACACCGACTCATACAGAACCCATCAACGGTGACATCGGAGGCAGTCAAAACAACGTTGACGGTGTGGATTTGATCGGCCTTGGATGCCAGCTGTTTGATCTGTTTCTCTGTGAGCGACTTTCCGAGCGAGTAGTTCTCATCGAGTATTTGTTTGCCCAAAGAGAGTGAAAGAGAGGAGGGTTTCTTGGAGTTAGCGAGGTGGTAGTAGTTTTGGGTGGTCTTCCACCAGGTGGCGACCGATGGTTGGGTTTGATGTGGGGAAGAAGACAGGGAGGTGAGAAAATCGGAGATAATGGCTCGTTGGGTGGGATTGAATTTGCCGTACCAAATGAGATTGATTGAGATCTTGCCAGAGAGAAGAGGGCCATGGTGGTATTGAAGGAGATTAGTCTGATCTTGAACCAGCTCAGTGAGCTTTCTTGAGGCAAAGGAGACATGGAAGAGAGAGACAAGAAAGAGAAGTTGTAGAATGAAATGGGTTGATACAAGATAAGCCATTTTTTAACCTCGATCACAGATGTCTTTTTTTGAGAGAGATGGAAGCTGAGATGGTTTGAGCTTGTGAGTGATACTGAGAGGTGTAAAGCTGGTGCTATTTATATAGGACTTTATGAACCATTTTACTGAATTTTGAAGGATGTGTTGAGAAATGGAACACGGGAACGAAACAGCTGCGAAAAGCCCCACAAAAGCTGTCTATGTGCGGACTAAAATATCGGAAAGTATTATGCACTAGTTTTTTTATTTTTATTTTTTTTTATTTGAGTATTATTCACTAGTTGGAACCATGTTTACTCTATGTTAATAGTGATTTTTTTTTTATTTTAGTAAATCAAAAAAGTATTAGTTATAAGAGTAAAGATTTGAATATAATACATATTATTCGTTAATGTTTGAGAAATTATAAAAAGCTTTTATCATTATAATTATTTAGACGACATAAAGAAATTGAACTCATACATTCACTCTTTTCCTACTTTGTTTTATTTTTTTTTCTTTCAATGTAATTATACAAAGCTTTTTTTTTTTTACTTTATATAAGAAGAGGGTTTATGAAATGAGATTATTAACTATAAAGATGTGAATATAATTTTTAAAATATTAGGGGATGAAATATAATTGAACCAAATCTCAGGAGGTATCAGTGTAATTTACCCTAATTATAATTACGACAATAATTACATCAAATTAGATAATCATTATTCAACATCACATATCTACAAGCTCAACAACTATTAAGTCCCAAAAATAAAAAAAAAATTAAAAAATTAAAAAAAAATCAAAATTTAATGGCAAAATTTATTTTACTTTCTTGTAATTTGAGGTTGGAACACTTCACTCTTATGATTCAAATACGACCATGATTGGGGGCTTGAATGGGGGAGCCTCGAATCTCCCGAATTGCCTAATCAAGTAAAAAAAAAAAAAAAAAAGAAAATAATTTTCTAAAAAAGGAAATTAGGGGGATTAGGGGGAGAAAAATTAGGAGAATTTTTCATTTTCCATTCAAATATAACCAAAAAGCCTTTATGTGATTTTGGACTAGAGTTTCACTGTTAGTTTCTTAATCAAAACTACCGGAAGGTATAGCGCGCATACATTGTTTTTTAGAAGTGGACTTGATTTTTGGAAAAGAAAGAAAGAAAGAAAGTAAAATCAAAACAACAAAAAGATAATTTTATTCCGTCTTTTTGAAACTTAAAATTAGATTAAGACATTGATTAAAATGAAATTAAAATATATAATTAGGTATTGATTTAAATTATAATTAAATTAAAATATAAAATAAATAATAGAATTAAATTAAATTAAAATATAGTTAAGGATTGATCTAAAATATCAAATATAATTAAGGATTGATTTAAATTAAAATATAAAATAAAGAATAATTAAGAATTGATTAAAAATATAATTAAATTAGAATTAGATTAAAAAAATTAGGAATTACAATAAATAATTAGGAATTTATGATTAATTGTGATTTAATTGAATTAATGTTAGAAATTATATATTATGTGTATGAGAGAAAGAAAATAACAAAAAAATGGCATAAAGTTTGAGATATTACAGTAATTTCATATTTATAATTAATGGAGTTACCGTTGCATTTTTGTTCAAAACCATATGAGAAATTTCTGGTTATACTTAAACTATAAGGGGTAATGTGTATCGACATCAAAACACAAGATGGTAAAATGAACTTTTTACAAATTTAAGGGCTTGTTTGGTTTGTTTCTTAGAAAAAAATTTCAGAAATGTTTTTCAAAAAATAGAAACTCTAAGATAAAAATAAATATCAAATAAAATTAAAATTTTAAAAAATATTTCTAGGCTCTCAAAAAATAAAATTATATAAAAATGATAAGTATTTTTAATTTTTTTTATTTCTTTCACCAAATTATTTTTAAATTTTTTTTAAAAAGAAAAATTGAAAATAAATTTTTGAAAATCAAATCAAATATGACCTAAATATAATATTTCAAGTAGTTTAGATGATATTGACATAAAATTTTAAAAAATTATTATAATTATATACTTCATAAAAAATAAATAGAAAACTAAAATTTTGATCAAACAAGCTCGATTCTAGCCCCCAAAAAAAATTTAATTTTTTTAATCAGTTCACACGTTTTGAAACATATTTGATTGGTATCAAAGTTGTGCATATGATTATTTAAGGCCAAACTATAAATGTATTTTGTTTACACATTTTAAAAGTATGCAAACAAAATTTGACTCATCATATTTTTTTTATGGTACCACTCAAAACAATGAAATTCATCATTTTAAATAGAGTGAATATACCTTTTGAATAAAGAATCTACAGTTTTATATCAATAATTTTTAAATTTTTTTTTTTACATACTCTTACTTATAAGGTTTTTGAACAAATTTAAGAGTTGATGGGCAACAATCTAAATAAGCAACTTATTTGCTGCAAATTATCATATTATCTTTTTATTTTTTTACATATCTTTTTATAAAAGATAAAAAAATCACTAAATAATCAAATCCCAAATCACTCTTAAGAACAAAGTCTAGTCACAAAGACACCTATTGGTTATGATTTTTTTGGTGTTGTTTTAGGTATGGTTTATAAGGAATAATATTATGTATCATGAAACAAATATTATGAAATATTTTATGAAAATTTTTTATTCTTTGATTAGTGTGTAGTGTTTTATTGTGTATGTAATTTAAGAATAAATAATCTTTATAATATATTTTTTATGATATCTATTATTGCTGGGCTTATAAGTTGACTTTTATTTTTATTTTAAAAAAATATAAAAAAAATAGAGAGATAATATAATTTAAAATAAGTCAATAAATTAATAAATTAACTTTTTTTAAATGTTACAAAAAAGGGCCTTCGTGCTTAATCAGAATGGGAGTCCACTTCATGTAATTGTGTGAGCTTTAATCATTGTGAATAAACAATAGAATATATGATAAATTGAGCTTGTCTTCTATCCAGAATCTAAGGAGGTGTTCGGCTTGTGGTAAAATAATTCATGTTATTTTAGAATATTATTTTACTTAAATCATATCACTTTTTTATTACATTATTTCAAAATTAACTCATATTTTATATTTTTTATATAAAATTAAAAAATATACTTATTTAAATCATTCTAAATACTCTCTCTTAACTGTATTGAAAATAATGTGTGCTAGCGGTATTTCAAAACAATTTTGATTGGTAGCTCGAATTTCCCTCCCCCGAATCCCCCTAATTTTCATTTAAGTAAACTGTGTTTTTTTTTTTTAATTTTCACTTGCCTTGCATTTTTTTTTTTTTTTCCCCAAAATGGCAATTCGGGGGTTTCGGGGGACCCCCCTCGAGCTCCCGTGTTTTTCCCATTTCCAAATTGAAAACTTCACCATAGAGAATTGCCCCGGAGCTCTAATTAGAGCTGTCAAAGGACAGCCCTAATGAGCTGTCACTCATGTAAAAAAAAAAAAAAAAAAAAACAGTGAACTAAAAGACAAAAATCAGTAAAGAAAATGACAAATTAATGCTATGTTAGTGCTCTTTCTTTAGAGCTCCATAGCATTGCTGCTTCACCATAACTTTTGAGAGAGAGAGAGAGAGAAAAAGAAAAGCAACGCACTCCATTACTTTTGAGAGAAAGAGAAGCAACGGCACTCTTTTTTTTTATTTTTATCTATCTATATGTCTATGTACTTACTATATATATTAAGTAAAAAGAATTTTTAAATTCTCAAAATTTGTGAGAATTTTAATATGTCAATTTTAATTTTTTAATATTTTTTTATAAAAAAAATTAACTTCCGCATATTTATTAATTTCTCTTTATCCACAAGACTTTTTGACTTCTCTCATAATTATTGCAGTATCTTTTTCAAAACAAATAATTTGTATATTCAAAAAAATTTAAAACAAATATCTATATCTATATCTATCTATTTATATATATATATATATCTAACCCACAAATTTTGTGAGAGTTTCAGTATCTGAACCTTAATTTCTTAATTTTTTTGATTTTTTTTATTAAAAAAACTTAGCACTTGTTAAATTCTTCCAAGTCTTTCTAACTTCTCCAATACACACTCTTTTTAACTTTTCGCATACCTATTGCAAACAGTGAGTCTCCTTTTTGTTTTCTCCTTATTCACTTTTCATTTCTATACTTTCAACTTCAGTGACTACGTATGCAAACAGTAAGTTTTCTTTTTGTTTTCTCCTTCTTGACTTTTTCTTTTGTTTACTGTTTTAATATTGTAATTAGATAGCGCATAAAAATATTTGTAATTTGTCTAACGAATAAAAAATTATAATTTGATTTTTTAATATGATAATGTACCATAATCTAGAAACACATTAAGAGCAATGAATTAAGTTATGTTCAATCCGAGTGTGGGAATTCAACGTATGTATCTATCATGTTATGTAGGTTACGCACCTCGAGATAAGTGAATTGCCTACTTTGTCACCTAATTGGAGCTACCAATTACCTGTGAGTAATAATTTTGTAAAGTTATGTTTAACTTTAATTATTTTCTAATGATATGAGATGACAAGTTTCTAAAATGCTATGTTTATATGAATGAATGATTGTCCAATTTTCTTTGAAACGTAATTGTGGTATCATTAGCAGAGGCCCTTGTTAGGGGGACATAATCCTGTGACTTATGGTCATGAGGCCCTAGCCCGGGGGAAAGAATACCGTGGCTCAGGCCTTTGTCCAGGGGAAAGAATACCGTGGTTCAGGCCCTCGCCCAGTGGAAACAATACCGTGGTACAAGCCCTCGCCCGGGAAAAATAATATCGTGGCCGATGTATGAGATATGTTATCCAGTACCGGAGGTTCATTTATGGAACTTGATATACTTGACCAAAAAGACATGTTTAAATAAATGGACCTACCGCACATGATTGAATAAGGACAAGACTATGATTCTATTTCACTATCTGTTTATGATCCTGAATTGTTATGAGAAAAGTTATTGACATCATTCATTAAAGCCTTTACTTTGTTATTATTTACTGGGCTGTCGCTCACTGTTTATATTATGTATGTAGGTGAGCAAGCTCGCGACCAGGCCCAGAATTGATGGCCTAAGTTTCAGTTTTGTCAACCAACCATTGTACCTCTCGAGGAGGTTCCGCTGAAGTCAAGTTTCATGACTATTTTTGTAATCACGATAAGCTATGTTTATACTATGTTGTGTTTGGCCCAAAAGTCTGGCAATGTATGTTGGGAAGTGATGTGTGAAGTTTATATCACTGTCGTAAAAAAAAAGTTTTAAGTTAACTATTCCATATATGTCTGCACAGCTCTATAAATTATGTATGTCTTAATTATTTGCTTCTGCAGCCCCCTGCTATGTACTGTTACGCCAAGTGGTCTTTGGTAATTCAAGGATTACTGGCCGGTTACGATGTTAAACCTATGGGGGCGGGTTTGGATTGTGACAATGTTTTTTGAAAAATAAATTATTGTGTTTTTTAATTATCAATTGACTTAATTTGTGATTGATTTTTTTAATTATTGATGATGATTAGATAGCATTAAAAAAATTGTGATTTGTATGATTGAAATTATCTCCTTTTGTTTATAATTTTACTAGCATATCACCCGCGCTATGCACGGATTGTGTTTACAATTATCTATATATGTGAATTGTGATTTTTAAATGTTTTTTTATTTATTTTTAAATGTCTTCTTTTTTTCCTTTTTATATTTTATTAAAGTTTAATATTTTGATAATAATCATATGTGTTGGACTTTTCAAGGAATTAAATGTCTTTTTTTTATTATTATATTATATTAAAATTTAATATTTTGATAATAATCATATGTGTTGAACTTTTAAAGAATTTTTTTTTTATGCTTGTTCCTAATACATTAAAGTGTTATTATGAGGGATAATAATTATACATCTTGGAACTTTTCAAGGAATTCATATGTTGGATTTCAAAGAATTTTTTTTTATACTTGTTCTTAATGCATTAAAGTGTTATTATGAGGGTAAGACTTAGGAGTTGGGAGAAGTTAATAAATGCTAAGATTTTTTTTTTTAAATCAAAAAATCAAGAAATTTAGATTGGGAGATTTAAGCTCCCACAAAGGTTGGGGTTAAAGACCTCCTTTTGCATAATGTATAGTATAGATATAGATATAGATATAGATATAGATATAGATATAGATATAAATATAGATAATATAATATAGATAGATAGATGTGTTGAAATTTTCAAGGAATTTTGCTTATACTGGTCTTTAATGCATTAAAGTTTAATTATGAGGGGATTTTAATCAAATCTCCCAAAAGGCATGGGGATTGAAAGAAATTAACAAATGCTGAGTTTTTTTTTTTAAATAAAAAAATTAAAAAATTAGCATTAGGATATTAGAGTTTTCACAAGGCTTGTAGGTTAAAAACCCCATTTTTCTTAGATAATTGTGTTTACAATTATCTATATATGTAAATTATGATTTTTAAATGTCTTCGTCTTTTTTTTTAAAAATGTCTTCTTTTTTTCCTTTTTTATATTATATTAAAGTTTAATATTTTGATAATAATCATATGTGTTAGACTTTTCAAGGAATTAAATGTCATTTTTTTTATTATATTATATTAAAGTTTAATATTTGTATAATAATCATATGTATTGGACTTTTCAAGAATTTTTTTTTATGCTTGTTCTTAATTCATTAAAGTATTATTATGTTGGAATTTTTCAAAGAATTCATATGTGTTGGATTTTAAAGAATTTTTTTTTATGTTTGTTCTTAATGCATTAAAGTGTTATTATGAGGGTAAGACTTGGGGGTTTGGAGAAGTTAATAAATGCTAAGATTTTTTTTTTAAATAAAAAAATCAAGAAATTTAGATTGGGAGATTAGAGCTCCCACAAGGTTTAGGGTTAAAAACCCCCTTTTACTTAATATATAGTATAGATATAGATCTAGATAGATAGATAGATAGATATATCTTTTTATTTTTATTTTTATTTTTGTGTGATTTTTATTCGGGTATTTTTTTTTTCAATTTATTTAAGATGAAGTTGTGGGTATCTTTTTTTTAAATTTAATTTATTAGTGGTTTCCATTTGTTTTTAATTATTATTATTTAGGTAAATTATGATGAGTTTTTTTTTTTAAATAAAAAATACAGATTGGGATATTGATTCTCTCATAGGCCTTGGCGGTTAAAAATCTCATTTTACTTAATATATAATATAGATATAGATAGATAGATAGATAGATATATCTTTTTATTTTTATTTTATTTTTGTGTGGTTTCTATTCGAATATATTTTTTTAAATTTATTTAAAATGGAGTTGTGGGTATCTTTTTTTTAAAATTTAATTTATCTATGTTTTCTATTTGTTGTTAATTATTATTATTTAGGTAAGTTATGATGTGAGTTAGATATGTGATAGACATGTGAGTTTTATCGATTTAAAGTTTATTTAGATAAACTTTAAATTTTTTTTTTTTAGTTTTTTTTTTGTTATGTTATAATATAATATATAAAATATAGGTAGATATCTACAACTTTAATAGAAAATATTATTTGATTTTTTGGGGAAGAGAAAATTTGTGAGAGAGATTAGGAGGGAGAGATTATGAAATATTTTTGTTATTAAATAAATAAGTCAGTCAATAGTTTTTTTTAATCTATTTTGTAAATTAAAAATTAATAATTTTGGAATATTGATTAATTTGTCCCATTAAGTGATTTAAAATTTTGATAGATATACATAAAAAAAATACATAATTATATTATCTATCTATACTATATGTTAAGCAAAAGGGGGTTTTTAAACCCCCAGGCCTGTAGGAGCTCCAATATCCCAATCTGAATCTTCTAAATTTTTTCTTTAAAAAAAAAACTCAACATTTATTGATTTGGTCAAAATCCCTTGATCAGCATTTATTAACTTTTTTCAATCAATATGCCTGCATTTATTGATTTGATTAAAATCTCTTGATCAGCATTTAAAATCTCTCATACAAATAATTATAATTACAATCCGTGTATAGTTATTGCAGTACATTTTTCAACTTCTCCCATACACTATCATTAGTGATAAGATTGTTAAATTATTTTTTATAAAAAATCTTAAAAAACATAATTTATATATTAAAAAAAATCTAAAACAAATATAAATATCTATCCCCTGATTAACATTTATTAACTTTGTTCAATCAACATGTTTTTCCACATGCATGCATTTATTGATTTTTTCAAAATCCTCTGATCAGCATTTAAAATCCCCTCATACAAATAATTATAGATACAATCCGTATATAAGTACTGTAGTACCCTTTTCAACTTCTCCTATACACTATGGTTAATGATAAGATTGTTAAATTATTTTTATAAAAAATCTTTTAAAAAATAATTTATATATTTAAAAAAATCTAAAACAAATATAAATATCTATAATTATCCTGTACATAGCACGGGTGATAGGCTAGTTAAATCATAATTCAAATTTAAATGTTATATCTTTTTGAGATCTATAGCTAAATTAATATCTTTTTTTATTTTTTTTATTTTTGTGTGTAACCATAGTGTATGGGAGAAATTGAAAAGGGTGTTGCAATAATTATGAGAGAAGTCAAAAGGGATTGTGAGTTGGGAGAAGTCAATAAATACTGAGATTTTTTTTTTTAAAATCAAAAAATTAGAAAATTAGGATTAGGAGATTGGAGCTCCCATAAAATTTTGATAGATATACATAAAAAAATACATAATTATATTATTAAATCATAATTCAAATTTAGATGTTATATCTTTTTGAGATCTATAGCTAAATTCTTATCTTATTTATTTTTTTTATTTTATTTTTTTGTGTGTGTAACCATAGTTTTTTTGAGATCTATAATTATCCCGTGCTATGCACGGGATAATTATAGATATTTATATTTGTTTTAATTTTTTTTAATATATAAATTATGTTTTTTAAGATTTTTTATAAAAAAAATTTAACAATCTTATCACTAATTATAGTGTATAGGAGAAATTTAAAAAATTACTGTAGTAACTATGCACGGGCTGTATCTATAATTATTTATATGAGGGGATTTTAAATGCTAATCAGAGATTTTGACCAAATCAATAAATGCAGGCATGTGTATTGGAAAAAGGTAATAAATGCTGATCAAAGAATTTTGACCAAATCAATAAATGTTAAAGTTTTTTTTTTTTAAATCAAAAATTTAGAAAATTAAGATGAAAGATTAGAGCTCCCACAAGACTTGGGGTTTAGAAACCTCTTTTTTCTTAATATATTTACAATTATCTATATATGTGAATTGCGATTTTTAAATGTCTTTTTTTTTTCCTTTTTTATATTATATTAAAGTTTAATATTTTGATAATAATCATATGTGTTTGACTTTTCAAGAAATTAAATGTCTTCTTTCTTTTATTATATTATATTAAAGTTTAATATTTTGATAATAATCATATGTGTTTGACTTTTCAAGAAATTTTTTTTATACTTGTTTTTAATGCATTAAAGTATTATTATGAGGGATAATAATCATATCTGTTGAGACTTTTCAAGGAATTCATATGTATTGGATTTCAAATAATTTTCTTGTATGCTTGTTCTTAATGCGTTAAAGTGTTATTATGAGGGTAAGACTTGGAGATTAGGAAAAGTTAATAAATGCTAAATTTTTTTTTTTTTTTTATAAGTCAAAAAATTAGAAAATTTAGATTGGGAGATTGAAGCTCCCACAAGATTTTGGGTTAAAAATCCCTTTTTTACTTAATATATAGTATAGATATAGATAGATAGATATATATTTTTCTTTTTATTTTTATTTTTGTGTGGTTTCTATTCGGGTATTTTTTTTTTCAATTTATTTAAAATGGAGTTGTGGGTATCTTTTTTTTTTAAAATTTTATTTATCTGTGGTTTCTATTTGTTTTTAATTATTATTATTTAGGTAAGTTATGATGTGAGTTAGATATGTGATAGACATGTGAGTTTTATTGATTTAAAGTTTATTTAGATAAACTTTAAAGATTTTTTTTTAGTTTTTTAATTTTTTTTGTTATGTTATAATATAATATATAAAATATAGGTAGATATCCACAATTTTAATAAAAAATATTATCTGATTTTTTGGGGAAAGAGAAAAGGAATACAAGTTTTAATATATTTTTTTTTAAAAATTTGTGAGAGAGATTAGGAGGGAGAGATTATGAAATATTTTTTTTATTAAATAAATAAATCAGTCAATAGTTTTTTTTAATCTATTTTGTAAATTAAAAATCAATAATTTTGAAAAATTGATTAATTTGTCCCATTAAGTGATTTAAAATTTTGATAGATATACATAAAAAAAAATACATAATTATATTATTAAATTATAATTCAAGTTTAGATGTTATATCTTTTTAAGATCTATAGCTAAATTCTTATCTTTTTTTTTTTTTTTTTTTTTTTGTGTAACCATAGTGTATGGGAGAAATTGAAAAGGGTGTTGCAATAATTATGAGAGAAGTCAAAAGGAATTGTGGGTTGGAAAAAGTCAATAAATGCTGAGGTTGGGTTGGAAGAAGTCAATAAATGCTGAGTTTTTTTTTTTAAATAAAAAAATTAGAAAATTAGGATTAGGAGATTGGAGCTCCCACAAGCATTGGGGTTAAAAACCCCATTTTGCTTAATATATAGTATAGATTTTTTAATATGATTGAAGTTAGATAAACATAAACACTCACAAAAAGAAAGATGCACTACTAAAAACAGGGCCTTTTGAGTCGTGAGTCGTCAAGAATAGTACATTTGTTTATTAAAAACGTTTTTCTTGACGGCGTTTGACGGCAACTCAAGGGTCGAAATTGGTGGGGTCATAAATGTTTTTGAGTCAAGAATCACGACGTTAAAGGTTTTTTTTTGTGACTAAGATCGTGCCGACTCAAAAAGTGGTCCAATGTTTTAAGAAATTTAACCCATAATTTTCTTATAGGCGCCCCCTCTCCCAAGTTTCGAACCCACAACCATTTGGAAGCTTTGACCGGACCCAAACTCGTCACTCTAAATCCACTTCGCCACTCTACCTCTTTCTGTTATTAATTGACATATTTATTATTTATAGTATATACAGTCAATTTTAATATAAAAGAATATCTATAAATATATATACATATAATTATAATTTCATTATTATGATATTCAAAAAAATTATCTTGATATACAAATAAATAAAGCAGAATGTGCTTAATTACATGTATTGCACAAATTAAACTTATTTTTTATTTTTATTTTTATTTTTATCGATCGATTGATGTCTTAATATTAATTTATATTTAATTTTTTATTTAACATTAAATTATTTATTATCATTAAATTATTTATTTAACATTAAATTATTTAATTTAAATTTTTTATGCCTATATTAAATTATTTATTTAACATTAAATTATTTTTTATTTAATCTTTTATTTATTTAACATTAAATTATTTTTTATTTAATCTTTTATTTATTTAACATTAAATTATTTATTTAACATTAAATTTTTTATGCCTATATTAAATTATTTTTTTAACATTAAATTATTTTTATGTCTTAATATTAAATTATTTATTTAACATTAAATTATTTTTTATTTAACATTAAATTATTTAATTTAAATTTTTATGGCTATATACACTATTTTCTTCTTAATCCAATCACAACATATTTATATTTAATCTTTTAAATAAATTTTGTATAATTCTATTTCTACATATTTTTATTATCCAAATAAAAATAAAAATAAAAATAAAATAAAATAAAATAATTAGAATCACTTTTAGTTTTATATTACTAATTCTCTTTTAATTTAACTATTATTTTTAATATCGAAATGAGTATTAAATATAATTAAGTAAATATATATATCTTGGTTATAAAATATATTTTTTGCTCGGCATCTCATTTGCCGACACAAAAAGATGTAATTTTTTGCGTCGGCACAAATTTGCCGACTCAAAAAGTATATACCAACGCAAAAAGTCTATCTTTTGAGTCGGTAAATACTACCGACTCAAATAATGCTATCAAATATTAGTTTTTTGTGTCGGCCAACGGTGCCGACTCAAAAGGTATGGTATTTGCGTCGGTAACTCTGTGCCGTCTCAAAAAGACTACCTTTTGCGACGGTAAAATTTGCCGACTCAAAAAAACCGACTCAAAAGGCCTTGTTTTTAGTAGTGATGTGATTGTAGTTTATTCAATGGTTCTAAATAATCTTTTTTATTTACTATTTTAATGGTTAATTTTTCAATTATTTTTTTTTATTATGAGAAAAATGTCATTGTAGTTAGATAGCATTAAAATTTTTTTGATTTGTATGATTGAAGTTATCTCCTTTTGTTTATAATTTGATTTTTTTAATATGATTGTAGTTTGTTCAACGACTCTAAATAATATTTTTGTTTACTATTTTAATGTTTTTTTTAATTATTATTTTTTATTATGAGAAAAATGTGATTGTAGTTAGATAGCATTAAAAAAATTGTGATTTTTATTATTAAAGTTATCTCCTTTTGTTTATAATTTGATTTTTTAATATTATTGAAGTTAACTCACAAAAAGAAAAATGTGATTGTAATTTGTTCAACGGTTCTAAATAATATTTTTATTTACTATTTTAATAGTTCTTTTTTTCAATTATTTTTTTTTATTATGAGAAAAATATGATTGTAGTTAGATAGTATTAAAAAAATCTATACTATATATTAAACAAAATGGGATTTTTAACCCCTGTGGGAGCTTCAATATCCCAATGTGAATTTTCTAAATTTTTTATTAAAAAAAAAAACTCAACATTTATTGATTCAACAATGATTCATCCCCCTTTTTCCCATCACCCCCTTTGACCCCCTCTCTCTCTCATTGGTTGCTTTTTCTTTTTCTTTTTCTTTTTCTTTTTTTTCCTGCTCCTCCAATCACTCCCTGACACATGGCAAAGGGGGGGTGAGGGGGTGACCCCCAAAAGGGGGTCTTAAGTATTATTCTTGTTGATTTGGTCAAAATCCCCTGATCAACATTTATTAACTTTTTTCAATCCACATGTCTTTTCACATGTGTGCATTTATTAAAATCTCTTGATCAGCATTTAAAATCTCCTCATACAAATAATTATAGGTACAATCCGTATATAATTACTGTAGTACCTTTTTCAATTTCTCCCATACACTATGATTAGTAATAAGATTGTTAAATTATTTTTATAAAAAATCTTAAAAAACATAATTTATATATTAAAAAAAATCTAAAACAAATATAAATATCTATAATTATCCCGTGAATAACACGGGTAATAGGCTAGTTTTTGACTTAAAAAAAAAAAAAAACTTAGCATTTATTGATTTGATCAAAATCTCCTGGCCAACATTTATTAATTTTTTTCAATCCACATGCTTGCATTTATTGATTTAGTCAAAATCTCATGATCAGTATTTATTAACTTTTTCCATTCCACATGCATTTCTGCATGCCTTTTGAGAGCTTTGGTCAAAATCCCATCATACAAATAATTATAGATACAACCCGTGTATAGTTACTACAGCACCATTTTCAACTTATTCCATACACTATGATTAGTGATAAGATTGTTAAATTATTTTTATAAAAAACAAAAAAAAAATTTATATATTAAAAAAATTCTAAAACAAATGTAAATATCTATAATTATCCCGTGCATAACACGGGTGATAGGGCTAGTATATATATATATTAAGGAAAAGGGGGTTTCTAACCCTCAAATTTTGTGGGAGTTCCAATATCCCAATCTAAATTTTCTTATTTTTTTGATTTTTTTTATAAAAAAAACCTTAGCATTTATTAACTTCTCCCAATCCCCAAACCTTACCTTCATAATAACACTTTAATGCATTAAAAACAAGCATAAAAAAAATTCCTTGAAAAGTCCAACACACATGAATTCCTTAAAAAGTCCCAACACATATAATTATTATCCCTCATAATAACACTTTAATACATTAAGAACAATCATAAAAAAAATTCCTTGAAAAGTCCAACACATATGATTATTATCAAAATATTACACTTTAATATAATATAAAAAAAAGAAGACATTTAAAAAAAAAAAAAGACATTTAAAAATTACAATTTACATATATAGAAATAATTGTGAAGTATATATGAATTCTTTAAAAAATCCAACACATATGATTATTATCTCTCATAATAACATTTTAATGCAGTAAGAACAAACATAAAAAAATCATTGAAAAGTCTAACACATATGAATTCTTTAAAAAGTTTAACACATATGATTATTATCAAAATATTAAATTTTAATATAATATAAAAAAAGAAAAAAAAACATTTAAAAAAAAATTAGAAGACAAAGTGGTGAAACATAACCCGTGCATAGCACGGGTGATATGCTAGTTTTGTATAATAGAGAAGTAAGGTTTTGTTTGGAAAGATATTATTTTAATAATTTTTAATTTTCTAACTAAAAGATAAGTTTAAAAAATTAGTATTTTGAGATATTTTTTAATATTTTACCAAAATATGTATAAAAAAAATAAAAAATATTTTTTTTAAATTTTTTTTAACATATATTATTGATTTTTTTAATATTTTTAAAATTTTAAATTAAAAAATTATTTTGCCACGCGAGGCTGAGACGCGTCTTTGTAAAGTTGATGAAAGAGCACGCTCCTACCTAGCTCTGTTTGGCAGCAGAGAGTTGCGTTATGAAAACACTAGGCGAACATGTGGGAGCGCGTTACGTATTAGATGTGTTTGTACTGTTCTAAACTAGAATCCAATGGGCAATGGATGAATTTAAAGATATATCCCTTTCTTTTTGTACTGTCCTATCCTAAAATCAAATGAACAACGAATAAATTTAAAGATAGGTCCTTATCTTTGCTACACAGCCAAAAAAGGGAAATATAACAGCTTATTTACAGTTGTTTGCTCTTTGGATGGGTGATGTTCAGGTGGGTTGGCTTTTAATTCACTAAAATGTTTTCCCTAGAAGGTCTCTTGGTTCGGAAATTTGTAGGGTGACAAAATAATTCAAGATGAACTCATGTTTTACTCATTAAAAATTTATATGAGTTCGTTCATCAAATAAATTAGTCAATTTTAAACAAAATTTGTTAAAATTTTTACATTGAGTTTGAACGATCAATTGTTTAATCAACTCAATTTGATGAATTTAAAATTATATAAAAATATCAAACTATTCAAAAATGATTTGATAAAAACTCGTTTGAGATCGAGTTGATTATTTAATATATCAAACTTCAATAAATTTTGAAAATCATAAAATTTTTAGGCATTGGCTTCTGTCCAGTCCTTAATCGGACTGGACCATACTGTTAGGCTTGTAGAGGCCCACCATGGGTCCCGTTTTGATAATCTGAACCGCCGTTCAATATGTAGAACTCGTCGAGTACTATATGCCTGTAAAAAATCACGTTAATCGGATATCGATAGCTATGTGATCAAAAAAGATTTTTGTCAACCGTTAATTTATTCACCGTCCATTTTTTTTTATACAAAACTGTTTTGATCACATAGTTACTAATATCCGATCAACGTGATTTTTTATAAATTTATAGTACTCGACGTGCTCTACATATTGAACGGTTCAGATTATCAAGACGGGACCCGTGATGGACCCCCACGGGACCAACAGCACGGTAAAATCCGATTAAGGACTGGACAGAAGCCATGTCCAAATTTTTATACTAGACTTTGAACAGTTTGGAACTATTGTAACTATATGACAAGTGATTTTAGGGTTAATATTAAGGTTGTGTTTGGAAAGGTGAGGTTTAACTGAAGTGTTGGGAGTGCAACTTTTCCTAATAAAAAAGTTACACCCATCACCTTTCTGTAATTATTTTCTCCATCCATCTCACTTTCTAAATGATTTCTATAGAGATGAATTTGATACTTTTATGGTGGAGATTTATTTACCAATAGATTTGGTTTAGTGGTTCAACTCTTATGAAGAGGAGTTTAATATCCGTTGTGGTGGTATTTATTTCTCTCTTATTGTGGGGATTGTATATAGGTAGTAGTGGAATACTTGTTTCGCATGGGCTTAGGTTTAGGTATGTTTTGTTAACTTTTTAATTATTGTAGACTAATATTTTATTTGATGATATAATATTTCTCATACTTATAATTATTCTCCTATCCTCCTATCGATTGACCCAAAAAAAAATATATATATATATATACAGCCATAATCTTTTATCATTTCTATCCACAATCTCAATAAAGTTCAACATTTCAAAAACATAATAGATTTTGAAATATAACTCTTCCTTGTTTGTAATTTAATTTTTCCAATTTGGAAAAATTACAAAAATATCAATGGTTGTCCTTTATAACAAAATAAATCATGAATTTTCACTAATAAAAAAAGATTTTTACAGCACCAAATGCACGCCGTGGATACGATTTTATGACACACAAAATAAAATCGTATTATGACCAATCATGGAAAATTATTCACTTTTAACAGCATGCCATAGCATGTCGTTAAAAACTTTTAACATCTAATCTTATACATCATGTTTAATTTTTTTACGACTACTTTACATGCCGTTAATTCAAGGGGCAAACCACAACACTCATTGCTAGTCATTAAATATTTAACATAATGGCCTATTCTGCCTATCGTAGAATATGTTTAGGTTTTTTTTTTTTTTTAAAATTTAGTAGGTTCTGTTTCACCTATTTTGTACAGTCTAAAAAAATATTACAAACAAGTTTCATAAATATTATATATATATACATATCTATATAAGTATCAATCAACTATCAAAATATTATTTCAAATATCAAAAAAATTATTCATTAGTTTCGACCATCCAAAAACTATGTTTCTAAACATCAAAAATTGTCCTCAACTTCAAAACCCTCTAAAATGATCTAAATCAACAGTTGGTGAGCTACCAACCAAAGTCAAGAGAAACAATTAACATATCAAACAACACCAAAACAGCACAGCAACACCAAAATCACCACCAAAAACAGCACCAAAATCACCTGATGCCAGAAACAATCAACAGTACTAGCAGCAGCAATAACTAACAGCGACTAGTTTCACTCCAAACTCTGTTTTGAAAGCCTCCTCTGATCATCTCCTAGCATATGCACCTCTTCACTTGTTGAATGTTGTAGACAAAATCATCCATTGTGTAGCCTTGCCCCACCGAGTCTGTTTTCATCCAAAGGGCTACTCTTACTTTAATTAGCTCACAAAGATCTTCACAGTTTAGTTGCAGCTCATTGAACAAACAGTCATTTCTATATTTCCAAAGGGACCATAAACCAATCATAATAATTGATTTCCAAAGTTTTTTTTTCTCCTTTTCTAAAATTGCAACCCATCCACCAGTGCATTAGCATGTCCACTGAACTAGGAGATGCCCACTGCAAACCCCACTAGTTGATTATATTGGACCAAACTTTCCAAGCAAAGGGAAAAATCAACAGAACATGATTGAGTGATTTAATCTCAGAGTGACATAACACACTCATATTGGACATCATCACTATGAACATCAATTTTATGTAAATAATTTGAGGTCTTAATCCTCTTTTTCCAGGCCAACCAAGAGAAAAATTGGGCTTTAGGTGGGGAGGGATTGTTCCAAATCAAGTCAAGAGGTTTCAGAGTAGGACCATTCAATGATTTGCACCAATTAACAGCATATTTAACACTGGAAATACCTGAAGAATCGTCTTTCTACCAAATACTATCATTTGACTCCAATCTCAATGCAAGGTCCTCATCTATAACATCAAGTAGTCTTTGCAGTTCTTCTATCTCCCTTGCCAATAAGGGTCTTTTAAAGTTGAATTCCTAGTCGCTTTGGTTGCTTTGGTTTCTGGCCCTAATCAGCTGCAAATTCAAAGTTGTGTTTTTGTCCATTGATAATTAATAAAGTCTAGGAAATTAGGACTTCAAACAATTGGTTCCCATCCAATTATCTACCAAGAAGCTGATCCTTTTACCATTGCCAATCCTAATTGCAACATTATCCAAATAAAAGTTGACCAAGCTGCTGTTAGAATGATTAACAAGTATAATATCACTTCACAATCTTGTCAATCTCTTTTTCTGTTAGTTCATTAGTTCTTTGCTTGCACCACCTAAATCATTTTAGTCATGCTCAAAAGTATGAATGATGTTGAGCCATCCAATCACATTTCATAGATAAATTAAGTACATATTTATCAATTTAACTGGGTCTAACACATGAAATAACAACATCCAACAGAAAAATATAGTATAATACGTAAAATATTCTGTGTTTGTCCTCTGACTTTATAAATCCTCTTCCTAGTAAGGTGCTTTATTAAGTTTTTTCTTTTTTATTTTTTGTTTGGAGGTGGCAATGTCCCTCTCCATTCAACAAGGCTTCTATCACCACTCAAATCAACTCATAATTCAAGATTGTGCCACATTTAAATTTAATCACCTTCCCAACTCCCTTCTATCTCACTTTGTGTATGTAGAGGCAAGTAGACATGTGCATATTGTTTGCACCTATGTATACATTCATGTTGTATTTCTGTGTGCTTGAAGAATATTCATTACACCAATTTTTATCAACTCTTTACCTCTTTTTCTCTCTTTCGATTATTGTTTACAAATAAAAGGTATGTCTTAAGTGCTTGCAATGAGAGGGTGTGAGTTCAACTCCTCCAAGGTGCCAATCTAACAATTAACCACTAACTTTTGCCAATCTAAAAAAAAAAAAAGAAAAAAAAAAAGAAATCCTACATTGCTGGTCTCAAGCTGTAATCATTTTCATCAATCTCACACAAAGATCTTCTTTTTAAAGATTAATTAACCAATAGTCAGATCAATAACCAAACCAGAAAATGAGGGAAAAAGGGGCAAGTGAAAGCTTATATCTACTTTAAGAAGAGGAATCAGTTAGAATAGAAAGGAAAGATATTGATTGAGAAAGAGACTTTGATTAAAAACAAATCAATAATCTTAGATTAAAAGCTACAATCCTAATTTTCAGAATGAAACTCACAGAAGCATAGTGGGGATGGTTAGCAATCATGGAAACAACAATTTTAGTGGCCAATTCATCCAGTTGGCTAATGGTGATGCCATTGTAGACACCGGCACAGACCTTCTGAGAAACGAGGACAGGGTCGCAGTGGTCGATGCTGAGACCAAAATTGAGCTTCTTGAGACGAGCAATACTACAAACATTAGAAACCACAACAGAGGAAATCTTAAAATGCAGTAATTACGCCTACAAGCATAATCTTAACAATTATGACATCAGGCTTAAGAAGTCAAATTCCCTCCAAGAAAACAAAACAAGACAATAGATGCGAGCATTCATACAACCCAGCTAATCGAATGATTTTGAAGAATCTAATAAGTTTACAGTAACACTTCTAAGAATGGATGTTGTTTTAAAGAGGAACTAAAGTTTCAATAAATGATGTACATTCAATATTTCAACATCATAACTCAATAACCATACAGCGGGTTAAAATGATATGTATATTATTCCAAAGTGATACATATATTATTCATATATAATCTCTTACCATAGACACTCAAAAATACATATATAATCTCTTCTAGTAAAAAAGACCACATACACACACAATAGCAAAGAGTGAACCAAAACTAGAAAAACAATTTGTATAAGAATTTAATGGATTTAGAAAGAATTTATTTTATTTTATTTTATTGAAACTAAGTCTTCGGTGTAAATAATTGGGCATGGAAAAAGACATTAAGAATTGTATGAGTTCAAAATTGTCCTAAATTATATTCTCAAATATCCAAAAATTAAAAAAATGGACCCAATAAACAAAATCACAATAGGCCATCATTGATGCATTTTATCGAACATTTGACAAACAAGGAAAATGGGATTGAAACTCTAACGAGAGATACCAGACATCATAACAGCACCCAAAAAAAATGTCAAACATGAAAATAGAAAGCAACAAGCATTAAGCATCACATATAGATGTGACAAACATCATTTGTAAATTGTCCAAGAAAGAATGGAGCTAAACAACTCTTTCTAGAAACTTCACTTGCAGCTGCACTCTTAACATCCTTTGAACTAGAATCTTCCTTTCTGTTTCTTAAGCACAAGAGACCTAATTAGTATGTTCGTTAGGTTTGTCTTTGTCAGTTGGTCCTTTGGACATACAAAAGGGAAGCACAAGATCTTACAGTTTCAGATATAAATGAATCTTAAACCAAACTCCATGTTGTGGAAAAGCAGTCACAACATACATTGAACATTAAATGTCAAAATG
Source organism: Camellia lanceoleosa (assembly GCA_025200525.1). NCBI lineage: Eukaryota > Viridiplantae > Streptophyta > Magnoliopsida > Ericales > Theaceae > Camellia > Camellia lanceoleosa. The sequence goes on from CM045766.1 coordinate 80,470,466, forward strand.
GCAAGACATACCAATGTACCACAATAAATGTATACAGGGGAGAGGGGAAAAATTCAAGGTGTCGTACTAAGGGATTACAAACACTTGGACTTAAAAAGGAATCAACAGTCCATTTCCTCGATTATTTGGTCAACAACCTAAGAATATAAGCACTATAAGATGCACTGCTTTCATTAGATTTCAAGCTAAGCAACAAATTTATCATGAAGAAAAATGCAACCAACCTTAGCCCAGATCAAACACAAATGAAAAGAAAACACATTTAGGGAGGATCATGATTCTTATCTTTCAATGACAATTGCAACAATGTGATTTCCAATTACTACTTTTTAATTTTATTGAAGACCACTACACATCCAATTTCCTGATCAAATTTTAGTTTAAAATGAATTTTTTGGGTAACCATGAGATAAACTAGTTTGTAAGAGCATGTGGGGAATTAAAAAATAAATAAATGTACTATGAAAAATGTTCTATTTTCTGTCACGCCCCCCAAAATATAATACAAATAACCCAACTCATAAGAGAAATGAATATAATAGAATTCGTATATTTTCATATATCAGAGTTTGTATTACAAAAGATATTACATGCATTATACATTAATAAATATTCATCCCGAATCTACAGCATGTAACACTAGCTAATAACCACAAAATAAATACCCTACAGGCTTACATCTTTTCAAGAAATTACTTGGTTACAACAAAAGAGAGTCGTAAGCTCTGTACATATAAAGCCCTAGGTTTGAATAAACATTTAAACACAAAATAACAAAATAGAGCCTCCAGCTCCTAAGTCTTCCCAAGCTACGTCTTTTGTAATAACAACCCCGACCTATGATTAGTGTTAATTCATGCTTAAGTATGCCTAACAAGTAATTAAGAAGCAATCATGAGTTAATTATATGTGCATTGCATTATTTTGTGTTTATATCTATTTAACGTAGAAAGATCTGTTCATGTTTTTCTTCGGTTTGCAAATTGAAGGCCTTATCAGCATCCAATTCAGAAATTGACTTGATTTATGTGCTATTTGAAATTTTTAGAACATTATGGTAGGTTTAATCAAAATTTGATTTAGAACGATTAAATTAGATTAAATTAATGCTCACTTAATTAACCTTAATTAATTATCATTAAATGAGCCTATATAAGGCTTCTTATATGCCTTCACCCTTTTCTTTTCTTCATTTCAGTACATTTGAGCTCACACACACACAAGAAAAAACGTAGAAGAGAGAGAGAGAGAGAGATAGAAGAAAATTGGGAGCAAAAGTTGGGATATGAGAGAATTGCTAGGAATTATTGGAGATTTGCAAAGAATTTGGGAATTGAAGCTTCCTCACTTGTGCAATCTAGACTTTAGGTAAGAGTTTTAGGGTATGTTTGGTTTAGATTTGTAGAGTGATTTTGAGAAAAAATTTCTAAAAAATTTGTTTGGTTTCTAAATTTTCCAAAATAATTTCCAAAATCACTTTCTATCTCTTACCTATCAATCAATCACTTTTTCTCTCTCTCCTCGCTCTTTCTCAATCACTTTTCTCTCACACACACATCTACTCAATTATAACAAAATATCAAATCATACCAAACTCCCAAACTCCAAAACTACTTTCAAAATACACAACCAAACAAACCAAAAAATTCTCTAAACTCTCTCTCTCAAAACAATTTTTAAAATCTACACTCCTAAAACCAAACCAAACATACCCTTAGTCTTTGGCCTTGTAATGTAGTTGAATAATGTATGAAAACAAGTGAATTAGATGAATTCATGTAAGGATTGAGCTAGAATTAAAGAAAGATAAGTCATTCCATACATGTATGCATATTTATAGCATTTTGAAGTTGTTTTCAAAGATTTTCTCCTTGCATGTTGTAATTCTAGCATAAGTTGAAGAATTCATAACATTTCTCATCAATGGATCACATTTGATCATGTTTTAGAAGCCATAAACTCAAGTGAACATATGTATGTCGTACTATGTTTTTACATTTCAAGTTGAATTATTGCATGTTTGACATACTTTTGGGCCTTGATTTCATGAAATGATCTTCAAACCATGATATTTTACAAGTTCCTAGATGTTCTCCAGAATTTTGGGGTGTAGAATTTGAGCTTGGAGCTGGGGAATGCAATTTGGAAATTACTGATTTTGTACTTTTGCTCGAGCGTCGGATTCTACGCTCGAGCAGCGACCCTATAATCTTGCACTTCTGCTCGAGCTACCAAAAGTCCGCTCGAGTGTGAAATGCATGCTCCTAGAAATTCATGTGTTTTTACAGATCACTCGAGTGACGAAAGTTACACTCGAGTGAAGGTCTGAGTCTTACGCTCGAGCGGGGTCAAGCATGAAAATCAAGCAACCAGTACTTTTTTAAAGTTTGCAAACCGCTCGAGCGAAGGAAGTTACGCTCGAGCAGACTCTCACATTTTGCTTGTTCGCTCGAGCGAGAAAAGCCATGCTCGAGCTTGGACTCTATTTTCAGCAAGTTTTGAAAAATGTTTTCAAATACATTTTAGCATCTTCATTCCATCCTAAGCATTCCTAGGCCAAGATTAAAACACCATAATGAGGATAAGGGCTAGAAACACACTAAGGACAAATGAAATAAGTTACGTGTAATCCGAGCATGTGTTTCAATGTATGTATCTGTCATGTTATGTAGGTCACGCGCCTCAAGGTAAGTGAATTTCCTACTCTACTCGTCTATTTGGAGCCACTGGTTATCTGTGAGTAATGACTTAGGAAAGTTATGTTCAAGTTAAATTATTTTTTGTATATGGAATAAGATTTGTCCTATGAATGCTATGTTTATGCACTATGAATGATTGTTCATCTCTGATATATATATATGACATTAATGCTATGATTCAAGTATGCTATTTGTACCCGGACCGAAGGTTTCTTAATGGAACTGGCACGTTATCTGTACCCGGCTGGAGGTTCCTTTATGGAACTGACAAGTTATACATACCTAGTCCGGAGGTTCCTTTATGGAATTGGCAAATTATCGTACCCAGCCGGAGGTTCCTCTATGGAATTGACAAGTATGATCTATGATGTTCTGTATATGATCTGTTAGCACTAACGGATGAACTATGAATGATCAAGCATGATTCTTGAATTATATATATATATATATATGCATTGAATGAGATCACGAATACGAATTGGTTCTATGCATGGACTTCATTACAGGACATCATTCATTTAACCCTTTACTCTGTTATTATTCACTGGACTCCCGTTCACTATTTATTTTATATATGTAGGTGATCAGGCATGTAACCAGGCTTAGAGTTGAGGACCTGGTGACTCAGTTTTTGGTCAGCCAGCCTTTGTGCGTCCAGAGGTGGTTCCCAGTCAAGTCATGTTTAGAGGCTGTGTTTTTTGTGTGTGCGTGTGTGTGTGTGTGTATAAGACTTAATTTCTTTTGACTTACAAAAAGGCCTTCTGTTGTATGTACATGAAATAGCACATAAATATTGTATTTTAGTTTTAAGGTTTAAAATTATCTGTCCAATGTACATTTTCACAGCTCAATGGACAATGTATATTTTATATATTTGCTTCTGCAGCCCCTAACTATATGTTGTTCTGTTAAGAGGCCTTTGGTAATCCAAGGATTACTGGTTGGTTACGACGCTAAACTTATAGCGGCATGTTTGGGTCGTGACAGAATGGTATCAGAGCACGTGTTCTACCGCACACACGAGTCCATATGAGCTTAGGGTGTCTTAGTAAGAAGTTAGGGACATTTTATTTGCATGTGTGAGTGTGTGGTAATCTTTATAAACGTGAAAACTGAAGTTGAACCTGAATAAATGAACTTGAAAGAACTGATCAAGATTTTAGTTTTAAGGTTTAAAATTATCTGTCCCATGTACGTTTTCACAGTTCAATGGACAATGTATATTTTATATATTTGCTTCTGCAGTCCCTAACTCTATGTTATTCTGTTAATAGACCTTTTGTAATCCAAGGATTACTGGCCGGTTACGACGCTAAACCTATAGGAGCAGGTTTGGGTCATGACAGAATAGTATCAGAGCATGTGTTCTACTGCACACATGAGTCCATATGAGCTTAGGGTGTCCTAGTACGAAGTTAGGGACATTTTATTTGCAAGTGTGAGTGTGTGATAATCTTTATAAACGTGAAAACTGAAGTTGAACCTGAATAAATGAACTTGAAAGAACTGAACAAGATTATTCCTTTATTTATTATTACTTTGTTCCCTATAGCACTGTGGAGATCGCAAGAAGTAATGATACAAGTGAATCCTTATAGGCTTGCATGAGCCGAATGGAACAGATGCTTGCAGCATTGACCGGAGCTATGACACAACAATAGAGGCAATAACCCTTGCCTCCCCCACCTCCACCAATGCAACATGAGCCAGATAACAGTGATATAATCAACCTGACTCAGAAGTTCATGAAGATGAAACCACCAACCTTCGTGGATGGTATTGAACCGCTGAAGGAAGAAACATGGCTACTGGAAATGAACAAATTGTTCGAAGTATTTCCTTGCTTCGAAACGCAAAAAGTTCTCTTGGCCACTTATACATTAAAAGATGAAGCCCGGAGGTGGTAGTTATTGATTCAGAATGCCATGAAAACATGATATGGGCTCAATTCCATGAGATCTTTTATTAGAAGTATTTGCCCCAATGCTTCAGAGATCGGAAAGTATTTGAATTTCAAGAACTCAAACAAGGCAACATGTCAGTGGCTAAGTATGAAGCCAAGTTTATTGAATTGGCTCGGTTTGCTCCACATATGGTGGATACTGACTATAAGAAAGAACGAAAATTTGAAAGTGGTTTGGATTTGGAGATATTAGATCGGGTAGGAGTCCTAAACCTACCTATGTATGTGAATGTGCTCGATAGGGCATTAATGGCAGAAGCCATTTTGGTGGCAAAGAACCAAGCTAAGACACCAACAACTAAATGGCGAAGCAAAAGATCTGGATCCAATTTTCAGAAGGGTTGTTCGTTCTTTGCGAACAAAAAACAAAATACTGGAACTTTAAGTAGTTCGAGCCAAAGTAGTGGGTCTAAGCCAACCTGTACTGAATGCGGAAGAAAGCATATAGGCGTGTGCTATCGTGGATCGGGTGCATGCTTCTGGTGTGGCAAGACTGGCCACATGCTTAGAGATTGTCCAATGAGGTTAGATAATGCAAACTATCTAGCAAGTTCAGCCGAATCTGCTCCTGTAACAAGAACCAATACAAAAACTAATGCCAGGGGTAACACCGGGAATGAAACACTAAGACAAGGAAGGGTATTTTCTCTAGTCCCTGGTGATGTACAGAACACTGACTCTGTGGTGTCAAGTACAATTTCTATTTGTGCTCAGAATGCTTATGTGCTGATTGATTCTGGTTCTACGCATTCATTTGTATCACATGTTTTTTCTCAGAAATTAACTAGACTGTTAGAACCTATGAATTATTTATTATCTGTGCCTACACCGACTGGGGATTCTATGATGTGTGCTTATGTTTATCTAGCATGTGATATTGTAATTGGTGAAATGACATTATATGTTGATTTACTACCCTTGAACATTGATCACTTTGATTGTATTCTGGGTATGGATTGGCTGACTAAATACTATGCCACCATTGACTGTGCAAGTAAATCAATTGTGTTTAGACCACTTAGTATGCCCGAATTTTTTTTTACTGGAAATGGGGTGGTTTCTCCACCGTTCTTGATTTCATTTATGAAAGCCAGAAAATTATTGAGAAAAGGTTATCGGGGCTACTTGTGCTATGTAATGACTACGTCTTCGAATGGTACCAGTGTAGAGACTATTCTTGTAGTTTGTGACTTTCCTGATGTGTTTCCTAATGACCTGCCCAGGGACTTAATTGATAGGAAGATTGAGTTTACAATTGATGTAGTATCTGGAACACATCCTATCTCCAAGACCCCATATAGAATGTCAACTTCGGAACTCAAAGAGTTGAAAGTTCAAGAGATTTATTCGTCCAAGCACATCACATTGGGATGCTCTAGTCTTATTTGTGAAGAAGAATGATGGGTCTGTGAGGTAATGTATAGACTACTGTGAATTGAATAAAGTAACCATGAAGAACAAATACCCACTATCCCGAATAGATTACTTGTTTGACCAATTACAGAGAGCACAGAGAGCACAAGTGTAGTCACCAGCTAAAAGTCAAAGCAGAAGACGTAGAAAAAACCGCTTTCCGAACTAGATATGGACATTATGAATTTGTAGACATGCTATTTGGGGTAACAAATACACCTGTAGCTTTCATGGACTTGATGAATAGAGTGTTCAAACAATATCTTGATGAGTTTATTGTTGTATTCATTGATGACATACTAATCTATTCTAAAAGTAGGGAAGAGCATGAGAGTCATCTGAAAACTACCTTACAAATTTTGAGAGAAAAGAAGTTATATGCAAAATTTTCCAAGTGCGAGTTTTGGCTTGACAGCGTAGCATTTCTGGGACATGTGATTAACAAGGATGGCATATCACTGGATCCACAGAAAATTGAAGCTATTGTAGGCTGGCCTAAATCGACAAATGTGTCAGAAGTTAAAAGTTTTCTGGGACTTGCAGGATACTACAGAAGGTTTGTGAAAGACTTTTCAAAACTTGCTATGCCATTGACCCAGTTAACTCAGAAAAATGTGGCGTTTGATTGGAACGATCAAAGAGAGTTTGCCTTCTAAGAGTTGAAGACCAGATTAGTAACTGCACCAATTCTGACACTGCCTAATGGTACTGACGGGTTCCAGATTTATAGTGATGCTTCTTACAAAGGCTTGGGGTGCGTTTTAATGCAAAATAGAAGAGTAATTGCTTATGCCTCTCGGCGGCTGCATCCTCATGAAAGGAATTATCCGACCCATGACCTAGAACTCACCGTGGTGGTTTTTCCTTTGAAGATTTGGTGACATTATCTGTATGGTGCGACTTGTGAAGTGTACACGGACCATAAAAACCTCAAATATTTTTTCACCCAAAAAGAATTGAACATGAGACAGAGAAGATGGTTAGAGTTGATCAAAGACTATGATTTACAGATTTTGTACCATCGCGGAAAAGCTAATACTGTAGCAGATGCCTTGAGCCGAAAGTCAATGGGAAATTTATCATGTTTGCTTACTGGTCAGAAAGAGTTGTTACGTGATTTGGAAAGGAATGAGATTGAGATTGTGATGCATGAAAAAGACGGGATTTTAAACGCCATTTCTGCCCAACCTGTGCTCATTGAAGAGATTAAAGAAAAACAACATGAAGATGAGTCTTTGAAGAAACTTTTCAATGAAATTGATTTAGAACCGAGGCATGGGTTCGTGATTGAAAATAATGTGTTAAGATTTCAAAATCGTCTTTGTGTGCCGAATTGTTTTGATTTGAGAAAACGCGTCATGATTGAAGCTCATCATTCGAAATTTGCTATGCATTTGAGAAATACAAAGATGTACCATGACTTGAAATAGAATTTTTGGTGGCCTAGGATGAAAAAGTCTGTTGCAGATTTTGTGGCTAGATATTTGCACTGTCAACAAGTTAAGGCTAAACATCAACAAACCCTGGGTTTCTACAACCACTTCCAACACCAGAATGGAAATGAGAGCATATCACTATGGACTTCATTGTGGGATTACCTTGCTTATCTCGAGGTATGAATTCTATCTGGGTAATTGTTGATCGTTTAACTAAATCCGCATATTTCTTATCTGTTAAATCATTGTATAATGCGGATAAGTTGGCTACCTTGTATGTTAATGAGTTGTGAGATTACCTGGCGTGCCAGTATCTATTGTGTCTGACAGAGATCCTAAGTTCACTTCAAGATTCTGGCAGAGTCTACAGCAAGCTCTGGGAACTGAATTGAGGCTAAGCAGTGCTTATCATCCACAGACAGATGGCCAATCTGAATGGACCATTCAAACCTTGGAAGACTTGTTACGAATGTGTGCTCTAGACTTTCAAGGCAGTTGAGAAACCTGCTTACCATTGGCCGAGTTTGTATATAATAATAGCTACCATTCAAGTATCGGTATGGCTCTTTACGAAGCTTTGTATAGTAGAAAATTTCAATCTTCGATCTGTTGTGTCGAAGTAGGTGATAGACTGTTATTGTGACCAGACTTAGTGCAGAAAACAACTGAGAAAGTAAAACTGATTCAACAACGCCTAAGAACTGCACAGAGCCGACAAAAGAGTTATGCGGATGTTCGGAGAAGAGATAAGGAGTATGAAGTTGGTGATCATGGGTTCATAAAAGTGACCCCTATGAAAGGGCAAACCCGGTTTGGCATTAAGGGCAAGCTGGCGCCAAGATATATTGGGCCATATGAGATTCTCAAGAAGATTAATTCAGTAACATACCGAGTAGTCGTACCTCTGGTGATGGAAAACATGCACAATGCCTTTCATGTCTCTATGCTTCGGGATTATTTGAGAGATCTGCTACATGTGATTGAGCCGACCCATGTACTTCTAAAAGATGATTATACATACGAGGAGAGGCCGATGTAAATTGTGAACCGTCGAATCAAAAGATTAAGAAACAAGGAAATTTTGTTAGTGAAGGTTGATTGGCAGAATCATGGAGAAACTTATGCAACTTGAGAGACAGAAGATGACATGATGAGAAGATACCCTGAGTTATTTCCTTTGAATCAGGTGTTCTTCCAGAATGAAGGTAATTCGAGTTTGGAGGACAAAACTCTTTAAGGAGGGAAGACTGCAACAATCCCGACCCATGATTAGCGCTAATTTATGCTTAAGTATGCCTAACAAGTAATTAAGAAGAAATCCTGAGTTAATTACATGTGCATTGCATTATTTTGTGTTTATATCTGTTTAACATAGAAAGATCTATTCATATTTTTATTCGGTTTGCGAATTGAAGGCCTTATCGGCATCTGATTCAGAAATTGACTTGATTTATGTGCTATTTGGAATTTTTAGAACATTATGGTAGGTTTAATCAAAATTCGATTTAGAACGATTAAATTAGATTAAATTAATGCCCACTTAATTAACCTTAATTAATTATCATTAAATGAGCCTATATAAGGCTTCTTATATGCCTTCACTTTTTCTTTTTCTTCATTTCAATACATTTGAGCTCACACACACACAAGCAAAAACGTGGGAGAGAGAGAGAGAGAGAGAGAGAGAGAGGAGAGAGAGAGAGATAGAAGAAAATTGGGAGCAAAAGTTGGGATAGGGGAGAATTGTTAGGAATTATTGGAGATTTGCAAAGAATTTGGGAATTAAAGCTTCCTTATTTGTGCAATCTAGACTCTAGGTAAGAGTTTTAGTCTTTGGCCTTGTAATGTAGTTGAATAATGTATGAAAACAAGTGAATTAGATGAATTCATGTAAGGATTGAGCTAGAATTAAATAAAGATAAGTCATTCCATACATGCATGCATATTTATAGCATTTTGAAGTTGTTTTCAAAGATTTTCTCCTTGCATGTTATAATTTTAGCATAAGTTGAAGAATTCATAACATTTCTCATCAATGGATCACATTTGATCATGTTTTAGAAGCCATAAACTCAAGTGAACACATACATGTCATGTTCATACCATGGTTTTACATTTCAAGTTGAATTGTTGCATATTTGACATACTTTTGGGCCTTGATTTCATGAAATGATCTTCAAGCCATGATATTTTACAAGTTCCTAGATGTTTTCCAGAATTTTGGCCCAAGAAGATGAGTTTTGGGGTGTAGAATTCGAGCTTGGAGCTAGGGAGTGCAATCTGGAAATTCCAGATTTTGCACTTCCGCTTGAGCGTGGAATTCTACGCTCGAGTGGCGACCCTGTGATCTTGCATTTCCGTTCGAGTGACCAGAAGTCCGCTCGAGTGTGAAATGCATGCTCCTAGAAGTTCATGTGTTTTTACAGATCGCTCGAGCGGGGATCGAGCATTCGTCGAGTGTAAAAATCAAGAAATCAGTACATTTTCAAAGTTTGCAGACCGCTCGGGTGAAGGAAGTTTTACTCAAGAGGACTCTCACATTTTGCATGTCCGCTTGAGCGTGGACTCTATTTTCAGCAAGTTTTGAAAAATGTTTTCAAATACATTTTAGCATCCTCTTTCCATCCTAGGCATTCCTAGGCCAAGATTAAAACACTATAATAAGGATAAGGGCTAGAAACACATTAAGGACAAATGAAATAAGTTATGTATAATTCGAGCGTGTGTTTCAATGTATGTATCTGTTATGTTATATAGGTCACGCGCCTCAAGTTAAGTGAATTGCCTACTCTACTCGTCTATTTAGAGCCATCGGTTATCTGTGAGTAATGACTTAGTAAAGCTATGTTCAAGTTAAATTATTTTCTACATATGGAATAAGATTTGTCCTGTGAATGCTATGTTTATGCACTATAAATGATTGTTCATCTCTGATATATATAGATATATATATATATATGTATGACATTAATGCTATGATTCAAGTATGCTATCTTTACCCGGACCAGAGGTTTCTTAATGGAACTGGCACGTTATCTGTACTCGGCTGGAGGTTTCTTTATGGAACTGACAAGTTATCCGTACCTAGTCCGGAGGTTCCTTTATGGAACTGGCAAGTTAGCCGTACTTGGCCGGAGGTGCTTCTATGGAACTGGCAAGTTATTCATACCCGACCGGAGGTTCCTCTATGAAACTGACAAGTATGATCTATGATGTTCTGTATATGATCTGTTAGTGCTAACGGATGAACTATGAATGATCAAGCATGATTCCTGAATTATATATATATATATATATATGCATGGAATGAGATCACGAATACGAATTGGTTCTATACACGGACTTCATTATGAGACATCATTCATTTAACCCTTTACTCTGTTATTATTCACTAGGCTCCCGCTCACTATTTATTTTATATATGTAGGTGATCAGGCACGGGACCAAGCTCAGAGTTGAGGACTTAGCGACTTAATTTTTGGTCAGCCAGCCTTTGTGCCTCCCGATGAGGTTCCTAGTCAAGTCATGTTTAGTGGCTGTTTTTTTTTTTTTTTTTTTTTTTTGTGTGTGTGTGTGGATGTATAAGACTTAATTTCTTTTGACTTACAAAAAGGTCTTATGTTGTATGTACATGAAATAGCATATAAATACTGTATTTTAGTTTTAAGGTTTAAAATTATCTGTTCTATGTATGTTTTCACAGCTCAATGGACTATGTATATTTTATATATTTGCTTTCGCAGCCCTTAACTATATGTTATTTTGTTAAGAGGCCTTTGGTAATCCAAGGATTACTGGCCGGTTATGACGCTAAACCTATAGGGGCAGGTTTGGGTCGTGACATCCTTGGAGGAAGCATGTCACCTGTACTTGAAAATCTTTCCCAAGTAGGATGAGCCAAAACCTAGTAGAAACAGTCTAGCACAATATATGAGATTTAACTAAGATATAAGTGTCAAGTACACATTCAATAATTATGACCAACGTACATCCTCATCATGAACATTCAATACTGATACTCATATCACGATCCATTTCCATTTATTCATTTCAGGTTAATTCGTTTTACTTCAACTCATACGCCAAGTGTATAATTTTCCAAATAACCCAACTGAGACTACAACTCTATCGTTTTCAGTCAACATAACAATCATATAAACACTTCAATCTTGTCATTTTACGAAAATTTCATCCGTGGGATCGACATCCATGTATATATAAGATTTCAGGACTTTCACCCTGGACACTCCGGCCAACTTAATTTTCTATAGAGTCCATCCCCTATCTCCTCTTAAAACATGGAGTATATCACTTTCTCCTCCCAACACATTATACATATACAATGTATTCAAAGACACCATCATATTTAATGGCATTCAATAACATATATTCAATGTCTCAACACACCGTCATATTCAATGACATAGTTAAGTAATTAGTTTCAATTCTCCTAATCCTTATACAATTTCTACAACAATCATAGCTATCCTCCACCGATAGCCCAATACAGATATTTCTAAATAGATGTACAATCTTTGTAACAGATAATTCATCAGATTTCCATAGGTGAATGATTAAACAAATCCAATTACACCATTCATTCATACATCTTTCCAATTTCATATTCCTCATACCAATACCATTATTTATACAAAATAATTATTTGACTCATATTAGGGCAAATTTCTCCCTCTTTCAAATATTGACCCAAAGGCTAAAATCAACTATTTAAACCCAAGATATCCTCATATCCAAGCCCCATAATCAATTATATAACCCAACATTGAAACCCCTCTTTCTAAATCATGAACCCAAACCTTAGGTTTTCTCCAAACACCCTAAATCTCACCATATATACATGACAACAAATAACTAGGTTAAAGCTTATAGCAAGGTATATAATATCCCTACCTCAAGTGTAGAAACCCAATGTAGAAGAGGGGGAACTTCAAGAATGACGAAATCAAACTTTAATCGGATGAAATGGAAGCCCTTGAGATGCTCCAACTCTTTATCAAAGGAAGTAGGGTAAAGAGATCCTTAGATCAAGATGTATTTTTAGAGAGAAGTTGACTTTTAGAGAGAGAATGAGTATCTAGGGTTTTAAAGGGAAAAGAGATCAAAAAGTGATGTGAAAATGCTTTACTGCAAACTGATATACGCGAGGCTCGCTCAAGTGAAGGAGTTGTCGCTCGAGTGACCAGACATAATAAGTGGCCTCGCTCGAGCGCAGAATATATACCTTCAGAAGTTTTATAGACGCACACCGTCGCTCGAGCGCAAGAAACCTCGCGCAAGCGAAGAACACTACTCTCCCAGAATCTGTACAGTTTTGCAAAAATGCTGGGGGTTCACAAAGCTTGCTCGAGCGCAAAAAGTCTCGCTCGAGAGAAGAAACCAAAATCTAGGCAACAACAACTTGAACAACTAGCAACGAACCTGCTCCAAACATGCCCAAGACATCCCAATACTCAAATAGAAAAGGGAAAATAGGGAAAAAGACATTAATAACAATACCAAACCACAAGATCCGAGTCCGGAATACAATAAAAGTCGGGTCAAAACCGGAATTGCTATATTTTTGACTCGAAATAAATTGCCAATAGAACCAAACTTGTGTTGAACAATTTAAGCCAAAAGATTATTCTCGTAATCAAGTCAACTCAATAAAACCCAACAGTAGCTCAAAACCCAACTACTTGACTCTAATTAATAGAACAAAATTCACAAAACATAGAACAAAAAATATGGCCACAATACTCATGAAAATCAGTTACTGTTTCTACAGTTTATGATGATTTTGATAGAATCAAACAAGAAAAATCATACATAAACTAATAAAAACAAGGTTCAAACTTAATTTTCACCAAAATTCCCAACGAAATTAATTCTGAAAATTCCTAAACATATATATAACCCCCATAAAAATTTAAAAATAAAAAAGTTTCGAAAATTTCATTATGTTTAAGAGATGAAAATCATAAAATAGTCGGACATTTATTGCATGCACAATTCACAAACTCAATATCTAAGTAGTGGAATTAAAATGAGACAAGTCACATTTATATCTTGAAAAACTTATCATTTATGTTGAACGAGTTGCACTAAATCATTTAAAAAACTTTAAGACAAAACTCACCAAGCCATAAACCATTCTCTATAGTGCGTCCACGTCAAAGCCAATTCGAGAAAGATCACCCCGAACATCAGTAACCTGTTCCACAAGTTAGAACTTCTTTTTATGCTATTACTAAATCATTTTTAAATCATAATCAGATTCATTAATTTGCCTCTTTATAATTCATGAAAAGCTGACCCAAATTATTTCCCCCAGTCCCACTCAAAATCAAAAGTTGCATTTCAAATACTCTATTCTATGCTATGCAGTATGCCCTAAGGGAAATAACCCGTTTCTGAATGTACCTCATTCTTAAATAACTTTGATATTTCCACTTTCTCATCAAGTTTTCTATCCAAGTTCTCAATTTGCTATGTCAAGTGCCTCTTTGTTGCCTAATCCAAAAAAAATAAAAATAAAAATTCCACTCACATTTGCGTAAACCCCCCCCCCCCCCCCCCCCAAAAAAAAATTAGAACAAAAATAATACAAACACTTTGACACAAATCAAAGATACAATAGTCTTTTCCTCATATTGGGTTTTTTTTTTTTTTTTTTTTGTAAACCTTCTTCTCATATTGGTTTCTATACTGCAACTCAAACCCTACAATTCAAAGTTTAGGAAAAAACAAAAAAAGAAGAAAGCATCAAGCTGAAAGATAGTAATAATATTGATCTCCTATGTGCAAGGACTTTCACTATATTCATCTCTCTCTCTCTCTCTCTCTCTCTTACACACATACACACAAAACATTTAAGTTGCATCACCTAAGACACCTACCAAACATCCTAGAAGATCACTTCTATTCCTGCTATAGTATATATATATATATCATGAGCTCAATATAGTTGCAGACTCTATCTTATTTATCGTTCTCTATAAGAAGGAACATCCGTTGACTACTTACCAAACCCTGATTCAGAGTCTACAAGTGCAACCTAAAATGATTGAACTTCCATTATTTCAACCTACAAACATACATAACAAATTAGCAAAATACAAAAAGAATTTTCACTTACCCTTTTCTTTACCACAAATCATGTACTTAGTTTCGAGTTATGAGATTGTTAATTCAAAAAATTCTAGAAAAAACATCACACAAATTACTAATAGTTTGAACAAAGACCATTTTATAGAAAACATAGAACCAAAATGGCCAATATAAAAGATTGAACTCAACATTCAAAATTAGCACAAAAAATCATAAACCCACTAAAAAAAAAACTAAGAGTTCAAAATGATTTGTGTCAATTAGACCCAACAAAATTAATCATAAACCCATCAAAATTAATAATAAACCATCAAAAATACCAAAATACCCTCACCCGTATTAGTTTTAAATCCATTAAAAAAACAAAAACAAAAGGATACAAATATAAATAGAGAGTTCTTTGATACTTACCTTCTGCCGATTAGGAACTTGATGGATTGTTGGGTGAGTGATTTGTGTATTTGCTTTGGCAATTTCTTTTGATTGTGAATCTAATCATGCTTTACATCGTCTTAATTTACAAACAAACAAAACCCTAATCTTTTTGGCGAATTAGAGAAGATTACAATTTACAAAATATAGAGTCTCGGAGAAGATTTTAGATATAGAGAAAAGGAGAAAAGGAGATCAATCAAAGAATAAATAGGAAGAGTAGATACTGTCACTGTCGAAGATCAATGAACATCGATTAGATGAAATCCTTACTGAGTAACTGCCGATTGTCGATGTCTCTAGGTCCTTGGTGATCGTCAATGTCGACGCTCACCACCACCAACGTCACTGCCTATCATGCCTCCTGCCGTTCGTCGTCTTCAAAGTTCAGAGAGAGAGAGAGAGAGAGAGAGAGAGAGAGAGAGAGACAAGAGACAAGAGACAAGAAACAAGAGATGAGATGAGATGAGGGTTCTCATTTCTTCTCTGCCTTTCCAAAACTGAAGATACATTTATATATACTAGTTCAATGGCTTCCACGCTCTCTCACACTCTCTCTCACAATCTCCCAGTATTGATTTGTAGAAATATAGTGTATAGAAACAGGCGATGAAAATTTCTTACTTTTTGGTGTTTGGCGCTCGAAATTTTCATTTTGGCGCTACTTTGTTTTTCCGTCGTATCTTTCACGATAGCAATTGCGTGTCGTGGAAAGTATAATATTTTAAACGACTGGCTTTTTGTGCGCGATGAAATGTTCAATATTTTTAACAGTTGGTGTACGCGTGTGTGTATAGTTGATGTATTAACGGCATGTCATATGCATGTCATAAAAAGTTTTATTATTTACGGCTAACATTGCAAACCGTAAAAAAATCATCATTATTAGCATTCACGACCTACGCAATAGACACGTCATGGTTGGGAAATTATTTATGACATGCAAAAAAAATAAGTCGTAAAAGTGAGAAACCACGGCTTATATTTACTGCATGTCATTAATGTGAAGCCGTAAAAACCCAATTTTGTTGTAATGTTTTAAGTTTATCACTTTAAACCCTTTTTTTTTTTTTTTTGATTTCTTTCAATCTAAATCATTAGCTTATTTTCGTTAAGTAAAATTGAAAGAAAAATAATTTTGTCACTAAACTCGATAGCATTTTACAAAAAAAAATGTCTAAAATATTCTTTTTTTATTGAGTTTAATGGCTAAAATGTCAATTTTTCTGTTCATTTTACTTAATGAAAATATACAAATAGTTAAATTGAAACAAATCAAAATATTAGGGTTTGAATTGACAAAAATAAAAATTTAGAGTTTATTTTGTTATAAAGGTGAAACTTTAATTTGTTTTAATTTTTTGCTATTTTCAATTTCAAACCAAATGTATAAGCGGTCCGATTCAATCTCTACACGTGAATTCTTTTTCCCTCTAAAATACTTATGAATGGTCGTTTCATTTGGGAAAATTCAAGCATAGATTCGTCCTGCTGATCCAATGAATTTTTCTATAATTCCAAAATTTTCTTCTGCAATGATTTTGTAATATTCTATGTTGATTTGTAATTGTTAACTCTGGTCACTAGCTATACCTAAGCAATTTATAGCATTGTTTATTTGGATATTATAAATATTCAGTGAAAACTAGATCAATTTAATAAACTCACGAGCGAACAAATAATGAACATAAAAAACATAAACAATCACAATGCACGAACTCAATAATTCACGTAAATGATAAGGTTTTTATTTTTTGTAAATTAATGCAAAATAACATTAATGGTTTTGGATCTAGTTGCAATGGCCTAAAATTCCGATGGATGCAAAAGAAAAACCAGCGTGTCTGATGGGTGTTTTATATATTTTATGATTTGAAAACATGTAAAGCATTTTCAGATTAATAAACTTTAATATATGGTTTTGTTTGTTGTTGCCAAGTGAGGCCAAGGGAATCTAACCCTGGCTTACCTAATTAAAACTTTATATTTTAAGGCAATGATGTTTGATTTAAGTTGCACATCAGCTTTGACTGCATTTTATAGCAAATTCTTTGTCTCCAGTGTCTCATATCTAGTAGCTGTATTTATCCACACATTTAGCAGCCATTCAAATATCATTCATCTTTTTAATAATTTGCAGGGAATAAATTATTAGTGTTATTTTCTCATTACAGTTTCATTTATTTATTTTCCTTCCATTGAATATGAAATAAATAAATAACAAAAATAATTGAAAATTATTGTAAATCAATGGAATGCAAGTAGTTTTATAGCTTGATGATTAAAAAAAAAAGCAGTTTTATTGTTTAGTTTTACTTGCACGAGGCATGTCCCATTTATATGCTATAGACTTCATTCTCTTAACAGCTCTCTACATTGACTTTTACTTTTTGTGAGATTAGTTGGCATGGACATAAATAAATAAATAAATAAATGAGCCTATCTGCTTCGCAAGCACATTAAAATAAAATAACACACCACGAAATTATAATTTTATTATTGGACAGATTGAAAATAAAAAAATCATGTATATAAATATATATGTATGTATAATATGATATATATATATATAGAAAATAAATTTAAATATCATAGAAACAATTTCTAATATGATGAAAAAAAATTAGTACAAATAAAAAAAGAATGCAAGATGAGAGAATAACAAAATATATATCTTTTTATGCTAGGGGATCATTATATGTATGAAATGATATATATTTTTAAAATACTATAACAAATAATATATTTTTTTTCACAGAAACAAGGGGTCATACCCACATAATCTTCTTTTAATCCCATTCCTGCTTGGCATGCATATTAAAATAAGGCCCATCTGCTCTTAGGCAAACAGGTTGAGGTTTTGGACTTTAAAAAAAAAAACACACACGCGTGCATACAAAAAAACACAAAGACACAAAACAAAAACAAAAAAAATACAAAATACAAAAAAAAAAAAAAAAAAAAAGAAGAAGAAGAAGAAGAAGAAGAAGAAAGAAAAAACCGCATGTATGCTTGAATCTGCTATTTAAAATATGAGAATTATATTTATTCTTTGTATGACTTATATTATATTACATTTAAATTTACATAATAAATTCAAATTATAAATAAATTTTTTAATACTTTTTCTGAAAAAGGAATACATTTAACATAGCACACGCAAAAAAAAAAAAAAAAAACAAACAAACAAACAAACAAACTTTAGAGTAAGATCTAAAATTTCAAATTTGAGTCACTCTTAAGGGATCACTAGAGGTAGAACTGATCGTTAGCATTAGGATCCCATGATTAGTCAAGTTGTGCACAAATTGTCCTAAACAATTGTTTAAAAAATAAATTTTCACAAAGTACATCCTTAAAAAAAGCATAAGGTGTACACCATATTATATTACAACATTGATAACATTTTTACATCATATCATTTCACAACATAATAATAATGGACTAAAGTTTCATTTTAAAGGTACACACCATAAATTCGCTTATTTATAACTTTACTACAAAAATAACATAACAAATTATATACATTCATAATTTTTAATACAAAAATTAATAATTTTTTAATAATAAAAAATTGTGTACACAGTAACATTTTCCTAACGTCAATGGTCTGAGTGGCAATGTCTAAGCATGTAGGTGATTAGGAGACCCAAGGAATATTGTAGATCTATTTATCCATCTCTTGCTCCATTTTAATCTAAGCTCCTTCATTTTAAAGCAATTTAATTATTAGTTGTTTATCACAAGATCGAACCAAGCCTTATGGGATGTCACAAAGTTTGCAATTATCTCAGTGTGGTTGAAGAATAAATTATTATCCAGACATAATCAATCTCCACAATTTTTTCTATTTGGGGATTAAATTTTTGTTTTGAAAAATGCAAGTTCATGCATGGATGACTGTCCTTTTCATACTTAAAGAATAACATCATTCAAAAAGTCTAAACTATAGTAATTTTTGTAAATTTACTTGTAAATCTATGTATTGCTCAGTTGTTAATTTTATGATCCAAAATTAATTAAGGTGTGCGTCAATTGGTTTAGACATTAGGTTATAAAATTAAAAATTATATGTATTGCTCAATTCTAGTTCTGACTGGAGTAAGATTATTAAAAAAAAAAAATTGCAATTTAGTCAAACATGTTACATAAAATAGATCTACTATTCTAAATTATATTGTTTTAATTTTTTTTTTTATTTAAAATTATTATTCTTGTGACATTAGTTGGGTAACACACATGCATTGATGATATTTTTTTTTTTTTTATCAACAAAAAAAAATTTTATTGATGAAAAAAGAAATACCACATACATCAATAAAAAAGATGGATGGTCAAGCATCCTACACTACCAGAAAAAGTGTTTTTTGCGACGGTAGGCGGCCGTCGCAAATGCCCTGGATCCCGTCGCTAATACCTTTTGCGACGGTCATTTGGTTTTTTGCGACGGGAATGGAGGGTCGCGACTAATGGGGTTGCAAAAGAGCTTTAGCGACGGTAAGTGTCGTCGCCATTAGTTTCTGCGACGGGAGGGTGCTTTTTTTGCGACGGCACTTTTTCTGTCGCCAATAATGGAAGAATATATCAGTTTTTGCGACGGCACATAATTCCGTCGCTAAAGTGGGTTTTGAGACGGCGAAATTACCGTCGCTAAAACTCTGGCGACTTATAACTATTGGCGGCAACGTCTACCGTCGCTAAAGGTATCTTGAAAATTACAATTCCACGACTTTTTGTATTTGTTTTGGTGCCGCAAAAACCTATTACTCTTTTTTATGACGGGTTCTTATCGTCTCAAAAAACAAAAACAAAAAAAACACATTGAGAAATTATTAAAAAATTAAAATAACTCATATAAAATAAAAATAACTATAAAAAATCCAAAATTACGTAATAATATAAATCCATACATAAACAAAAGTTGACAAATAATAAAAATTAATAATATTGTTCCATTCATAACAATACATAAATAAAAATTCATAACAATAAAAATTATGTCACTACATAACGTCGCATAATACATAAATAATGTTTCTCACAAATTTACATAACATAAATCAAAATCAAAACCAAAAATTTTTCGCCTTGATTCGCTCGTGGGTTACAAAAACAAAATTGGTCATAATCTTTATACGCCCGCATTCGGAAGAACTCAAGCTACTCGAGAAATATCTGAAAAAAACAAGATAAAAATAATTACAAACCATATAATGGTGTTAATATTTCAATTACAGAAAAATATTAAAAAAAAATTGACTACTATATAATTAGAAAGATAGTTTAGTAAATAATTTTGACTGGACCGAAATCCGGCTCTAACTCCCAAACCAGGAACTCGATTCGAGCCCCGTCTTCTCCCACAAGTCTCTCGTGCCTAGGAGGTCGTGTGTGCCAAGTTTCGTGCTAAACCGACGCCGTTTGGTGATTTTGGGGCGTTAACGCCTCGAATTCAAGTTTTTTAAGGAAGTAGTTTGCCTAAAGTGAAATACGGCTCTAACTCCCAAACCGGGAACCCGATTCGAGCCCCGTCTTCTCCCACAAATCTCTCGTGCCTAGGCGGTCGTGTGTGCCAAGTTTCGTGCTAAACCGACGCCGTTTGGTGATTTTGGGGCGTTAACTCCTCGAATTCAAGTTTCTTAAAGAAGTAATTTGCCTAAAGTGAAATACGACTCTAACTCCCAAACCGGGAACCCGATTCGAGCCCCGTCTTCTTCCACAAGTCTCTCGTGCCTAGGAGGTCGTGTGTGCCAAGTTTCGTGCTAAACCGACGCCGTTTGGTGATTTTGGGACGTTAACGCCTCGAATTCAAGTTTCTTAAGGAAGTAGTTTGCCTAAAGTGAAATCCGGCTCTAACTCCCAAACCGGGAACCCGATTCGAGCCCCGTCTTCTCCCACAAGTCTGTCGTGCCTAGGCGGTCGTGTGTACCAAGTTTAAATCTTTGAGCAAGCGCCCGTTTGGTGATTTTGGGGCGTTAACGCCTCGAATTCAAGTTTC
This sequence comes from Camellia lanceoleosa, assembly GCA_025200525.1. Classification (NCBI taxonomy): domain Eukaryota; kingdom Viridiplantae; phylum Streptophyta; class Magnoliopsida; order Ericales; family Theaceae; genus Camellia; species Camellia lanceoleosa. Next base: position 80,491,517 of record CM045766.1, read on the forward strand.
TTAATGAAGTAGTATGCTTAAAGTGAAATCGGCTCTAACTCCCAAACCGGAACCCGATTCGAGCCCGTTTTCTCCCCACAAGTCTCTCTCGTGCCTAGGCGGTCGTGTGCCAAGTTTAGGTGCTAAACCGACGCCCGTTTGGTGATTGGGGCGTTAACACCTCGAATTTAAGTTTCTTAAGGAACTAGTTCGCCTAAAGTGAAATCGGCTCTAACTCCCAATCCGGAACCCGATTGAGTCTCGTCTTCTCCCACAAGTCTCGTGCCTAGGCGGTCGTGTGTGCCAAGTTTCGTGCTAAACCGATTTGTTTGGTGATTTTAGGCGTTAACCCCTCGAATTCAAGTTTCTTAAGGAACTAGTCCACCTAAAGTGAAATCAGACTCTAACTCCTAATCAGGAACCCGATTGAGTCCCGTCTTCTCCACAAGTCTCTCTCGTGCCTAGGCGTCGTATGTGCCAAGTTTCGTGCTAAACCGACTCAAAATAATAAACAATGCATATGCAAAAGGCTAACATATTTAAGCTTATCTCCATCTCTACAAGAAGAAATACGGCATGAAAAGTTGAAAGCCGTCAGAGGACTAAACAGGGTGCACCACTTTCTATACCGAAGCACTCTGTGAAACAAACATAACATCTTCAATTAAATTTTGAAATAAGAAACTTGAGAAATTATATATGGGCAATTTGGGAATCAAAAATGTGTGACATAAATCGAGGGAGTTCTGCGCTTTATATGATACTATATATATATAAATAGAAGATAAATAGATGTGGTAGTGAAAGCATACAAACATGGCACATCTCACAAGCATTATTACACAAGGTTTACGCAAAAGTACAAGAAAACATTTTACAAACCTCACATCTTTGGTCGAGAATCTTTTTTTCGATATCCTCCGCTTAACTTGGAGAAATGCTATCGAAGCATCTGGGCCATTTTAGCCAAAAATCATGTGAATATGGTACATAAGGTTTGTATCGTGCTCTAGAAGTTGGAAGTTGTTGACATCTTCCTTGATTTCCTGGAAGAACCACAAAATAGAGGTGCATTGGGAATATCATCATCATAAAACTTTTCATTTGGCAAATTTACGACACGAGAATCTGCAAAATAATGGTTGTCTTAACAAAAGTTATTTACATTTGAAGTGAACCATGCTAATCTGAGAGGCTGCAGAAAACGAGTAGCAAAACAAATGATTCACAAAAATCATAATTTTATGATAGAAGAAAGAGTTCCAATATCATGGACGAGTATATGACATAATCATTGAAACCTTGGTCGAGAAACAAGGCCACGAAATCAAATTTATGCTTCACATGAATACTTCAAAATGAGTGAACCAACTTATAGAACACAACATGTGTATCATGTATCTTTGAGGATTAGTTTGCAGCATGTGTATAATTGATGGCAGAACTTGTTCCTCTTGCACAATTTTTACATCAAAACACATGAAATCCTTTCACTGGAGATGTTATCATGTGTTGACCAAAAGGAGAGAGGGATGGTGTCACCTGCTACTACTACCAAGCTAGTATTGGCATTTCATGATGTGGGAATAAGTTATTTTGGCCTTTGTCCCAATAACTTTCTGTCCTCTTTCCTCATTTTAAACATTGTATTTACCAAGTTGGATTATATAGTAAATTGAACCATTGATGATAATCATGCATTGAAGTTTGAATAGTTTATGCTGTATATAATTAAATCTTTCAAATTTGCATAATGCATCAGTGCATGACACAGTATAGTAACAACAATAGCTGCAATGACAATAGCATTTATAATGATAAAAGCAAAAGGAAAAACAGTACAAAGCTGAACCACAAAACAAACTTGATCCACACCTCTACATCACAATTCTTCTCCTTTGGACAAGGGTTCACCATCAAAAATCTCGCAACAAGAGAGTCATAGAAACCATCAAGGGTAAGGAGAAGGAACACCTTTGAGCAAGTTTTTCACTTTGATATGAGCATCGAACTGTTTCATCACTCCCGCTAAGCTTCTGCATAGACAAGCCAGCCAATAACCAATGAATGATGTGAAAATATGTGAAGAGCTCAAACTCAAACCAACAAAAAAATTGTTCATATATGATTGCATGCGTGCATATTATTTTTGGTAAATGCCTAGTGAACACACACAAACCCAACACAAAAATTCCTAAAATCCATTTTTTTATATTTTATTTTAAATAAAAACATATATATATATATATATATATATATTAAAATAAACAAGGGTTTTTAGAAAAGAAAGAGAAAAAAGGATGGCAGAATTCAAAACAAAGGCCTAATTTTTTTTTAAGAACATCGAAGCAAACATTTTAATTTTTTTTTGAAAAAAAAAGAAAAAAAAACTAAAATCAAACTTCATTGAATAGATCCTCTCTAAAACATGAAATCAATCAACCAAAAAAAACCAGATCATATATATATATATATATATGTAACAGATCAAAAACCCCCCTATATACACTCACAGATATATATATATATATATGTGTGTGTGTGTGTGTGTGTATGAAAACCCCCTATATCCGAAATCCCGACACAGAGAGAGAGAGAGAGAGAGAGAGAGATACCCTTTGAAATCGGCGGTGAGGGAAGATCGCTGGCGAGGGAGGAGTGGCGGTGAGGGGCAAGCAACCGTCAACGTCGTCTGTGAGAGAGAGAGAGAAGGAGGCAAGGCGGTAAGGGAGGAGGATCGGCAGGTGAGGTCTGGCGACGGTGAGGAGGATCGGGGTGAGGAGGATCGTGGTGACGGATGATCGGCGCCGTCGTTGTGTTAAAGAGAGAGAGAGGAAGGCGAAACCCTAGATGGAGAGAGAGAGCGAGCAGAAGGAGAGGAGACGGCTCTGTGGTGTTTGTGTGTGTTGTGTGTGTTCTCAAACAAAACCCTACACACACCCACAAATGTTATAGTTAATGAATTTTTTATTAAAATAAAAAATTATTAAAATAATTTTTATAGTAATTTTTATAGTTGATGAATCAAAATTTATTTGTTTCATATTTATTTTAATGAATAATTTTTTTTTTTATTTGGTAGAAGTAGGAATAATATTTTCTATTAAAATAAAGTTAATTTTTATGGTCAATAAAAAATATTTTTTTATGACCCTTTTTTTTTTTTTTTTGTTACTAAAAATCAAGAACTAATTTTTTGTGGTAGAGGATAGGAAGTGGCAGTAGTGGTGAAAGTGGTGGATAAGAGTTGATAGTAATGGTGGTAGTGATGGATCGATATTTACACAATAGTGGTAATAGTGGTAGTGAAGTGGTGACGATGGTAGTAGTAATGGGTGAGAGAGATAGAGAGAAGAGAGATGAGCGAAAGAGACAAAGAGAAAATAGATGAGAGAAGAGATAGATGAATGAGAGACACAGAGAGAGAGAGACAAATAGAGCAGAGAGAGAGAAAGACAAATGAGCGGATGAGAGAGAGAGGAGAGAGAGAGAGAGCAAAAAGCGAAAATAGATAAAGAAGAGTGATGTGTCGAGTGAGAAAGAGAAGAGAGACAGAGACACGAGAGAAAAGAGAGATGGACAGAAAGAAAAAGAGTGATGAGAGAGAGAGAGAAGAGCGAGACACAGAGAGAGAAAGAGAGAGATGGAATGAGAAAGAAAAGAGTGATGAGAGAGAGAGAGAAGAGAGACAGAGACACATAAAGAAAAGGAGAGATGCAGACAGAGAAGAGTGATGAGTAAGAGAGAAAGAAGAGCGTAAGAGAAAGGGGCAAGAGGCGTAAGGAAAATTTGGGAAAAAAAAGGGGGGAGCGGGAATGGAAAAAAATAAAGGGGCGGGAATGAAAAATAAAAATAAAAAAAAAATTAAATAAATTTAGTTTTTGTTAAAAAATATTTTTTTTTTTTGTAGTTAATGAATTTTTAAAATTTTTTTTTTTTTAGTTATTAAGATTGAAAATTTATTTGTTTCATTTTTATTTTAATGAAAATAAATATTTTTTATTTTTATTTTGTAGAAGTAGGGGTAATATATATTTTAAGTGGTAGTGTAAATGGAGTGCAGGGGTGAAAGAGATGTAATGGTAGTAGTAGTGGCAGTAGTAGTAGTGGTGGTAGTGGAGTGGTGGCAATAGTAGTAGTAATGGTAGTCGTAGAGGTGAAGTGGCGACAATAGAAGTAATAGTGGTGGTGGAATGGTGTTTGCAGTAGTGGTGAAGGTGGTAGAGGAGATGGGTGGTGAGAGAGAGTGATAGACAGAAAAGAGACATAGAGAGAAGAGATTTGGGACGAGAGAGGCAGAGAGATAGAGAAGAGAGATGAGCAAGAGAGACATAAAGAGAAGAGAGATGAGCGAGAGAGAGAGAAAAATAGAGAGAGAAGAGAGACAGGATAGACAAGCATGAGAGAGAGAGAGTGATGAGAGAGAGAAAGAGAAGAGAAAGGAAGATGAAAAAATGGATGAAAAGATATAGACAAAGAGAGAAAGAAGCGAAAATAGATAAGCGAGAGAGAGAGAGAGATAAAGAGAAGAGAGATGAGTGAGAGAGGCAGAGAGAGAACAGGATGGGAGAGATAGAGAGAGATGAGTGAGAGACAAAAAGAAAGAGAGAGAGCGGATGTTATATTAAAAGAGTAAGGCGACATCGTTTTTTATTTTTTTTTACATGCGAGAAAAATCTTGTTGAATTTATTCAAACTATTTTTGTATTTGTATATATATGAAGTTGTCTCAAAACCACAATCACTATGCTAGGTTAGAGTTTTCCAAAAACTCTTTTGAGAAAATTATACTTTCTTGTTTTCCGTGTTATATTATTTTTCTTGAATTTTTTAATATTTTAAGTAATTTTTTAATTTTTAGACACACCTAACATAAATACACCTAAAAGTAAAAAAATCTTTTAAAAATTCACTAAATACCAAAAATACAAAAGAAATACAATAATTCAATACATTTTTTTATATTTGTATGTATTTATTAATTTTTAAAAATATTTTTCATAATTTTTTTAGATACATTTAAGTAAAGTGCATCTAAAAAAATATTTAAAAATTAAAAATATTCACTTAAAAAAAAACACAAAAGTCACTTTTTGCGACGGTAGAAAATGCCGTCTAAAAAAACCAGAGTATTTGCCACGGTAAAAAATGCCGTCTCAAAAAATCAGAGTAATTGCGACGGAAGAAAAATACCGTCTCAAAAAGCAGTATTCTTGACGGTAAAAATACCGTCTCAAAAAAGGAAATATTTTGACGGTATCTTCTGTGTCGCAAATACCCGGTTTTTTGAGACGGTATTTTCTGCGTCGCAAAATTTGACTTTTTTGACGACAGCGTCATAAATAGTTCCGTCTCATATACCCAGTTTTCTTGTAGTGCTAGCAAAGTAATATGATCTCAACTAGGTTGACACCATAGAACAAGTCCAATCATTTGTAGCATCGCTTCAAGTTGGTGAGCAACCAACCAAAACCAGAACAAAACCCACAAAATACAACAAAAAAATATCATTGCTCCCCACCCCTCAGCAGCAACATTACCCAAACACACAAAATCCAACTACTTGCAGTAGAACATTAACAGCGGCATCACAAATAGATCAACAACCTGCATCTACAACAGGTTCACCTGGAACAATAACAACCACTAAAACATTAACAGCAACATCACTAAGCGATCGGACCTTAATGTACTACTGAGTCACTGGAACAAAATCTGACCTCATGTAGTTTGAAAATGATTTCATTCACTGAGTAGGCCAAACCTGAGCATGATGCTACTTTGATCCACAATGCAATTATCACTTTAACCAGATCACAAAGATCATCTAAGTTAGTGACGTAGCACGAAATGTGAAATAAGAATAATCTTAAAATCCGTTGATTCAAACAAGAATACTGGAAGTAAGATTTTTCTCTAGACTTGTTGATTCACAAAGAATACTGAAAATAAAGGCTCAACAATGGTTGATTCGCAAGAATACCCAAAGTCGGATTAAAAGAGTATAAAACTCGAAATACATTAATTCTTAAAAACTGAAGAGCCCTAAGGCTTACACCCATTATTTATAAGCAAAATATAGACCTAACTTAACTAGGAAACAACCAGAATTGGAAAGATAAGGAAATTACCAAATATATAAGGAAATATAAGGCAATTACCAAAAATGAAACTATGCCAATAAAATAAGGAAACTACTATTTTGATCACGCGAGATTGCATGCTACATCATCTTCCCCTGGATGGAGAGAATTCGCCATCAAATTGACCTAAATCCAGCGGGTTGTCACCCTGATAAGGAATGAGGAAACTAACGTTGAACACGTCGGAAGTACGAATGTGACTAGGCAACTTCAAACGGTAGGCATTGGAATTGATCTTCTCCAAAATTGCAAGGGGCCCAAGTTTTTGTGTTGCCAACTTGTTATATTCACCTGCTGAGAACCTGTCTTTTGTAAGAATTGCCCACACAAAGTTGCCAACTTCAAATTCTACCAATTGACGTTTCTTGTCGGTAGTTCGCTTGGCCATTGATTGTTGTAAATTGTACTGGGTCAATTTGTGCACCTCCTGAAGGTTGTGAATCAGATCTTCTGCTTTCCCATTAATGCGCTTTAAATTTGGCATAGGTACTAAATCCAGCGGGGCCCGTGGTTGGTAGCCATAATTGACATAGAAAGGGCTAAAACCGGAACTTCGATTTACAGAGTGATTATAAGAAAACTCTGCTTGGTGCAATTTGTGATCCCATGATTTCAGATGATTCGTTACTAAACACCGTAAAAAGTTTCCCAAAGAATGATTGACAACTTCATGCAGCGTCTGTTTGAGGGTGATAGGCGATACTGCAATCAAAGTTTGTACTAGACAATTGCCACAGACATTTACAACAATGCCTAAGAAATCGGGTGTCTCATCGGATACAATGGGTGAGGAAGCCTATGTAAACGATAGATTTCTCGAAAATACAATTGGGCTACATTTACAGCATTCGTCGTCTTTTTGCAAGCAATGAAATGGGCCATTTTTGAAAACCTATCCATGACAACGTAGATGGAATCACAACCTCGCTGAGTACATGGGAGTCCCAAAACAAAGTCCATACTAACATTAGTCCATGGTTGACTGGGTACTGGTAACGGCATGTATAACGCTGTATTTGTTCTTGATCCCTTGGATACTTGGCAGATGCAACACCCGTCCACAAGCTTGGAAATTTCTTTTCTTATAAAAGGCCAAAAGTAAGAACCAGCCATAAGCTGCAAAGTCTTGTCGAGCCCAACATAGCCTTCTTCATGCAACTCCTTAATAATTCTCAATCAAAGGCTTGATGCAGGCACACATAATTGGTTGCCTTTGAAGAGGAATCCGTAATGGAGAAGAAAGTCCGACCGTTGACCTGATTTAACTTCCGCAGTAATACAAGAGAAATAGGGATTAACTGACAATAGTTCTTGAAAGGAGTCGAATCCAAGTACCTTATTTCTCATAGTAGTAAGTAAAAAAGGCAATGGTGAGTGCATCGACCACTTTGTTTAAGGTCCACGATTTGTGTTTAATAACAAAAGGTGAATTACTCTGAGATATGTTGCCCAATTGGCTTCGATGAAAGCTTGTCTTTGGTTGATGTGCTTTAAAGCATCATGATCGAAAAATAAAATGAATTCACTTTGGGACAAATAAGAATACCAATGCTTTAGGGCTTGGATAATGGAGTAAAATTCACATCATAAGTCTTTGTAGTTGTCTTTGGAACCGCTAAGCTTCTCACTAAAGTATGCAATCAGTCCACCCCTTCGCTCAAAACAACCCCAATGCCCACTTGCGTCCTGATTAGCTCAAAGGGTTTAGAAAAATATGGTAATATAAGGACTGGTGTTGAAGTGAATTTTTGTTTGATTCTTGGAGTGCTTCGTCATCTACAATTGGCCTTCTCTGCGATCCGTAATTAGGGCCATGATGCTACTGAAATTGGGAATGAACCTCCGATAAAACGAAGCCAACCCATAAAAGCTTCGTACGTCGTAAATGTTTTTTCCGTATTGGCCAATTACGAATTGCATTTACTTTGCTTTCATTAACTGAGATGCCGTCTTTAGATACGATATAACCGAGGAACAAAACAATATCATTAAGAATGAACACTTGTTGGTACTAACATACAATTTAAACTATTGCGACTTTGGCGCCAAGTGCTAGAGGTGCAATTCATTATTAGCGCTATAAACCAAAATATCATCAAAATAAACAACAACAAACTTCCCTATAAAAGGCCGAAATATTTGGTTCATCACATCCACAAAAGTACTGTGAGCATTAGATAAACCAAACAGCATGACTAGCCATTCGTAAAGCCCCTCTTGAGTTTTGAAGGCTGTCTTTCATTCATCACCTTCCCGAATCCGAATTTGGTGGTAACCACTTTTCAGATCCAATTTGCTAAACATAGTTGCACCACTCAACTGATCTAATAAGTCATCCAACCGAGGTATGGGAAACCTATATCGGATAGTGATCTTATTAATTGCCCTATTATCAATGCACATGCGCCACGAACCATCTTTCTTGGGGGTTAGTAGTGTAGGAACGACACATGGACTGAGGCTTTCTCAGATGTGTCCCTTGGCTAGTAATTCCTCCATTTGTTGGCGAAGTTCTTCATGCTCTTTTGGACTCATGCGGTAGTGGGGTCTACTTGGCAAATTCGATCCTGGAATCAAATCAATTTGATGTTGTATGTCTCTCATGGGCGGTAACATTAGAGGTAACTCCTTGGGAAATATATCACGGAACTCTGCAAGTAGAGCCTTCACAAGCTCATGGATCTTACTCTCTGCAGCACTATCTTTTCCTACTAGTACGAACATCATTCCTGTTTCAGCCACTTCCTCCAAGAACCAGTGCATAGACAATAAGCTAAAACTCTTCTCGGTGGCTAGCTTTGGTGATTCTTCTCTATGAGGTTCAAGAACAATGTGGATCTTGTTAAATACAAAGGAGTAAGTGCTTCTTCGTCTATAAATTATGTCGTCGCGATCAAATTGCCAAGGCCTTCCTAACAAAATATGACAAGCATCCATCTGAACCACATCACACCATACCTTGTCCTTGTAGTTAGAACCAATAGATAATGAGACTAAACAATGCTTGGAGACCGTTACCTTTTTGCCTTTCTAAAGCCATGACAGTTTGTATGGGTTGGGATGTTGGCTTGTACTTATTCCCAATTAGCGTCCTCCGCAATGACATTCTCGCAACTTCCAGAGTCAATTACGAACTTGCACACCTTTCCACTAATGGTACACGTGGATTGGAACATGTTTCGTAACCATCCATTCCCTTCAACCCCTCGAGGTGTAAAGCAAGCCCTGCGCACAACTAATAGAAGACCATCATCGCCAGCAACTCATTTTTCCTTGTCATAACTACTAGCCTCGGGATCGTAGGTAGGATCTTGCAAACTTTCATCAGTCCCATCTTCGGCAATCTCTTCGTTATCTATAATAGGCCCTTGCTAACCCGATCACTTTTTCTACAATCTGTCGCGCGATGACCAACTTCCCCATACTTGAAGCAACGCATACCACCACTAGTAACAGGGTTCCTGTTTAACTATCCTCCTGGTGGTTTACCAGCCGTATCAGATTGTGTGGTGCCCCACCTTGCCCTTGGTAGATTCGTACTCGTATACCAATTCATTATAGGTAGATTACGGTTGCTGCTAGTGTTCCCACTAGACCATCCAATACCTCATAAATGACGCTTTGACCTTTTCTCTAATTGTATAACCCTCTGGTGTGCTTCAGAAATAGAATAGGGATCAAATAAATTCAGGGTATCTTGATGTTATTCTTGCAATCCCCTGGTGTACTTGAAGACAAGTTGGTCTTCGTTTTCAACAAGGTCATTACGTGACACCAATTGATAAAACTCAATGGTATACTCCTCTATCGACTTTGTTCCTTGCCATAAATTCTGCAATTATTGGTACATCATGCGTGTATAGTTATGAGGAAGGAACGCCATACGCACATGTTTCTTCATCTTCTCCCAAGATGAAATTTTACTTTTTCCTTGTCTGGTTCGAGTTAACTGTGTTTGTTGCCACCATGACGCTGCTCTTCTCCTGAAGCGTGTGGCTACCAAGGAGACTCGTTTATTTTTTAGAACTTCCTTGAAGTCAAGAACCTCTTTGACAGCAAAAAGCCAGTCCAATAATTCTTCGGGTTGAACACTGCCTTGAAATTCAGGGATGTCAATTTTTAGACCTGTTTCCCACTGACGTGAACCCGCCTCCATACCTTGTCGAACCCTTTCCCTACGGAAAGTTCCAGCAAAAGGGTTGTCTTTTGCCTTCCCTATACTTTCTTTGTCCTCCATAAACCGTGGGTTTGGATGTAGTTGTCGCTGTTGCTGTTGTTGCAATGCCGCAAGTTGCTTGGTCAGGGCATCAATTTGTTGTTGCATCTTTACGGTGTCAGCTTCATAAATGTCATTCATGAGCCGCCTCCTTGGTGCCATTGTAGCCTAGGCTCTGATGCTGTGACGAGCCCGATCTCCAAACTAGTACATTATATTATTTAAAGGAGTTTAATTACATGATTATGTGCTTGATTGTGTGATTACATGTTTGATTCTATAATTATCTGTTGATATATGGAATATCTGTTTAAATTGATAACTTAGAGTCAGAAAATTGAAAGCTTAGATGACTTCAGAAGCATAAATTGACTAGCCCAATAGGCTAATTGGAATATTTAGAATTTTATAAAGACTTCAATTGAAATTTGGTTTGGATCAAAATAATTAGAATAAATTGATTGAATTAGTTAGAATTAAGCCTGATTGATTAATCCTAATCACCATTAATTAGGCTAACTTAATCACATCCTATATAAGGCTCTAGCCAAGCTTATGAGCTCATTTTGTGTACACAACTCAGCTGAGAATTAAGGGAGAGGAGAGGAGAGTTCAACATTAGAGACAGAAAGAGGTGAATTGTAGAGAATTGGAAGGAGACTCAAAGATTGGAGCCATAACATACTTGAATTCAACACTAGGTATGACACTCAACATTAATTCATGTAGATATGGCATAAAGAAGTTGAATTCCTCTCATTTTTGTGTTCATTGGCATGTCATTGAAGAAAAAGAGCTATGAATTTCAAGAAATGGAAGAATGAAGTTGAATTACACATATGCATGCATAATTTGAGTTTGAATTCATGGAAATCCTGCATGCATGGCACATTTCTACCTTAATTTGGAGGATCCTCCATGTTTTCATGCTTCTCATACCACTTGATTATGTTTTGAAGAGATATGTATCCAATTTGAACTAAACATTATTTTACAACTTGAAATTGAAGTTAATGGTTAAGAATTTGCCATGATTTTGAATAAATGGTTTCAAATAGAAGTGTTTTCATGTTATGTAGTGATTCACCATGTTTTTGTATCAAAAATGCAAGATTTAAGGCTTTGAATACCATGCTTGATCTTCAATTGCAGTTCTGGAAATTCCAGAATTCGTGCTGTCTGCTCGAGCGGAGAAGTCCACGCTCAAGCGTGGAATTCAAGCTCCCAGAAGTTTCCGCAATGTTACAGTCCGCTCGAGCGACCAAAGTGGTGCTTTCGGCGAGGACCCTTGATCTTCCACTTGGCGGCGATCGGCGGGAATTTCATATATCTAGCACTTTTACAGACCGCTCGAGCGACGAATGTCACGCTCGAGTGACCACCCTTGTTTTTGAACCTTCGCTCAAGCGTAGGAAGTTGCGCTCGAGCAGAGACCCTGTTTTCAGCAAAATTTTACCAACTCTTTTAAATGCATACTTGCATTCTCATGCCATTCCTTGCATTCTTAGGCACCTTTTTGGACACATATATCATACAATAAGTTAGAGACGCACAAAGAGAATTGAATTGGAATGAAATGGAATTTCATTTGTACCTTGTTATGTGCTTTGTTTAGGTGGATGTCGAGGCTAAGTGTCGCCATAAACCACTGTGAGTAATAACCTTATAAAGATATGTTCTAATTATCTTTACTTTCGAAAATGTTATTGCTATCAAAATGGATATATGATTGATTGAATGAATTCTCAAATGATTTAATGATTGACAACATGGCTTGTTGAAATGTTATGAACTTTAATGAATGAAGTTCTATTTGAAACCATATTGTGGCATCCATTGAATATAGGCCCTTGCCTGGGGGTAATAGTACCATGGCTATAGGCCCTTGCCTAGGGGTAACAATATCATGGCTAGAATGATACGTCATCATTGGAACGAAATTGTCACTTCATGGATGTACCACAGATAATAGTACGAATGGCTTTTATTGCCACAAAGGGATGCTTTTATGACTAATCTAAGTGATAATAGTAATATTGTCAAACTTCATTTATTTAACCTCTTTATTCTGTTATTACTCATTGGGCTTTAGCTCATTATTTATTTATATATGTAATTGTAGGTGGGCAAACAGAGCATCAGGGTTAGATAGCCTCGAGTTGACCCGGGTCAGCCTTTTGTGGAGCTTCCAAGTGAAGTAGTCAGGCTTGTGTGGGCTTGTCAAACCCCTTTTGTGTGGATTTATAGTTTTGTATTTGTCCATAGTTGGGGTTCTATCTTTGTAAGACATGAATTGTACTTATGTTGGATGTATATTTGAATCAAACTTTGTTTAATATATTTGCTTTCCTCATATATGCATAGCTCAGTGGATGTATTCTATAACATTTTAAATTTTCGCTAAGCCCCGTAATTGGTACTAAAAGTTTATTTGTATGGAGGCCGTAGGTAATTTATGATTACTGGCCGGTTATGACGCTGAACCTACATGGGTGAGTTCAGGTCCTGATAGATACCAACTGATGCAGCACAAAATGTGAAATAAGAATAATCTTAAAATCCGTTGATTCAAACAAGAATACCGGAAGTAAGATTCCTCTCTAGAATCGTTGATTCACAAAGAATACCGAGAATAAAGGCTCAACAATGGTTGATTCGCAAGAATACCCAAAGTCGGATCAAAAGAGTATAAAATTCGAAATATATTAATTCTTAAAAACTGAAGAGCCTTAAGGCTTACACCCATTATTTATAAGCAAAATATAGACCTAACTTAATTAGGAAACAACCAGAATTGGAAAGATAAGGAAATTATAAAAAATATAAGGAAATATAAGGCAATTACCAAAAATGAAACTATGACAATAAAATAAGGAAACTACTATTTTGATCTCGCAAGATTGCATGTTACATCAGTTAGTCTGGATATTATTGAAAATACAATCATTCCTTAACTTCCACATGCATTGATGATATGCCACCCAATTTTCTAATCAATTGGTTGGGTAACACATCAAACGTGCTATACCATACCACCCAATCTTCAAGTCAAGGCAATTAAGATGTTAGTTGGTTTATTAGAATAGAATGAAATAATTATTTTATTAAAATATTTTTTTTATATTTAATTGATTTAAAAATATATTATAAATTGAATAATCATTTATGAGTGAATGATGATTCCATATAAAAGTTTAAAATAAGATTATTTTATTTTATTCTATTCATTTCAATAAATTAAATAAAATAAAAGGTTCAAAATGACTGATTTAGAATTTGGATACATTTTTTATATATAATATAAATTTTGTTTCACATAAATTTTATAAATTATGTATATTTTATTCATATTCATCAAAACATAAAGTACAATCACATCTCTTAAGATTTAGAGAAAAGAAGACGAATTACATAACAATCCCTATAGTTTGAGAATCAAGTCATTTTGTCCTTGACTTTTGAATTGTGATACATTTGGTCATGAATTTTAAATCTTATTTTAAATAAAGACAATCAAAAATATTTCATTTACAAACGGTCCATTTGACATAATTACACTGACTTTCCTATTTTGGGTTGAGCTTTCCGCACAGACTTAGTGCAAAATAGCCCACAGACTTAGGTCGAGTTTATAGACAGGCTAGGCGCAACTTTATTATGTCAACTAGGACCGAGAGGCACTATGGGCTAAGTCGAGCTATGGACCTAGGCCACATTCCAATGACCAAGACTTGGATTATATATAGAGAATATATGAGTTGGGCTGACCACAAATTAGCCTAAGCCAAGTTTCGATACAATATTCAAGGATTTGGTCAATCCATCAGGAACATCGCTCTAATTACTTGTCCGAACAACTTATGGGCGTACTTCCTTTGAGAGCTGCCATCCAAAAGTCCCTAAAAGGAGTTAGGCTTGGTGCCATTACAAGGAACTACATGTCAACATTAGCCCTATGAGTTGGATAAAATTGTTGGGGAAGGGTTTTGTTATCACATAGAAGGAAACAAAGTGATCAAATCTCTGATACCAGTTATTAGAAATTAACATTTCCTAACCAAGATCGGTGAGACACGAAATAACAAACAAATCACACACACAAGAACACAAGAATTTACATGGTTTACCCTAGAATAGGGGTACGTCTACGGCTGCTGCAGTTTTTCATTATGATCAGGAAAATATAACTTTCTCTTTTTTTAACCTAAAAGAGGCACCTCCTCATCTATTTATAAGTATAGAATTAGGGATATACGGAAGCACGTGAGAATTACGAAAGTATCCAAAACCCCCCATTGGACTTAGTGTTTGAGTGAACAGTAGAGTTGAGTAAACAGTACTTATCAGGATCCACAAATCCAACACACACTTAACAAAATTATATATTCATCAACTCAAGCATTATAATGACCTGAGCAAGGGGATATTTGAAGTACTTTACTCTAGGTGCACCTTGGAGAGCAAAGCAAACTTGTCTACAAGAGGTAACCATTATCTTCATTGCAAGAACACTTCATTCTCTATGCACTTACTTTTTTTTTCTCTACATTATTTGCCCTTTACTTTTTTCTCAGAATGCTGAGCATCGGAGGAATTTTCTAGCCAACCGATTGGGCAATTCTTATTGTATTCCAATTTCTAAATAGTCCAAATTGGTCACGGAGCTGTAAATCATTCAAATGGTTCGGGATCACTCTTGTATAGTATCTATGCAATCAATCTCAAAATTTTATCATTTACAAAAATTAGGATAAATTACGCTTTGCCCCATTTATGTTTGATTATTTTTTTACTTTAGTCCTTAAAGTTCCCCCCCTCCCCAACTTTGACTGTTCTTTTTTAAAGTGTTTTTTTTTTTTTAATTTATTCCTAAAACTAATTTATATTTAAAATTAGACAGAAAATGTTACGTTAGCTATCACATGACATAAAAAAATATATTGTTATTTTGAAGTTTGCATTTATGTTAGATGTGTGAGTTATATATAATAATAAAAAATTATGCCACATGGCTTTGAATTTGTCATTTTTTGTCTAATTTTAGACATAAGTTAATTTTAAGAGTAAATTGAAAAAAACTTGAACCATAAAGTGCTAAAGTGAAAAAATGACTAACATGAAGGGACAAAGTGTAATTTACCAAAAAAATTATACGGGTAAATAATTAATACAACCCTTGAGATTTGTTTCAATTACGAATTGCCCAATTTAATTTCAAAAATTACAACTCGCTATTCAAATTTCTAACTGTTTAATAATTAAACCCTTTTATTAATAAATTATTAAGTCAAATAACAATTTTTAATGATATCAGAAATATATTTTAAATAATAATTATGATAATTTTATTATTACATAGAAGAGTAATTAGTAATTTAATTTTTTTTGTTAATTTTGTTCAATAAAATTCTAACAATGGAATATTTATAATTTTCAAAACTACAAAGATAATATTTTAAACAAATCTTAGGAGATATATTTATAATTAATTTAGCCAAATCATAATGAAAGCAAATTTCAAACTTTCTAGTAGTCCTTCATGTGTTCGGGGATGCTGCTGTGAGTTAAGCATGTCAGCAACTGCTATGCTTTAATATTATGCCGTTTTGTTGGTTCCATTCCAACTCTCACTTTTCTGTTCCAAATTCAGGCTCCGTTTCGTAAGGAGGTTTGGGGCTATTTTAGTTACAAAAGACAAAATAGTCTATTTTAGCCACAACAAACAAAACATCACATCCAACGCATAATCATTATACTATTCTCTCACAAAAAAAGTCAAAAAAGCCAAAAAGTCAAAAGCCCTTTCCAAACTAAACTATTTAGTCCAGGCCAAAATAGCCAAGAAAGTCAAAAAATTAAAAAGCCAAAAACTTGTTTCTCTCTCAAAAATCCTTTTCTTTTTTCTGTCCTTTTGACTCCCTCGCCCCATCTAATATAATATAATATATAAACAAATATTCATACAAAAATATATATAGACTAATAAAATTTAATGTGAATTTTTTATTTTTAAAAAAAATACTTATAAATATAATTTTACTTTAAAAAATTGATATTATCACATCATTTTTAATATAGTGCTATTCAAATGCTATTCTTGTAGTATACAAAAATTCATTTGAGAAAATACTATTATGTGCACTCCTAAATGGGTGCATATACTAGGCACTTCATAATATTACAAAAATTCACAACTTTTACTACACAATAAACATACTCTTTTTTTTTACTATGAAAAATAAAACTTTTTGCTAATCATTAAAAAAATGTATTTTTTTATCACGTAGTGACATAGTTTCGTTATTTGTAATTTTAAGATACACATTATTAATTTGTCGTTCATAACTTTTACAATAAAATAGCATAACACACCAAAAAAAATAAAAATAAAAAATCATAACTTTTATTATCAAAGGTTATAATTATTTTTTGCGATGTGCCTTTTTTAAGGATGCACGTAGTATCCTTTCCCATTGATTTGAAATTGAAGACGGTCATACTTACATTCTTTTTTTCCTTTGATGCTAAAATGGATAGGGTTGAGCAAAAAAAATTGTAAATCAATTTGATTCAGGCCAAATCACCTGATTTGATTTATTTTTCTCAATGGTTTGGTCTTAGGCCTTGTTTGGGTATTCCCAAATAATTCAAAAAGTCAAAAAGTTACTCAAAAAGTTAAAAAGTTGACACCATTCATCAAAAGTCAACAATTACGGCTGCACAACTCTCAATTCAAATTTTTCTCTAAAAACTAATTTTCACAATTTTTTATTACACATTTTTCTATAAAAAGTCAAAAAGTTAACCCAAACATCTATATTTTCAACCTCAATTTTTTAGTCAAAAAAGACAAAAAGTACACTTATTTAATCTTCCCAAACTTGGCCTTAATCTTAAAATAGACAAATTATATTTCACAGTCCGATTCATAATTTTATAGTTGTGATTCTAGTTTTAACTTGAATTGAACCATTAAAATATATGAATAAAATGATATCCATAAGTGTTCTGTTTTAAAATAAAAAATTCATATTAAATTATATCAATTTATATAAAAATTTATAATAATTTTTTATTTGTATATTACTCATATGCGCGTATATACGGGAATTAAAAGGAGAAAAAGAAATAAATTATGATTTTGAGAGAAAAAAACAATTACAAATTAGAACAGTAAAGTGCGAATTTAAATTGATCTAATAAAACGACACAATATTAAATCACTGCAGGTGCTGCTATGAGTAACTTCCAGCAGCATCCCCAAACCCGTGTTGTGCTTCAGACGATGAAATTGGTGACGCATTGAATTAGATCATCGAAATTGTGTATAGCCAAGTTGTTGGCGATCCCCTCCCTTTGCTCCTCCCTCAATTATCCAGTTTCCTTTCCAAATTTTCTATTAATTTGTGCTCCCATCATGCTGTTATATGTAAAATGGAAAATGCGTGAGACCTCGAATTTGTAGAGCTCGAATGACGCGAAAATATTCTCTTACCGGTAAGAGAATAAAAAAACACTCTAAAACGACGTCGTTTTGAGATTTCGAGCCATTCGCGCCTCTTGATTTTCAAGGTACCTAGCAGTGCTGATGTAAAATTTACTGATCACAATAATATCATCAAATTACAGAAAATTAAGACACAAATTTTGATCTGAAGAATTGGCAACTAATAAATTTCACATCATGAAATAGCAAACCAAATTAATTTGCTCTGTCTATTATTCATCATTAAACAAGAATAAATAAATAAATAAATGAATGAATTAGTATTGTATACTTTTGTAAACCTTTACATCTTAACTAAAATCTATCTCCAACATATATTTTTATCAGACCAAAGTCGAACAAGACGATGTAGTAGGATCATACAAAGCAGGAAGCAAGTACTTCCTCCCATTCTCACCATTCGCATTGTAACTAGCACCCGTTGTGGGGTCCACCAAGAGGTCCCCAGGGTAACCCGGATAGGCCCCCTTGCCATAAATCCCAGGACAAGCCGAGGCAGCTTCAAGCGGTGCACCTGCCGAACCCTGGTAGTACCCATTTCCGAATGGGTTCGTGACTGTCCCAGCCAAAAGGCTAGCCAGGTTAATGACCATACCATCCAGACCCACATCGTTGTTGGGTGCGACCAGGGGTGGAGTCTGTGGTCCGTACATGGGCTGGTGGAATGGCCAGGCGCATTGACCCGGGCACTGAGTCACCGAGTTTCCGACCCAGATGTAGGGGAACTTGTAATTCCTGCCCTTAATCTGGGAAGTTTTGGCAGACCCATGGGTCCCACACCGACTCATACAGAACCCATCAACGGTGACATCGGAGGCAGTCAAAACAACGTTGACGGTGTGGATTTGATCGGCCTTGGATGCCAGCTGTTTGATCTGTTTCTCTGTGAGCGACTTTCCAAGCGAGTAGTTCTCATCGAGTATTTGTTTACCTAGAGAGAGTGAAAGAGAGGAGGGCTTCTTGGAGTTAGCGAGGTGGTAGTAGTTTTGGGTAGTCTTCCACCAGGTGGCAACCGACGGTTGGGTTTGAGGTGGGGAAAAAGACAGGGAGGTGACGAAATCAGAGATTATGGCTCGTTGGGTGGGATTGAATTTGCCGTACCAAATGAGATTGATTGAGATTTTGCCAGAGAGAAGAGGGCCGCGGTGGTATTGAAGGAGATTAGTCTGATCTTGAACCAGCTCAGTGAGCTTTCTTGAGGCAAAGGAGACATGGAAGAGAGAGACAACAAAGACAAGTTGTAGTATGAAATGGGTTGATACAAGAGAAGCCATTTTTTGACCTTGAACACAAATAGTAAGTTTTTTTTTTTTTTTGGAGAGAGAGAGAGAGTAGTTAGTTACGATGGTTTGAGTTTGTGTGATATGGAGATGTAGGGATGGTGCCGATTTATATAGGGACTTTTTGAACAATTCTGTAGAATTTTTAGCGATGTGCATAGTGACAGGAAAGGGGTGAGAAAGAGCTACACAGCTGTCTATGTGCGGATTACTAGCTGGAGCCATGTTTAAGATATGTGATTTTTTTTTTTTTTTTTTTGATAAATTACCAACACACCTGTTAAGATTTATTTAAATTATAAATTATTTTTTTAATTTTAAAAATTTTATTATGTTCTTTAAGATTTTTAATTTTATAAAAAATAAATTTTTTTATTAATAAACTATCAAGTTAATTAATAATTTTTAATAATATTAAAATTTTATTTCAATTAATAATTTAGATAATTTTATTATTATATAGGTGAACAGTTAAAAATTTTACATTTTTAAATAATTCTGTTAAATAAAAAATTTTGACAGGAAAGTATTTATAATTTTTCAAACCATAGAACAATTTATATTTTAAACAAACTTCAAAAGATGTATTTCTAATTTACGTTTTTATTTTAAAATATCAATAGGAAGGAAGGAGATAATCATTATTCAACAACATATTTCTACATGCTCAATAACTATTATTCAATAACAATTTTTTAGGTGGGTAATTGTGTGGTAAAAATTAAATTTATATAGTATGCGATTTATATATAAAATAAATCTGAATCACAAATAATAATTCTGCATAATTTCAAATAATTAAGTCAAAGTTCATAGTATTGTTGTAACTATTGAGCCCAACATTTACCCAAAAAATACCAAAACTAATAATCACTCAATATAACTCGTATAATGAGAACAATCAAATATATAGAACTTCTTTCATTGGATTTGAACATGTTTGGAAACTTAGGTTTGAGATTTTTTTTTTGTTTTTTTTATTAAAAGACAAACTTTTTGCAAAATAAAAAAAAAAAAAAAACATATCTAAGCAAAATATCACATCAAATCCTATAATCATTTTATTTTTTCTCTCACAAACATTACATCCAAACATAAAAAAACATAACTATCTTCTCAAATACCAAAATTTTTTTATCTAATAATATCCTACAACTAAAAAAAAACTTACATAAAAACTCATTTCCCAAACACCCACGTAATTTTAGAGCATCTCTAATGTTTATTATTTTTTTAATTAAATTTGAGTAAAAGTTTTATTTGATATCACGCGTTCCAATAGAAATTTTAATTTTCATCAAAGCATCAGTCGATCAGGAGGTCTATCAAGTAGATGTCCGGCTGATTGACTAGTTTGGTGTAAATTGACCACAACTTGTAGAACAATTTTGTAAGAAAGAGGTTTGGGAGAACGTCCGGGCGAACGTCTAACCTCACGGTCACCTACAAATTTGACAAAACGCTTCGGCATTCTTAATTTGATAAAAAGTTTAAGACATCTTTAATTTAATATTAGTTTTATGTTATGATTAGAGTACCCAAATTAGACTTTTTTTAAATTAAATTTAAATTTAATAAAAAAAAAAAAAAGCATTGAAGAGTCCAACACGTGATATTACACAATGAAAATTTTACAGACTATATAATTGTGTTAATGCAAGCGAGAATTTCAAATTAGCTGGAGTGGAAAATATATATATATATATATATTTTCTGTGAGATGCACGTTTGTCTTGTATTTGGTTTAAATTTTTTCATATGTTTGGTGTAAATTTTTATTATGTATCAGGCTTACACCTAAAAATTCTAAAATGATCAAAATAATATAGGAAAATGAGCGGTAGCTCGAAAATGGAGCTCGAATTTGGTTCGAGAGAGGAGAAAAGAGGAAGAGCGGGAGAGGGAGAGGGAGAGGGAGAAAAGAGGAAGAGAGGAGAGAGGAGAGGCGAGAGGCAGAGAGAGGCGGGAAGAGAGAGAGAGAAGACGCCGATGCTCAGCCGCCGATTGTCGCCCAGCCGCCGATCGTCTCGCCGACCGCCGTCGTGGCCTCGCCGCAAGCCGTCGTCGCCCATCTCCAGATCGTCAGATCGTCGGCCTCCGCCTCCGCCTCCGCCGCCTCCGCTTCCTCCCCTCCCAGATAGGGCCCTCCCGCCTCCTCCCCTCCCCCTCCGTCTTCTTCTTCTTCTGCCCGTCTTCTTCTTCTTCTGTCAAAAAAAAAAATACAGAGGAGGGGTCAACAAACGAGAAAAAGAAAAGAAAAAAAAAAAAGGGGGTCAAAACGATGTCGTTTTGACCCTCGAGCCAAATCTCGAGCCTCAACTCTCGAGCTACCTAGCACTTCCGAATAATATATATATAAAAAAAAAAGTAAGGGTAAACTACTAATAGGTATTAATAGTTAGACTTAATTCTCATCAAGTCCTATTGAAAATAAATCTTGGTAAAATTGTCGCTAAAATTTTTTTTTGTGACAATTTTTTGTGTACGTCGTTAAAAATTGACAATTAGTGACTTTTTTTCTCATAATTTTTATAAATTGTCTCTAAAACTTACAATTATTGACATTTTTTTATGACAAATTTTTTCCATAGGACCTACTAGACAATGAGTCCACTTATTAGGACCTACACGTAAGTATCCCAAAAAGTAATTAAATATAACAGTTCAAGTAGTTCAAATGACGTCAACATACTTTTTTATTTATTTATAAATTTGTATAATTATATACTTCATAAAAAAGAAATCTATATAATAAAGCAGAACTATTTTTGAAAATATATAAAATGCATTAGAGATACATTTTATCTGAAGGCTAAGATGATTCCTAATCAATATCTAACGGTTGAGATGAATTTTTTTCCCGCCCAAACATTTCTCTCCCTCACCTTCCCATATACCCACGTCTTTTTCTCATTCCCTCTTTTATCTCTCTCTCGTCCTATCTGTTCTCACGTCTCCTCCCTATTCACTCTTTATCTCTCTCTCCCTCTCTGTTCTTCTTCTTTCCTATCCTTCCTCTTTGCTCGCTACCGCCGTTGCTCTCCAGTCCTTGATTTCTGCCTCTCGAACTTGGCTCGCAAGGTAAGATTACTAATTGTTTCAGTCCTTCATTTCTGCCTCTCCCCTTCTCTCTCACTCGATTGCCTCTCCCCTCTTTCCCCTTCTTTCTCTGTTGGGTTGTGTCTATTTTTTAATTGTTTCAGTGGCTTCAAGTCACAACCCTTCCACTTGCTGCTCTCAAACTCAGCTCGCAAGGTAAGTTTTTCCCCCCCACTTCAAACAGGTTATTTTAGGGTTTTTTTGGATGGTTCTATTTTTCAGCATTGTTTGGTGGCTGTGTCTGTTCTTTTCTCTATTTTTCAAACAGGTTGTTTTTCAGCATTATTTGGTGGCAGAAATTGTAAATAATTTATGAAATTGGACATCGCAGTTTCTTTCTCTCTTAGTTTTTTTTTTTTGGTGGTTGTGTATGTTCTTTGTGGCTTTAGTTCTTTAGTTTTTTCTTACAGATTTGGTTCTATCTGTTAGATTTTTCTAGGTTTTGTTTTTATGCCTTGAATTTTTGGTCAACTGGTGATTATTAGGTTGAATTAGGTTGGGTTAATAGGGTCGGCTTAGATCTGGTGCGATTTGTAATGGACAATTGTGATTTTGATTTGAAGTAGATATGATGAATTGTTTATATTGATTTTAGTTTGTATGGTGAATATATTTTTTGGTCAATTGGTGATTATTGGGTTGAATTAGGGTGGGTTGAAATTAAAAATCTAAATATTTGATAGATTGGGGTAAATAGTAGGCTGGTTTTGTTTTTGATTAAATAAAATGATCATTTTTTTGTTTTCTAATTTGTGGTTGTGTCTATTCAAACCCCAAAACACAAGTGCTTCAGTTCTTTAGTTTTTTTTGCTTTCAAAGTGATTTTTTAGCACTAGGTTAGTTAATTTTGTTGTAATGATTATCAAGTAAGCTCTGGTTATTTGTGAATATTGATGCTGCTTGTGGAATTGAATGTTTAATTTTCTGTTCTGGGGACATCATAGTTGAGGCAATGTCATAGATCAGATTATTTGTTCTCATTAAAGTTTAGATTACCTAACTTCCCTCATACTTTTGTTTCCCATTGTCACAAGTTTTTGTTCTCTTGGTTTGATGACAGCATTGCTGGTCTATCTGCTGTGTCAATTTTTTTGTTTGGTAATTTGATTTCTCTTTCTCTCTTTCTCTCTATCTCTATTGGTTTTTGGCTCTCATTTCTGGAATAGTTATGTTCACATTTTTTGCAAAAAAAAAATAAAAAAATGAAGAGTAATTAAGTAAAAAAAGAAGAATAATTGAGTAATTGAAGTTCGCATGTTTACATTTTCTGCAATAGCTATGTTTTGATGATATGGTTGCTTATGCTCTTAAGAGTGAATGAGGTTATGTGTGGGCATGTAAGAATAATGATGGAGATGTTCAGAGTGATTTTTTAGCACAAGGTTAGTTAATTTTGTGGTAATGATTATCAAGTAAGCTCTGGTTATTTGTGAATATTAATGATGCCTGTGGAATTGAATATTTAATTTTCTATTCTGGGAACATCATAGCTGAGGCATTGTCAAAGATCAAATTATTTATTCTCATCAAAGTTCAGATTACCTAATTTCCCTCAGACTTTTGTTTTCCATTGTCACAGGTTTTGGTTCTCTTGGTTTGATGACATCAGTGCTGGTATATCTGTTGTGTCAATTTTTGTGTTTGTCTTCAAATGCATTCTTTTATGTGCTTCCTCATTGAGTGTTTAAGGATATGGATGGGCTCTAGGTGTGCCCAGATGGAAAGACCATTGAAGCCGAGGCAACCTATGGCATAGTCACTTTTCATTATAGGGTTCATCAGAAGGGAGGTGAAACTAGCACAAATAGCATAGCATCTATTTTTGCTTGGTCAGGAGGACTTGTGCACAGGTGTGAGATAGTTATGGCTTGGTTTTAAGCGCTATTGCTGGTTTATGCTATTCTAGATCCTCATAGACTTAAATTTAGTTTGCCTTGCAACCTTGGATTGAAAATAGCCATGTTGATCTTAAACTGTTGGATTTTACTCAAAAATTGGAAGCAATTACTACAACAAAAAGTATTTTTAATAACATTTTTTTATAGCATTTTTTTTTTCATATTTGCTATCAAATATGACACATCTACAGCATTTTCAAATAAAATAGTATTAGGTGATAACACTATATTTTTTATAGCATTTATTCTAATTTTAATAGCATTTTACAATTGTTGTTAAAAATTAAGCATGTTTATGATTTTAATGACATTTTGTAAATGTTATAAATGAAAATATAATGCTATCTTAATATTAAAATATAAATTCCAAAATTTTAGCACTAAAGGTATCCCATGATCCCACTTTCAAGTAATTTCCTAATTTCTCTCTCATTGTGGATAATCCAAAACAATACTACTAGGACTCTTGCTCCATAAAGTTTCATGGTTCAATATTTTTCTTCTTAACGCAAAGGTAATACTCTCTCTCTCTCTCTCTCTCTCTCTCTCTCTCTCTCTCTCTCTCTCAATTCTACTCATCAATTATATGTAATAAATATTGATTATAGTTTCTATTGGATTTGATATAGAAGCCTCAGAGGCCATCAATTGATCTTAAGTGTAGTAGAGAAAAGAGAAGATTAATTGTGAGTATTTATTTATTTATTTATTTTTTTGTGTAGTTTTCTTGGAGTGATTCGATGTATGTATGTTGGTTTGCTATAATTTATGAATTAAGTTGATTTTGCTTTTGTGTATATATGTATATATATGTGTGTGTGTGTAATATACAATTCATTTTCTTGTACTAATAATTTCTATTCAACGAACAACTAATGGTAATGAACGTTATAAGAACTAGAGTTTGAAAGTGGTGTAATCAAGGAACCGAGACATAAATTTTCACATTTGTGTCAAGAATATAAGTGTTTGGTGGAGATTAAAAGTGTGTATTGTGAGGTCCATGTATAGAATGAATCTAAACCACATATTAATATTTAGTAATTTGTCAATAAAATTTCTAAATTTATAGTATTACTATTTGAAAATTAAAATTTTGCTTTACATGAGTTTCTTTGATTCGAGGCCTTTGCAAAGTGTTTAGATACAACTTTGAAAGGTGCTCCTTATTTATGCAATATTTCAATTCTTGGGTATATCCACATATAGCACATAATGAGTATAAAAATTATATCAGATTAACCATGGTAACTACAAAATGTTGTTTACCTTAAATTCAAATATCTAATTTTTTTTGAGTAAAAAATTAGTAATTTATTTGACTAAATCTTTAAGCATGATGTGAATTGTTGTGATCTTGGATCTTATATGATGATTTTGAACACTTTTTGGATTTATTTTTAAAATTTTTTATTTCTTATTTTCATAAAGTAATCATGAGATATATGACATAACCAAATGACTTGTGTTCTACTTTTATATGCTGGACCAAGTAATATAGTGGCAATGGATTCAAATAAAGAACTCTAAAATATAGACATTCTACTCATTTTATTTTTTTAATCTTGCATATAAAGAGATACTCTCCATTTCGTATTTATGATAACATTTTTTTTGTTTTGTGTGTTTGTTGATTTACTTATATAATCAATCTAAAGCTACTAACTTGGATATTTAATTCTTGAATGAAGTCAACTTTCTTACTTCATTGGGTATGAAACCAAGATTGAATCACTTGGGTTTATGGATTGTTCAGATGCACGTACTTTTATTTTTTTAGTTTATCTTTTGACCATGAGAATTTAATTAATTGTTCTTTTGCAGGCTTCTTTATGAAAAAGAAGGATCAAATTCGTAAGAGAAGCAAGCTTGAAGGATGAGAAATTCATAGGTGAAGGAGTGGGGTATTTGAGTGAATGGGGATTATTTTGACCTTTACATGGACAAATTTAGGACTTAAGCTTTTTATATGCTATATTTTAAGGTTGTGAAATTTATATTTTGGTACTTTACCCAAATGATGTAATTATTTTGTTCCTTTAATGATGGTTGCTATTCTTTAAGCAATGGATGATAATATTTTTATATTGGTCAATGAAGATTTTGTTTCCATTAGGACAGTAATGTTGTTTCTGCAATGGATGATAATATTTCTATTACATTATCAGCTTCAGGTCTTTTCAATATATAATGTAGTGGGTATTTATTGTATCAAAAAAATGCTACACAAAAAGTGATATACATTATTATAGCATTCATAAATAGCGATGATATGGTATATAATAACATTGTTAGATTATTGAAATGGAGATTTTATAATAGTCATAAATTGCGATGTTTCTATTTTTAATCAACTTTTAACCATTTCATAGCATTCTAAGAATGCTACAGTATACTTTTCATAACATTCACCCATAGCATTCTATGAAAGTTATAAAAAATGATAGACTTTTAATAACATGGGCTAACATAGCACGAGAACGAATGCTATCGTTTATTTAAGACAATATTCATGGCATGTTATCAAAAGTGATATTTGTTTGTGTTGCAAGTGTTGAATCGGGAAAAATGGCAAAGGATCTTGCACTTCTAATCAATGGATCCCAGTAAGTAGTGTCAAAAAGGTGTTTTTCGGATGATTTACTTTCAGTGCATTGTTTGGTTACTGAGAATTTAAAGAAAAATAAGGGAAAAACAATTTGGGTTTTGGGTGATAGTATAAAGAAATTTAATCACCGAAGTTAGGTTTTGTATTCTCGACATTTTGTTAGTAGCTTACCAGATTTTAACTCAATACTATATTTGTTAGTTTATTTTTTTTAGTATCAGCTTTATCAAAAAATGACACAAATTTCACAAATTTCAACATGATACGTATAAATTACAATTACATTTTGATTCTAACATTAATTGCACCGTGCCTTTAGGCACGGGCATACACGTGCATACACTGTGTCATAATGATATGTCATAATATTATTGGTCTAAATATAATTTGTTTTAAATAAA
Source organism: Camellia lanceoleosa (assembly GCA_025200525.1). Taxonomy (NCBI): domain Eukaryota; kingdom Viridiplantae; phylum Streptophyta; class Magnoliopsida; order Ericales; family Theaceae; genus Camellia; species Camellia lanceoleosa. Next base: position 80,518,648 of record CM045766.1, read on the forward strand.
CATGTTCAAATTATAAATCGTTATTAAAAAAAATTTACTTTTATTGTTTTTTTCTTTTTTGGTTTTAAATTTTATAAAATAATTTATATCCTTCTAAAATATAAGGACTTGAACAATAATATTTTTTTAATATATATATATATATATTAACAAAAGACAAAAACATTAAGAAAATGAATAACTTTTTTAGAACTTGTCAAACATTGTGGATTTTATTAATTTTTTAATTTTTTTTTATCTCAATTGTCAATTAAGCAAATTAGAAAAAAATAAAAATAAAAATACTTTTGGCTTAAATAGCTAAGAAGTGACTTTTACTAAAATCAAATAGAAATAAACATTTTTTTGGTTAAAAGTGATGGCTGGTAAAATTTATTTTTTCATAATAAAAAAACAGGAGTTACACGTGATAATTTATGGTTCATTTAGACTTTTTTAGCACTTGCCAAATATGGTGAATCCCGTTATTTATTTTTATTTTTTAAATCTCAATTGTCAATTAAGCAAATTAAAATAAAAAATAAAAATATTTTTGGCTCAAATTGCTAAAAGTAACTTTTGCTAAAATAAATTAGAAAGAAACGCCATTTTTCTATTAAAAGTGATGATTCATGAAACTTTTTTTTTCTTTTTTCTTTTTATGTAAAAAAAGAAAAGAAAAAAAGAGAGGGTTATAGCCTACATGTAATAATTTATTGTTCATATAGAATTATTTTCAAATTAAATGAAAATGCCATATTAAATTTTCTTCTCCCCCCTTTTCTTTATTCAAATATTTTTATTTTGTAAGAAATTTATTTTATTCTATTTAATATTTTATTGTAAGTTTTAAATTAAAAATAATTTCTGAAAAATCATATTTAAATTATTTTATGCCATATATTTTTTAATGTCAACTTATTCGATGATCTATTTTTAAAAGGTGTATTTTTTAAAATATTTTCAAGAAATATTCTATTGGAAAATCTTAAGTATGTTGGTTTTGCTTTTGTTCATTAATATTAAAATTTTAAGTAATTTTATTTATTATTTAAAAAAACAAATTAGCAAATAATTTTATATATTTATATATCAAATTTTGCTTTGGCTGTTGTTATTTAGTGTCTTTGTCCAAACCTACTCAAATTTAATTAGAATTTTTAAATTACTACATAGGTCCTCAATTAAAAACTATATTGTTCAATGTTTAAAAAATTTTAAGTTGTACTTGAGTTGTTTGGATTGAGCTCACTTAAGTTTGCAATTCTAGCAAGGAGATTGAAAGTTACATGATTGAGTTTGTGACAAATTAAAAATTAATAAATAAATTGTGATAAAATTGTAAAACTTAAATTGTAAATTTTATTCTTTTTTTATATATTTATATATACATTTGTCTTGGTTGCTGTTCTTGTAAGACTAAATTTAATTATTTAATCATTATGGTGTCCCATATGATATGTCAATATGAATTATAAATTTAATAAGGTTATAGTTCCATATCTTAAATCATAAACTATTATCCGATTGGTCAATAAATGGAGTAGTTTCTAAGTCTCATACCTTGATAGGCAAGTGGAGTTATAGTTATATTAGGAAACTAATCCTCTTTCTACGTATAAAAGTAAATTTAGATCACCCATCAATGATTCTGAGTATAACGTATTCTAAAAAGGGTCAAGAGAGAAAAATAAAATAAAATCCACTAATATTGTTATTAGGTTTGTCGTAACGCCCCGAAATAATTATAATAATCCATCCACAATACCCAATATATGACAACAACAATAATAGGGGTATCTTCCATTAAATCCAATATGATATACAAAAGAGAAACATATGCATCATACATTCATAAAGCTTAACCCTAAATCTATAGCATATGTTACAAGTTAAAAGAGAGAAAAGAAGATAAATAGATAAAAATCCCTGAGGGCTTACATATTTCCAAGACGAGACTTGGTTACAACAAAAGTGGACTTTAAGTCCAATACATTTAAAGCCCTTGGCTATACAAAACGAACACAACAAAAGAAGCTCTTGTTCCAGATCCTCCCAAGCTAGTGTCCTGACTGAGGCATATCATCAGCACTTGAAATGTTTTTCCCACATAGGGTGAGCTAAAGCCCAGTAGAGATAATATAACACAAGATATGAATCTTAACAAAGATATAAGGGTGAAATACATATGCAACGTTCATGTCAAAACGGTTTACATTTTTTTCTCAAAATCATGCCATGCTCAATTTATATCACGATTCTTAGTTCGTCTTCTTTACAATAGAAAAGATGGGGGATCCTCAATTGATACAACCTTTCACGGATATTTCGTCCACGAGAAACTGTCAAACGGCACCCATGTAAATGTAGCCTATACAAGCATTACTATTGTCATTTTACAGACATTTTGTCAGCGGGAACCAATACCCATGTATATGCGTGTTTTTCGGGACTTTCACCCAAGACACACAGACCAACTTAATTTGGTAATACACACCTCTTTCTACATCCACCACTTTTTATCAAAATCATATACATTTGCAATGTAATAAGTGATCAACAATGTTTAATGCACATGGATAAGAATTTAGTTTTAATTCACCTCATCCTTATGCAATTTCTACAACAATCATAGCTATCTTCCACTGATAGCCTAAATAAGATATTTTTAAACAGATATAAAATCTCCAATATATATATATATATATAAACTTTTCCAAAGTTCAAGGTGAGTGACAATACATATTTAACTCCACTATCCATATCAATATTCACCTAATTCCATATTTTCAACATGAATTCCATTTATTTATATAAAATAAATGTTTGAAACATTTAGGGCAAAACCCCTTGTTATTCCAAAATCCAACCCGAGGGTCGAAATCAACAATTTGTTCACAACTCAACTTCATTTCCACTCCCACAACCATTTCCACACAACCATTTGAAAATCCCTCTTTTGATTTCAAACCAAAACCCTAGGTTTGTTCAAAATCCTCTAAAATCACAATGTTGTTTATAAATAATAATAATAAAAAAAACAAATAACTAAGTTAAAAATCATAAAAGAGTGTAGAAAATCCTTACCTCGAAGTTAGAAGACCAAGAAGAAAGAGAAGAAACCTCAAGGAAGCCAAAACCCAACTCTATTCGGATGAAAACAAAGTTCTTGGTGAGCTCTACCTTTTTAACAAAGGGAGTAGGATGGAGAAATGGATAGATCCAAGTTTTTTTTGTAGAGAGAATGTAGGTTTTAGAGAGAGAGGCTCTAGATTTAGGGTTTTGAAATGTTTTTGAGAAAGAGAGAGATGGAAAAGTAAAGTAAAAAGTGGTTGTTACGAACTAAAATACGCACAGTCCGCTCGAGCCCAAGAAGTGACACTCGAGCGCTAGACATAATAAGTTGTTCCGCTTGAGTGCAGAATACACACTTTCAGTAGTTTTATAGACAAAAGGCCAATGCTTGAGTGCAAGAAGAGCCGCTTGAGTCGAGACTGCTCGAGTGCAGGAAATACCACTCTAGCGCAGAATACACTCTCTCAATAGTTTTACAGGCCTGCAAAAGTACTAAGAGTTCACAAAGCCCACTGGAGCACAAAAAGTGACGCTCGAGCGGAGGAGTAAAATTCTGGACAACAAAAGTTTGAAAACCAAGCTACTAACCTATTCCAAACGCAACCAATACAACCCAATAGCCAAACTCAAGGAGGGAAAAGAGGAACAAGACAAGAACAACAATACATAACCATGAAACCGAGTTCAGAATATCAAATGAGTTGGGTGTAAAACTAGAATCGCTATAACCTCCCCCTCTTAAGGAATTTTGTCCTCGAAATTACAATTTAAACTTTAGAATCGTGTTAAAAACCCGTTACAACAATTATAATTAACCAAGTCCAACACCATAACCCATCCATCGGTCACTCAATCTCATCAACATGATAAACAAATCCTCAAAATTGAATATACAATTCACATTTCCAAAACATATGCAATGTTTATATTAAACAAATCATAACAAAAATTTCAATACATGCTTAAACATTAACAAATAGGTTCGGATACTTCTTACGGACTTCCAACTCACGTTCCTAAGTTGCTTCCTCAACTTTGTGATACCGCCACAACACCTTAACTAAGGGAATTGTCTTGCCTCACAAGACTTGATCTCGAGTATTCAAGAATTTCACTAGTCTCTCCTTGTACGAGGCATCCTCGTCTACCTCTAAGTCGGTCCAATTCAACACGTGCGATGGATCCGGCTCATACTTCCAAAGCATACAAATATGAAATGCATCATGAACTCTAGAAAGTTGTGGCAATAAGGCCAAATAATAAGCTACCTCCCTAATCCGCTCAAGGATCTCAAAAGGTCCGATAAATTTAGAGGACAACTTCCCACTCTTCCCAAACCTCATCAAACCTCGCCTAGGTGATATTTTCAAGAAGACATGATCACCTACCTCAAAAGACAAAGGTCTCCTTTTACGGTCGGCATAACTTTTCTAGCGACTTTGGACAGTAACCAACCTCTTACAGATAAGTGCAACTTCCTCCATGGTTTCTCGGATTAATTTTGGACCCAACATAGGTGTATTGCCCACCTCGTCCCAACACACAGGAGATCTACACGGTCAGCCATACAAGGCCTCAAACGACACCATGCCAATACTCGACTGAAAACTAATGTTGTAGGCAAATTCCACTAAGGGCAAGTGCTTTTCCCATGACCTCTTAAAGTCGAGAACATAACCCTGAAACATATCCTCAAGGATCTGAATAGTACACTTGGACTGCCCGTCAGTCTGAGGATGATACATAGTGCTAAAAGTCAACCTCGTACCCAAGGCACTCTGTAGGCTCTACCACAACCGAGCTGTGAAACGCAGATCTCTATCCGAACAATCGTTACAGGGACCCTATGCAACCTCATTATGTCCATAATATAAAGGTCGGCAGGATAATCTACCGAGTCACTCATGCGCATAGGTATAAAGTGTACCGACTTAGTCAATCGGTCAACTACCACCCAAATTGCATCACTAACCCATTGAGTCCTCAGAAAGCCCACAATAAAATCCATCGTGACATGCTCTCACTTTTACTCGGCTATAGGCAAGGGTTGCAACAAATCTGCTCGCCTTTGATGTTTGCTCTTCACTTGTTGACAAGTAAAACACCTCGATATAAACACGACCACATCTTTCTTCATTTCCCTCTACTAAAACTGACTACTAAGGTCGTGATACATCTTTGTGCCTCCTGGATGCACCGCACAGTATGAATGGTGAAACTATCGGAGTACTTTCTCTCGACAAGACTCCGGCACGAAAAAACGGTAATGATATTTAACGCTCAAATTGGGATATACATTCAAGCCTTTTTCTAGTTTTCCACTAGAAATCTTTTCCCAGGGGGTTTCTATCTCAAGATCACTCTTTTGTGCTTCTATCACTCGGTCCACAAGTGTAGGTTATGCAACTACCGAAAACAAGGCTGCAAACTCAACGGACACGCCATGATGCAAGTTAAACTCACCAATAGCATACAACATCTCCCATTCTCTAATGGCAACACAAGCTATACTGCCAATAGGTTTCCTACTCAAGGCATCGACCACAACATTTGCTTTCCTGGGATGATAATGTAATTCAAAATCATAATTTCCTATAAACTCCATCTATCTCCTCTTTCTCAGATTCAAGTCCTTCTGTGTAAACAGATATTTCAGACTCTTGTGATCAGAAAATACCTTAAACTTCTCACTATACAGGTAATACCTCCAAATCTTCAAGGCAAAGATAACTGTCGTTAACTTGAAGTCATGAGTATGATAGTTCCTCTAATGTATTTTCAATTGCCATGAGCCATAAGCTACTACCTTCCCCAATTGTAGCAACACATATCCCAAACCTTCCCTTAAAGCATCACAATACACCAAATAGCCCAAACCTCTCTCTGGAATAATCAATACTGGAGCGGTAGTAAGCCTAATCTCAAGCTTTTGAAAAGACTTCTCATAAGTCTCGTTCCATATGAACTTAATGCCTTTCCTCGTCAGTGTAGTTAACAGTGAAGCTAATCTAGAGAAATCTTTCACAAACCGACGATAATACCTTGCCAACCTTAAGAAACTACGGATCTCAAAAGCATTCTTAGGTTGTCCCCAATCTTACATTACCTCTATCTTGGATGAATCTACAATTACCCCTTCCCCGGATACCACATGGCTTAAGAACTTTACTTCTCTCAACCAGAATTCACACTTCCCGAACTTAGCATATAGTTTGTGGTCTCTAAGTAGCTCAAGCACTACCCATAAGTGTTCCTCGTGCTTTTCCTCGGAGGATGAGTAAATCAAGATGTCGTCCACAAAGACGACCATAAAGCTTTCTAAGAATTCATGGAAGATCCAATTCATCAAATCTATAAACATGGCTGGAGCATTTGTTAGCCCAAAAGGCATCACTAGAAACTCATAATGGCCATACTGCATATGGAATGCCGTCTTCTAGATATCTTCCTTCCTTACTCTCAACTGGTGATAGCTCGATCTCAGGTTTATCTTAGAAAAGCAACAAGACCCTTTAGTTGATCAAACAAATCGTCTATACGAGGCATTGGTTGCTTATTCTTAACAGTTACCTACTTCAGCTTCTGGTAATCGATACAAAGTCGCAATGCACCACTTTCTTTTTGGCAAAGAGAGCTGGTACTCTCCAAGGTGAAGTACTAGAGCCAATAAAACCCTTATCTAGCAGCTCTTGGAGTTGAATCTTCAACTCACTCAACTCAGCGTGCAAATCTATATGAAGCTATAGAAATCGGTGTCGTGCTAGGCACTAAGTTAATAGAGAACTCAATCTCTCGGTGAGATGGTAAACTAGTGAGATCCTTATGAAACACGTTTGGGTATTCACAAACTATCTTTGACAACTTAAGTCAGACTTCATCGCACTCATTACCCAAAAAATTTGCAAGAAGGCAACTAAGCTCACTCCGCCTACGCAGATCATACACTGGGAATGAAGCTTTATCAGTTTTGTCTCCCATAAAATAAAAACAATCACCGCTCAAGGTACATACAGTAACCCTCTAACAGTAGCAATCTATAACTGCCCAATATGAAGATAACCAGTCCATACCCAATATAGCATCAAAACTCGACATGTCAATTAATACAAAAGCAGAAGGAAGTCGGCAACCGGCAACCCCTATATCACAACCCTGACACCCTTACTCCAAAACAATCTTTTTACCAATAGGTGACTCCACACTGAGAGAAGATGCTAACCAAGCCAACTCTAACCCCAAAGCCGATTCAAATGTAGACAAGATAAATGAATGGGTTGCACTAGTATCAATCAACACATTAGCAATGGAATTGCATAACAAGAAAGTACCTCTCACTATCGAAGGCGCTGGTACTAGGTCTGGTACAATAACAGCATACACACGCCCTGTAGGTCTCTACTTAACCTGCTCACCCCTCAAAGTATAAGCTTGAAACACTGACTAAGCTGAAGAGGCTCCTTGATTGGCCCTCGAGGCTTGAACCGACTGTGTAGGCTGATGGCTTCGATTCTGCGCACTAGGTGTGCCACCTAACTGAGGGTAAAACTTCTTCAGGTCCCCTGCCTGTCCACACTAATAACAAGTGAGCAGTTGTCCTCTCCCCTGACTCTGGCTCTTAGAATGAGCCGAAGATGATGCTGACTATTGTCTCCCTCCCCTCTGCGGACAAGCTGGAGACTTGTGGTCCAACTGGCCACACTTGAAACAAGTGAAATCTCCATAACCACCTCTCTCAGAACCCGAACTTGGTACTGAAAACGTGGACCTCGACTGTGCTCCCTGGGACTGTTGTGGGTTAGAACCCCTCTAATTCTTACTGTCCCCCTAAACATCCTGACTCTTCCTAGACCCCCTCATCATTTCCTCCTCCATCTACATCATGGTCTCAAGATGAGGAGTCGCCTCCACAAGGCATCCATAATTTCTAATCATTGACCTGGCCACTTTGAACATAAGCCCGGTCCTCAACCTCTCCTCGAACTCCAAACAATGGCACTCCTCAGTTGCTATAAGTTCTGGTGCAAACCTCAACAAACTAGTAAATGTGGCCTCAAACTCGGCCACCGATGTGCTTAACTACTTGAGCTTAGAAAACTTGTCCCTCAAATTCTCCCTAACAGTGGGAGGCAAGAACTTGTCCTGGAAAGCGTTGATAAAAGCCTCCCAAGTCGCCCTAATACACCGACGTGCATACTTCCACCATTGACTTACATCTCTCTTTAGTTGGAAGGATGCCAATGTCACCCTCAACTGGTCGTCCTCAATGCCAAGCATCTTGAACGTTTTCACTATTTGTTCGAGCCACTCATCCGCTTTCAAAGGCTCTTTAGGATCGGCCAAAAACTCATCTAGATTTTTTTTGGAAGAACTCTCTCTTCCAAAATGATGGCCCTGCCTTAGCTGCTTGGGCCTGGACTTGATTTTTAGCCCTAAGAATGTCTATGGATACCCGCAATGCTCCAGCCATTTCGCGGGCTAAGGAACCCATGGCCTGATGAACAACTGGTTCAGCCACATTGGTCTAACCAACCCCTTTCTCTTATGCCAGAATATCATCCGGTAAAGACACCTCATGCTTCCTAGGCTTACCACGCCTACCACCATCACATCCATGTCCTGACATTCTAATGAGGGTAACAAAAGAGATTAGCAGATTTACAAATGTGCTGAAGCTAACTCACTCGCGTCCTAATGTGGTGGACAACAGTAATTCACTCCACATAAGCACATAGTCACATAAAAGCATACGAATTTCATTCCCGAATAATGACCGTCCCGCGGCGTTGCCAGAGTTCCAATTATAAATAGCAGTGATCAAGTGCTCTTCTAATAGGACTTCTAGAAACATGTAGACCCAATCAATATCCTTGAAACTTAATCCCATACCCGTATAACCACATAAGCATGCTATTACATAGGCATACCATACACACAAATATCTCTAACAAGGGAGGTAAACCCATTGTGGTGATAACCACTTCCCACGTACTCGAAGTATTCAAAACCTGTATGCTCTGACACCAAGTTGTAACGCCTCAAAATAATTACAATAATCCATCCATAATATCCAATATATGTCAACAACAATAATAAGGGTATCTTCAATTAAATCCAATATAATATACAAAAGAGAAACATATGCATCATACATTCATAAAGCCTAGCCTTGAATCTATAGCATATGTAGCAAGTTAAAAGAGAGAAAAGATCATAAATAGATAAAAATAACCTGAAGGCTTACATATTTCCAAGAAAAGGCTTGATTATAACAAAAGTGGACTTTAAGTCCAATACATTTAAAGCCTTTAGCTATACAAAACGAACACAACAAAAGAAGCATTTGCTCCAGATCCTCTCAAGCTAGTGCCTTGGCGGAGATATATCATCAGCACTTGAAATGTCTTTCCCACATAGGATGAGCCAAAGCCCAGTAGAGATAATTTAACACAATATATGAATCTTAACAAAAATATAAGGGTGAAATGCATATGCAATGCTCATGTCAAAATGGTTTACATGTCTTTCTTAACATCATGTCATGCTCAATTATATCACGATTCTTAGTTCGTATTCTTTACAATATAAAAGAGAGGGAATCCTCAACTGATACAATCTTTTACAGATATGTCATCTACTGGAAACCATCAAACGACACCCATGTAAATGTAGCCTATACAAGTGCTACTATTGCCATTTTACGGATATTTCATCCGCGGGAACTGGCACCCATGTGTACCTGTGTTTTTCAGGATTTTCACTAGGACACACAGACCAACTTAATTTGGTGATACACATTTCTTTCCACATCCACCCCTTTTTATCGAAATGATATACATTTGCAATGTAATAAGTGATCAACAATGTCCAATGCATATGGATGAAAATTTAGTTTCAATTTACCTAATCTTCATGCAATTTCTACAACAATCATAGCTATCTTCCACTGAAAACCCAAATTAGATATTTCTAAATAGATATAAAATCTCCAATATATATATAAATAAACTTTTCCAAAGTTCAAGGTAAGTGATAATACATTTCTAACTTCACTATCCATATCAATATCCACCCAATTCCATATTTTCAACATTAATTCTATTTATTTATACAAAATAAATGTTTGAAACATTTAGGGTAAAACCTTTTTTTATTCCAAAATCCAACCCAAGGGTAAAATCAACAATTTGTTCACAACTGAACTTCATTTCCACTCCTACAACCATTTTCCATACAACCATTTGAAAATCTCTCTTTTGATTTCAAACCAAAACCCTAGGTGTGTTCAAAATCCTCTAAAATCACAATGTTGTTTATAAAATAAAAAAATGAAAAAACAAATAACTAAGTTAAAAATCATAAAAGAGTGTAAAAAATCCCTACCTCAAAGCTGGAAGACCAAGGAAAGAGAGAAGAAACCTCAAGGAAGCCGAAATCCAACTCTATTCGGATGAAAACAAAGCTCTAGGTGAGCTCTACCTTTTTAACAAAGGGAGTAAGGTGAAGAGATAGATAAATTCAAGTATTTTTTGTAGAGAGAATGTAGGTTTTAGAGAGAGATGCTTTATATTTAGGGTTTTGAAATGTTTTAGAGAAAGAGAGAGATGAAAAAGTAAAGTAAAAAGTGACTGCTACAAACTGATATACACACAGTCCGCTCGAACGCAAGAAGTGACACTTGAGTGCCAGACACAATAAGTTATTCCGCTTGATCGCAAGAAGTCTCGCTCGAGCGTAGAGTGCACACTTTCAGTAGTTTTACAGACAGAAAGCCAATGCTCGAGCGCAAGAAGGGCCGCTCGAGCGCAGAATATACTCTCCCAGTAGTTTTGCAAGCCTGCAAAAGTACTGAGAGTTCACAAAGCCCACTTGAGCATAAGAAGTGATGCTTGAGCGGAGGAGTAAAAGTCTGGACAACAAAAGTTTGAAAACCAAGCTACCAACCTATTCCAAATGCAACCAATACAACCCAATAGCCAAACTCAAGGAGGGAAAAGAGGAATAAGACAAGAACAACAACATAGAACCATGAAAGTCGAGTTTAGAATATCAAATGAGTTGGGTCTAAAACCAAAATCGCTATACTTGTGTTCAATCGATTTTGGATCACTTGAAGGTTTTGTGTAACTGATCCAAATATGTTATTTATTTTTCGCATTATGTTATTATTTATGAAAATTATGATAGTTCACGATTTTGGATTATGAAATTTCTTATATGCATAACATCATAAAATCATTTACATATGGTATCAGAACACTAGTTAGAAAACATCATGATTTTTTTTAATTAAATAAAATTAATGACTTTAATTTATGTTCATAGTTGATTGTTTGTATATTATTATTAATTGTGAGACATGATTTGAATGTGTGGGGGCCGAATAATCTATTACATAGGATAGCCGAATATATTAAAGAAGGAAATTAGATCGTGTACAATATGACTCTAGCCCCGAGGGATATAGGTCGAATAACCAGATCGGCCTCTGTATCAGTTGTAGAATGGGCCGAATATGAAGATATAGCCGAATGAGTGATTGTCCATTGGACGAAAGGTGGGCCCAACCATCAACATCAAGAACGACTATAAATAAGATGAGCATTAGCCAAAAGAGATATGTGAGAACAAGTAAGTATAACTTAAGATATAAGCAACCAAGAGAGCGGATACTGACTTATCTGTCGGAGTGCTAATTCTGGCACCCCCGACCGGAGTGTTCATTCTTTCTTAGGTGACTAGCTGAGGATCACGAGCACCCTCCAAGATCCGAAGAGTATTTCCGAACCACTTCTCCACAATTGGCGTCGTCTGTGGGAATACTCAAGCACATCCATGGCGAGTGTGATGGAAGATCCTCTGGTAGTCGCTAGCGACCCTACGCCACAAGATGAAACCACTCCAAGCAACATGCTTGGGCCAGAGAATATTACTACAAGAAGGGCCTTGAACTTCGATTCACCCTCGACACCAGCACATGAGACAATACAAGCGATTATGGGGCAAACGAAGCAAAACGAATAGAGGTTGGAAAACATGATGGCTGAGAATGAGCGCCTTTGACAAGATTTGGCCTTGGAGGTGGCAAAATCCCAACAAGCTGCGCGCCAAGACCCGGGACGACCTCTAAGAAAAGATGGTCGACGATCTTGAATTCAAAGACATGATAGTGACAGTGGCTCTGACTCATCATCCCCAGAATCTACAAAGAAGGGATGAGTTGACATCTCCAGTTCTTCTGAGGGAAGTCTGTGTGCACGGAAAAAGCGAAGAAGAAATGATTTAGATGAAGATGATCAACATGACCCCTTTGTATGACGGATTGCAAGGGCAGTGCTACTCAAAAATTTCAAAGCACCGTCATTCACCTTGTATGATGGAAAATCAGACCCCATTGATCGCATTCGCCATTACAAGTAAGCCATGACGTTTCATGCAGACGACGAGGCCCTTATGTGTCGAATATTTTCGAGCAGTTTGGGACCGCTGGCTGTCAGGTGGTATTATAAACTGGAGCCGGCATCGATCAAGAGGTTTCACCAACTCCAAAAATCCTTCAGGGCAAGGTTCATCACTAATAAGGTCCAGCCGAAGAAAGCTAATTCTCTGTGGGCAATGCAAATTCAACCAGGGGAAACCCTTCGTGCATATTCGGCGCGTTATTGGGAATGTTTTAATCTGGTAGATGATGTTTGCAATGACTCCATGGCCATTACTGCCTTCAAGATGAAGTTGCATCCTAATAGTGCCCTTCTCAGCTCTTTGACCAGGCAGCCCCCAAAAACGGTCTGGTCGTTGATGAAAAGTCGAGGAATACTTCAAAGTGGAAGACGATGCCCTACGGGTCAAAGCCGAGCACAAATCCACTAAGTCGGCCCCGCCTAAAATCGTGCAGCCGATAAACGCTGTACCACCACGAAGCCCTGAATCACGGAATCGGGCTAAACAAGATAGAAGACAGGATTCGCGCCGATCAAATGACTAATGTTCACATCGAGCTAATGAGCAGCTTCAAGTGGATAGCAAGCGCACAAGGCGCACCGACAAGAAATACACAGAGTTATCGGAGTTGATCAGTACAGTTATATCTAAGGTTCAACACTTGTCGTTCTTTAAATGGCCGTCTAAGATGGTGGGACCTCCCGACACGAGGAGACGGGATAAACGGTGCGAGTATCACAAGGACCACGGTCATGATACCGACAGTTGTTATGCGTTGAAGAATCACCTTGAGGAGTTGGTACAAGACGGTCAGCTTAAGAAATACGCTCGAAAGGATAACTCAACCAAAACAGTTGCTTTGCGGCAGGATTCACCACCACTCGGCATAATTCATATGATATACAGCTTACCGACGGCTTCCGAGGTGCATAAAATTCAGTCATATCCTAACCTCCAAAAGCAAATCACACCGGTAAAATGCCCCCATGAAGCTGCGAGTATTTCTTTCGATGATTCCGATTTGGTCGGCGTAACGCTCCCCCACATTGACCCTTTGGTAATCGAACTATGTGTAAACAGATTCACCATTGAACGGGTTCTCATTGACTAGGGGAGTACTTCGGAAGTTATGTACTACAAGACCTTCATCAAATTTGGCTTCATTGAGTTGGACTTGTCTCCGGCCCATTATCTGTTATTCGGCTTCAACGCCAATCCAGAATACCCATTGGGCAAAATCACACTACTAGTTCGAGTGGGCTCCCAATTAGTGGATGTGGAGTTTTTGGTTGTCAAGCTTCCTTCGCCGTATAATCTCATCATGGAACGAAGGCCGTGCCAAGCACCTATCATCAACTGCTCTGCTTCCCGACTGAACACGGCATTGAACAAATCCGTGGTTCCCAGAAATCGGCACAAGTTTGTTATCTCTTTGCCGCAAAAACACCAAGAGAGCTGAAAGTGAATTCTATTGAGGTGTCGGATCGAAAGAGCCTCGATGATGTTGGGCGGCTCCCAAGTGAAAAGGCCACGGACGCCCTGGATCGAGTTGAAATTTCTGGGAATCTTGACAGGTTCTTCATGGTCAGCGCCTCCCTGAATAAAGTCGAGAGGCAACAGCTAATTACCTTCTTGCTCGGCAACCTTGACGTATTTGCATGGTCACCGTATGAGATGCTGGGGGTGGATCCATCTGTTTCTCAGCACCGTTTAAATGTTGACCCCAAATGTAAGCCGATTATTCAGAAAAGTCGGCGGTCAGCCATAGAGCAGACTGCTGCTATTGTTGAAGAAGTTGACCGGTTGCTTGATGCTAGGGCAATCCGGGAAGTCACCTATCCAACATGGCTGTCGAATACTGTGGTCATAAAGAAGAAACATGGGACTTAGCGTGTTTGTGTGGATTTCACAGACTTAAATAAAGCTTGTCTCAATGATTGTTTTTCCCTTCCCAGAATAGACCAACTCGTAGATGCCATGGCGCATTATCAACGTATGAGCTTCCTCGATGCCTACAGAGGCTACCATCAAATTGCCATGCATCCAGAAGACCAAGACAAAATTGTATTCCTCACCCCAAGAGGAATCTATTGCTATAAGGTTATGCCTTTTAGGCTAAAGAATGCAGGGGCAACTTACCAAATACTAGTCACTGCCATGTTCAAGGAGCAACTCGGCCGTACTATGGAAGTGTACATTGATGATATGGTGGTCAAGTCCAAAGAAGAGCTCACTCATCTAGCCGATTTGGAAGAGACATTCGACATTTTACGCAAGTACAAAATGAAGCTGAATGCTTCCAAGTGTGCATTCGGCATCGGATCTGGCAAATTCCATGGCTACATTGTTAACCACCACGGAATTGAAGCCAACCCGAGGCAAATTACAGCAATTCTAGAACTCGGCTCTTCTCGGTCGACCAAAGAGGTCAGAAGCTGATGGGAATGGTTGCCACGCTCAACAGATTCATCAGTCGTTCCACGGATCGCTGCCGGTTATTTTTTCACACTCTTAGGTAGGGTAAAGCTTTTGAATAGACCCCCGACTGCCAAACCGCTTTGGAAGGTTTGAAGACTTAACTCCTGTCAGTTTCGCTCTTGACAACACCTTCAGCGGGTGATCTGCTCATTTTATATCTGGCAGTTTCTGACCGGGCCGTTAGCGCTATACTATTAAAAGAAGAACTTGGGGAGCAACGGCCAATTTATTATGTGAGCAAAGTAATGGTTGATACCGAAACACGCTACCTTCCATTGGAAAAACTCATCATCGCCTTCGTCATGCCAGCAAGAAAACTGATGCATTACTTTTAGGGGCATACCATTGGGGTACTAACGGACTACCCCCTCCAGTCAGTACTCTGTAGTGCAGAAGCATCAGGGCGCATTTCAAAATGGGCTCTGGAACTCGGCCAGTATGATATCCAATTCTTACCCAAAACCTCAATCAAAGGGCAAGTGCTCGCCAATTTTGTTGTCGAATTCACCGAGTGTCTTACCAACTTTAAGTCCGATCAAATTCAACCTAAGCCGAATTGGAGGATATACGTTGGGGACATTTGGCAACTATACTGTGACAGGTCATCCAACCAACGTGGCAGCGGGGCCGGCGTTGTGATCATAGCTCCTGACGGGGCAATAATCGAGCAGGTAGTCAAACTCGGCTTTGAAGCATTGAACAATGAGGCTGAATATGAAGCACTACTAACCGGCTTACGGAATGCACATCTCTTGGGTGCTCAGTGTCTGCTTATTTTTTGTGACTCAAAGCTAGTCATCAATCAACTAAAGGGTGAATATGTGGCCAAAAACGACCGTATGGCAGCTTACATGAAAACGGCGAGTTCCTTGCTGGCAAAATTCGACCATCATGAATTGAACCAAATAATCCGAGATTAGAACACACATGCAGACGCCTTGGCTTGCCTAGCCTCTGCCATCAACTCAGAGATTAAATGGATAATTGAAGTAGGATTCATCTCTAAGCCGAGCATTGGCCCTTCGGAGTCGGCCCAGATCAGTGTCATAGAATCAGGTCCGAGTTGGATGGACCCTATTGCTTCATTCCTATCTTCCGAACAGCTCTCGACAGATAAGAAAGAAGCACACAAGCTGTGAAACAAAGCCCTACGATATTACTTGGATCCGCAAGGAAAGCTCTACAAGAAATCCCAAACTGGTCCATACCTAGAATGCGTTCATTCGGATAAAGTCAAGGAACTCCTGACTGAAATACATGAACGTAGTTGTGGTGCCCATTTTGGCGGACGCTTTTTGGCTTATCGAGCTGTGACGCAGGGGCATTATTGGCTGACAATGAGAGCCGATATCGAGTGTTACGTCAAGAAATGTGAACAGTGCCAGAAGTTCTCCCCTTCTGACCTATTTTCCTACTGAAGAGTTAAGCTCCATAACTAGTCCTTGGCTGTTCGCCCAATGGGGACTAAATATCGTCGGACCATTACCTCGTGCCCCGAGCAACAAGTGATATTTGACTGTCGCGACAGATTACTTCACGAAATAGGTCGAAGCGGAGGCACTAACGCACATTCGAGATGCTGATGTGAAGTGTTTTGTATGGAGAAATATCATAACACGATTCGGCATTCCAAGAGCACTTATTTCAGACAACGGCACCCAGTTTGATTGCGGCGTCTACTGAGAATTGTGCAGCAAGTACGGTATTCGGCCCTATTTCTCCACCCGAGCTTATCCACAGAGCAATGGTCAAGCTGAAGCCTCCAACAAAGGCATTTTGGATGGATCAAGAAACGGTTGGAGATAGCTAAAGGGAAGTGGGTTGAAGAGCTCCATAGTGTATTGTGGGCTCATCGCACTACACCAAGGCGATCAATTGGAGAAACGCCGTTCGCCCTGTGCTTTGGAACTCAGGCGATTATCCCACTGGATATCGGCCTACCCACTCTGAAAACAAAGGTCTTTGACTTGGGCCGTAACAACATGATGCTGGCTTTGGATCTAACTCTGATTAAAGAATGGTGAGACCGAGCCCTCGCGTCTATGGCACGGTATTAGCAGTAGCTCGCTAAATCATACAATGAACATGTGCATCAAAGACGTTATATACCCGGAGAATTGGTCTTGAAGAAAGTTCTTCTCGCTACTAAGAACCTCGCCGACGGAAAGCTAGGTCCCAACTGGGATGGCCCCTATCAGATTGAGTCAATCGCCGGCACATGGGCATATTGGCTTAAAGACATGTCTGGAAGGAGTTTGCCACGCCTTTGAAATTCCACGCATTTGCATAAATTCTATCATTAACCCGATTTCTGGGGCATGATACTTGTTTCGAATGTTCACCGTGTACAAATTTCATTTTTTGCAATGCAAAGTCTCTTATTTCCTCATTGTGAAATTCAATTCATCAAGATATAAGTCTCCAGATTCGGAGCCCCATCAATGAATGACACTTTTGGGCCGAACAAGTCTCTGGATTTGGAGCGCCCTTCGTGGATGTCACGATTGACCAAGATGTAAGCCTCTGAATTTGGAGCCCCATCAGTGAATGACACTTTTGGGCCGAACAAGTCTCCGGATTCGGAGCGCCCTTCATGGATGTCACGATTGGCCAAGATGTAAGCCTCCGAATTCGGAGCCCCATCAGTGAATGACACTTTTGGGCCGAACAAGTCTCCGGATTCGGAGCGCCCTTCGTATGTCACAATTGGCCAAGATGTAAGCCTCTGAATTTGGAGCCCCATAAGTGAATGACACTTTTGGGCTGAATAAGTCTCCGGATTCGGAGCGCCTTTCATGGATGTCACGATTGGCCAAGATATGTCTCTGGACTCGAAGTCCCATCAGTGAATGACACTAATGGGGCGAATAAGTCTCCGAATTCGCAGCGCCCTTCGTGGATGTCACGATTGGCCAAGATATAAGTCTCCGAATTCGGAGCGCCCATCCGTGCAAGACACGCTTGGGCCGAATAAGTCTCCGGATTCGTAGAAATCATGATTAGCTAAGGCAAGATGTCTAGGAACTCGATGTTTCTTTCATTTATATTATAATTAACGAGCATAGACGCAATAGACAAAAAATGGTAAGTAGCATAAACAACATTCTAGCATTTAAAACGATATGTTTTATTACATTGATCGAGATTACATAATTTACATTCAACTTGCTTTAAAAGCGCTACAATAAATTCATCTTTATTCGACATTACCTTCGTCATCGCTCTTTTCGACTTCGTAAGCCGCAAAAGGAAAATCGTTACTCTGGTATAACAGCGACGCCGAGTCAATGCCTGCTGCCCGGAGAGCCTCCGCGGCATGGAGGGCCTTAACCCACCCATGCCTGAATCCCCGATTCTCACATCGGCAAACTTCCTTAGCGAGCTTTTCCTTCGTCTTGTCTATTCCAACTTTTCGGCCGTCGTGGAAGCCTCGTTCATAGGTCGTGGCCTTCGCAGTCTCTATTGCAAACATACTTACCGTATCTTGATCGACAATCGCATAACTTATCAGCCGTTGGGTCACCCTTTCCTCCACAATTGGGTTAGCTGGGCCGGCCGAATTTGTCTCGGCAGTCTTGGCTTTCCTCAGTTCACGCTCAGCTTTCTCCACGCGGTCTTCTAAGTTCCGAATGCGTTCATCTTTCTGCTCTATCTCCCGCCGCGCGGCACGCAGACACATGCCGACCTCATAGGCGGTATACAACCCTCTTACTGCTCCATAGATGCCTTCCCGAAACACTTCGAAATCCCGTCGACCGACCATTGGCTGCTGGACTTCTGGTGAAAAAATGTATCGAGCGAACTCGACTGCCACATTTGGGTCGTGCAAAATTGAATCCGCTTCAATTATCGGTTTGTTCCCCACAAAACCCGCAAAACTCAATAGGCGCGGTGTCGTACCCGATTCTCTCTTCGAGCGCGGTTGAGGGGAATTGCCCCGTTGTTGCTTTTCCCTTCTGGGTGACATACTTCGACGACGTGGGGAATGGCGTCTCTCTCGCTCCCTCAACGTCCTATTGCCCGTGAGCATAGGCTCGCCACTTTGATTCATCTCTGCGTCTAGCTCAGTCAATGTCCTGCCATTTCCTCTGCTGTTGAAAAATAGTCTACTTGACATCCATACTTGTTTAACTTTCTTCGACAGAATGGTTTGAGTTGAGTCTGTGCACACCAATGGGACCTATGAGCCCAAAGCAACCCCCATTTTTTATTATCTACGGGTGCACCGCTCCCGAAGCAATCCCTTCAATGCTATGCCAGCCAATTCATAAATGGCTTTTAACCAACGTCCACGTTCATTAATCCGCTAGGGTTGGGGCATATTAACTAATCTATTCGGCCCAACATGAATCCTTTGTGCCAAAAAGATAGGCTGCCCCAGCCAATCCATGAATGGCCGATTATCGTTGGCCACGTACACTCGCTGGGGCAAGGGCAGATCAACTAATATATTCGGCCCATCATGAATCTTGTGCTAAAAGGATAGGCTGGACGCTAAACAACTAATTTAGAGCCGAATTAATTTCATAGTTGCGTGAACTGTTATCAATCCTTTGTGCCGAAAAGATAGGCTGCCCCAGCCAATCCATGAATGGCCGATTATCGTTGGCCACGTTCACTAATCCACTGGGGTGAGGGCAGATTAACTAATCTATTCAGCCCAACATGAATCCTTTGTGCCGAAAAGATAGGCTGCCCCAGCTAATCCATGAATGGCCGATTATCGTTGGCCACGTACACTAATCCGCTAGGGCAAGGGTAGATCAACTAATATATTCGGCTCATCATGAATCCTGTGATAAAAGGATAGGCTAGAAGCTAAGCAGCTGATTTAGCGCTGAATTAATTTCATAGTCGCATGAACTGTTATCAATCCTTTGTGCAAAAAAGATAGGCTGCCCCAACCAATCCATGAATGGCCGATTATCGTTGGCTACGTTCACTAATCTACTGGGGCAAGGGCAGATTAACTAATCTATTCAGCCCAACGTGAATCCTGTGCTAAGGATAGGCTGGAAGCTAAGTAGTTAATTTAGCGCCGAATTAATTTAATAATTGCGTTACATCTTGGCTATTAACATTCACATTCAATAAGCTGAAAAGCAAAGGCAATTAACATTCATATTCAATAAGCCAAAAACCAAAGGCAATTTTCATTCGCATTCAATAAGCTGAAAAGAAAAGGCAATATTCATTCATAAATTGAGTACATACAGAAGTCATTTTACAAATGAAAACTACCCCACATTAGCTTCTGACAAAACTCTAACTAAACCTAACAAAATCTACCAAAACAAAACGAAAAATACTTTTGACCCTATATCAGTTTTCAGGGTCAGACTCCAGCGGCTCAACGTCTACCTACTCGTATGGAATCAGCTGCTCCAATACCACGTTAGCGGCAGCTAAGGCTTTGAGCTAGCCGTGTTTGAACTCCCTATTTTCGAACTTCGGCACCTCTTCTACATAATTCTGCAAGGCCGCATCCTTGCTAGCTTGGAATGATTTAGAGATCTCATATTTGGCATTTGCTATCACCCTCTTTGACTCCTCTAAATCGGCCTCCAGCTTGGAAATAGCCTCGTTGGCCAATTTGAGCACTTCTTCACTGGCGTTGGCCCTTAATCTTTCTGCCGCCGCTTTCATGGCCTCGAATTTGGCTCTGAGAGAGGCCTCTGCTGCCCTCCCTTTCTCGTTTTGCACCTCGGCTGTGAGAAAGCCGATCTGTTCGATAGTGTCGTGTTGGCGACGACCAATCTTAGCTATCCTACCCGCCGCCTACAAAACAAGAAATCATTAAGGTAATATAAAATTTCCTTTCGGTTATCCCTGCAAAATTACAATCAAGAATCACGTACCAATATCGCCGATTAAGCGGCCAATGCGATAGACAGCAGATCGTGCTTTGCCCTAAAGGTTGCTCTATCAACTAGCAGAGAAACGGAGGAGGCCAAGCTCAAGGCCACAGCTAGGTCTTTTGTAGTCGACGCATCAGATGCAACCAGCGCATTCTTTATCCTTGGTTGTATTGCAAACGGCATGACCAGGTTCGACTCCTCCAATTGTGGCCGTTTATCCACTGGTTCTTCCGAATAGTCGGCTTCTTCTTCGGCCGAACGTTTTTCCTCCCTTTGCTTTGTCAAGTCTTGTTGATCAACAACAAGCTCCGTCTCCTCCACATCAGTCTGAATCACCTCCTCAACGGGGGTAGGTGGAGTTTCTGCCCTAGCATCGGATGGAGGGGGCGGAGGTTCACTTCTTTCGACCTCGGCCCTCCTACGGGTAGCCATCCTCTCGGCATTTTTTCGCTTGGCCATCTGAGTGAGTGACTCACCAGCTATGCCGTTAATGTATGAGCCGGGTAGGTCACCCAAGTTGGTGAAAATGTCTCCGAAGGACACGTCCGCTCGGCCTGAAGTGGATGGAGGATTAAGGTCGGGTCCTTCGAAGGCCAAATTTAGTGCCGCATCAACATCTTCCTCTGATCCGCTAGATCTATCCTGGGGTGGTTGGTTCGGCTGCTCAGCGACCCCTTCGGCTATTTGTTTGTCTACCGGCTCTGAGTCCGATGCCTCAAAACTAACTTGCCTTAGGTTCTTGAAGTTGAGAAAAACAAGCGACGTGAGGTGCTGTTCACCCCACAGAATCAGAATATTATCTGCGACCGAGAATGTAGTATAGGTGGTCGGCTCGTATCTCAAAAGAATATGGGCCGCTCTCCCTTGCTTTTGAAGATTCGAACGACCGAAGAACTGGAGTACGGTCGTGATCTGCGCGAGTACAGCTTCGTCGGTCGAAATGAGAACTTTTTTTAAGTCGTTTCCTGCACGAATAAAACGGTAAGTATGTAGAAGTTGATCATGGTAAATATTTAACAAAAATGCGTGGGGGATTAAATGGCAAACTGGTTCACCCCTTCGCCTAGGCATGAGATCTTGACGATCTTCGCCCTCACCGAATTCCCAGTTGCCACGAACAACGGCCATGACATCATCAACACGCTTACCAGAACTGGCAAGCATTGTCACCAGATGATGGTCGGTGTCCTTAGCCTTGAGGAAATAGCGCCCCTGCCGACTAGTGGATTTGGCCAAGACATAACAATGCTAAATGGCTGAGATTCAGGTCAATCCTGAGGTGTCGGTTTAGTTCTACAATCCCCATTATTATTCTGAAAAAATTCACGTTCGGTTGAGAAGGGATTAAACCCCAATGGCGAAAGACAGCCCTCAAAAGTGGATGAAGGGGGAAATAGACTCCTCCCTCAGTAATGGACAAGAGAGGAAAGATGATTGTACTTTCGTCAGTCCTCTCTATGCCAATCACGTCCTCTGCCAAGAGTGACAGATGGACATCGTCAGGAATGGAGAAATGACGATGGAAACCAGAGACTCGCTCCACCGAAAAAAGGGCTCTCAAATGTTTTGCCATCATAGAAGGTAAAATGGATACTCTAAACAGTAAACAAACAAGGAAAATGAATTAAAATAGGAAAGAGATGAACGGAAAGAAGTTGCCGAGGGCGTGAAGCAAGGAAGGTGAATTGGCAGCTAACGAGAAGCCTTGTGCATTCAAAAAAGCATACAAATGAAGAGACAACACGGTTTCAAATCGTATTAAATGAATGAAGCATACGAGGGGAGGGGGGGGGGAAACTGTAATCATTCCTAAAAAGAGTGGGTGTTCTTACGCTTGCATTGGAAAAAGGGAAACCGTCGTATTTTTTGATCCTCCAAGTACAAAACCAAA
This sequence comes from Camellia lanceoleosa, assembly GCA_025200525.1. Taxonomy (NCBI): domain Eukaryota; kingdom Viridiplantae; phylum Streptophyta; class Magnoliopsida; order Ericales; family Theaceae; genus Camellia; species Camellia lanceoleosa. Next base: position 80,541,367 of record CM045766.1, read on the forward strand.
CATGTCATCTAATTGACGTTAGTAGGATGTTTGGGGGGCAATTGTGGGGGCTGAATAATCTATTACATAGGATAGCCAAATATATTAAAGAAGGAAATTAGATCGTATACAATACGGCTCCAGCCCCGAGGGTTATAGGTCAAATAACTAGATCGGCCTCTGTATCAGTTGTAGATTGGGCCGAATATGAAGATATAGCTGAATGAGTGATTGCCCATTAGACGAAGGTTGGGCCCAACCATCAACATCAAGAATGACTATAAATAAGAGGAGCATCAACCAAAAGAGATATGTGAGAACAAGTAAGTATAACTTAAGATATAAGCAACCAAGAGAGTGAATACTGACTTATCCGTCAGAGTGCTAATTCTGGCACCCCCGACCGGAGTGTTCATTCCTTTTCAGGTGACTAGCTGAGGATCACGAGCGCCCTCCAGGATTCGAAGAGTATTTCCGAACCACTTCTCCACAGAATGGATTACGATTTCGGAATTGTGCATAAGTTTGATTACGATTTTATTGTGTATATATATATATATTTTTCCATGAATAATATTTATGATTTTTTTTTTTGAATTGGTATAATATTTTATGAATTTACAATGCACATTTTATGATTATACCTATTATTTTGATAAAGTTAGAAGAATCACAAGAAATAATATTAAGAAGAACTCATAAAGTAATGAGAGTTGTCATTTAGGATAATTATGCGGTATATCTATAACAATCTTATTATGATAAGTAAAGACAGAGCTTTGTTGTCACAAGTCATAGAGAATGTTGATTCTACTAAATGAATTGATGTCATGAATGATGAGTTGAAATTAATGGACCATAATGAAATTTGGGATCTCATTGAATTGCCTAAACATACAAAATGTTTATTATTCTAAGGGCAATATAAAATGATGTAATGCTAGATATGTGGCCAAAGATTTTACATAGAAAGTAGACATTGTAACATATTGATTACAAAGACATATTTTTTACTTGTTTCTTAAATAGCTAATTTAGAATTATTATGGCATTAGTAACTCATTATGATATTGAGTTGCATTAAGTGTATGTGAAAATTAATTTTCTAAAAGAGAGTTTAGATAAAGAATTTTTTGTAGATCAACCTAAAAGTTTTTCTATTGAGGAAAATAAAAATGTGACTTACAAACTTAAGAAATCAATTTATGGACTTGAACAAGCTTTCTAAAAATTGTATTTTAAATTTTATGATACTATTTTTCCTTTGGATTTAAAGAAAACATTTTTTATTAGTGTACATATCCAAAGATTATTGGGATTAAGTTTATATTTATGATTTTATATATTGATGATATTTTGCTTTTCAATATTGTACTAGATTTATTGCACGAATTAAGAAATTTCTCTTTAAGAATTTTGAAATAAAATATATTAGTAAGACAACCTATGTGATAGAAATTGAAATATTTCTGAATGAATTACATGAATTGTTGAGATTATCTCATAAGGTATAAATTAAAAGTTCTATAGAGATTCGTATGAAAGAATATTCACATAAAGTTATCCATATTCCAAAAGGAAATAAATCTAATCTTATGCAAATTTTTATAAAATTAATTAGAATGGAAATGATTTTAATGCTCAAATAGTGAAGTAATAAGGTAATCATAAAGAATAAAAGATTACTTACTCACTTTATGAGATCTAATAATCTTGAATTGATTGGTTACTAAGATTCAAACTTTGACGGATGCAGTGATAGTAGAAAGTCCACTTTTGATTATTTGTCCTTGTTATGTAAAGAAGAAATATCATGAAAAGTGTGAAATGAACTATAATAAATATCTCCTATGAAAGTTGAATTTGTGGTTTGCTTGGAGACCACAATTTATGAATTGTTATTACAGAACTTTATCTCAAGACTTAGGATTGTCAACTTTTGTTGCCAAATAGTTGAGAATTTATTGTGATAATTTCACAATTGTTTTATTTTCTTAGAATGACAGTATTCATGGAATTGAAATACTTTATCGTTAAAAAAGAATTTCAAAAACAGAAAATGTCAACAAAATACATAAGTACGTAACTTTTAAGTGCAGATTTATTGATGAAGGGAATATTGTTAAAGAGAATTAAGAAACTGCTAATCGAATGGGTCTTGAATGTAATCCATTACAGGTGTTTATGTTTTTGTAGACTGCTTGATGATTGATTATGTTATTTGACACATTGAGATCTCATTAACTGTGTTTCTAATATATTTTTTGTTATGAAATGAGTACGTACATTTATGAGAATAAATGAATGATAACAGAAATAGTATTTGATAAAAAGATATTATAAGACCTTTTAAATACATTCCTCACTTAAGGACTATATTAAACTAGTATTTGTACGAAATTTATAATTTACTACTATCACGTGCTAAATTAAAATTATAAAATTTATAAAACGAAATGTATTTATATTTTATATTTATATTTTATCATAATTTTTTTCTTTAATTTTTACCAATTAAATTATGACTTGCATTTTTTTTTATTAAAAACATATAACACACAATTAATGACATTAGAATAAAAACTTTCTTTTGATAAAAATAAATAAAATTTACTCACTTCATCCCAATTTATTTGTTCATTATAAAAAAATCCGCCTTATCAAAGATACATGCAATCATTACGTTTTAATTTAAGTTTTGAAATATTTTTTCTACTATGAATTTTAAAATGTTTTTATAATAATTTATAGTGAATAATTTTAAAAATCTAACAAAATTTAGTATCTGAAAATAGAAAGTCAGATTAAAATGGAAAGGAAAACTAACAAAATAGAACGGGATAATTGATTATAAATTATTTTTAATACATATTTTAAATAAAATTTTATATTATTATTTTAATTTAAAAATTAATTTTTAATTATTTATTATATCTATACATGACACAGATAATATGTTAATAATTTAAAAAAAAATAGTATAATTAAAAATGTATATAATACTAAATAGATATATATATATATATATATTAAAATTTCACCACTATCAGACGCGTCATTTCAAAGTTGAGGAAAGAGATAATCCCAAAAGCTCCTACCTAGCTCTAGGTTAGTTAACTAAGCAGGCGAACATGTGGGAGCGCGTTACTTTATTAGTTGTGCGTTTACTGTTCTAAACCAGAATCCAATGGACAATGAATGAATTTAGGCCATGTTTGTTTGGCTCCATAGGTGAGGATTAGCTATTAATTGGGCTCTGGCCCATGTTTGTTTGAAAAAATAAGGACTAATAGTCCATGGGATTACAAATCCTTGGAGATTAGCTTGGAATCTTAACTAATAGACAAGTTTAAAATAATTAGTTAATTTCAATTGTTTAACCAAGTGCGACATCGGACAATCGGATCAATTTTTTGGACTATTAATTCCATCAACTCATGTCCACCCAAACAAACATGACCTTAAAGATACGTCCTTCTCTTTACTACGCATCCAAAAAGTAGAAATATAACAGCTTAGATACAGTTGTTCGCTTATCTGGATGGAGTGCGGGTGTTTGGCTTTTTACCGATTAAGGCCTCGGTTGCTAGGATTGAGTAAAGAATTCGTAAAATTAATAATTTGGTTTAGTTTAGTTTAATTTAATAGGTTTAGATTAATTTTTTTGAATTTATAGTTTGATTTTGGATTGAAAAATTAAGGTCAAGTTTGGCATCCTCAAAAAAATTTAAAAAGTCAAAAAGTCACTATCTTATTTAAGTCACATCACCTTTTTAACACATCACTTCAAACCCAACCAAAATCCAACCCATATTTCATAAAAAGTCAAAAAGTGCACTTATTTTTAAATAGTCTTTTTTTTTAAATTAAAAATGATCGGTCAGATTGAATTTCACGGTTCTAGATTGGAATCGATCCGGGCCGTATACAAATAGCCTATATTTATATTATATATCCTTCTGCATAGTATCTTCTCTTATTTCATATAAAATCTAAATCTAAGCCTAAATCCGCATAATATTTTCTTTTATTGCGTTTGTTTGTTGGTTTTTAATTTTAATTTATAATAGTCTAAATCTTTATGGTGGAACTAATTTTCTTATAGTTGATTAAATTCTAGAATAATATGTCGTTATTGTGGAAAAACATACTACTATTGTGGAACTAATATGATGCTATATTCATGTTTTTATGAAATTAAAATGTTCTATATATATTTTTTATTATTTAATTATGTGAATTCGTGATTCTAAACCAATCATATCCATGTTTAAATGGATTGGTTCGGATTGGTTGCACGATTTAAATGAATTGGATTGATTGCAATTTTTCAGGAACCGTAAATAATAGATTGGTCATGGTTTTACCCTAATCTAGACCAATCCGGACCATGCTCACCCATATCGTTTGCCATATGTCTGTCTTAGTTTAAAAATTAAAAAATTATTAAAAAAATTAAAAAGTCTATAACTTATATCAAAAAATTAAGAATTACGTTTGATAGAGCTTTAAAATTATGATTTGATAATAGAGTTGTATTTTGAGTTTGTGAGTTTTGAAATTATGATTTGAGTGTAGAAAATTTGTTTAGTTATGAGTTTTGAAAAAAGTTTGAATTGAGTAATGTGACATATGATATTTGATTAAAAAATTTACAACTCATAATTAAATACACAATCTAAATTTCTATTGAAAACTCATAAAAAAAATTTTAAAAAAATTTCAAAATATTTTTTATTTAAAATATAAAAATAATAGGTGCCAAAAAAAAAATAAAAAAAAATAAACATTGTTCTGGTCAACTGGCCAGACGACCGAGAGGATTATCGGGTAGACCAAAAATTCAAAAATCCTTTACTTTTCAGAATGGAGAACACAAAAGAGAGAGAGTAGTCAAACAGGAAAAAGAAACATATTTTGAAATGTGTGACAGAATCACAATTCGGAAGCTCTATCTAAACAATGCATGCAAATGAAGGGGTGAAATTAAGTCTTCAAAGCTGCACCAAACACAGAAGATTCCATTTTTTTTAACTTTTTGCACATCTTTCGTAAAAACTAAAAAGTCATTCAAAACATACTAGTTTTTTTTTAACCTCATATTTTAGTCAAAAAATCAAAAAATTACTAAAATAGCATGTTCCTAAACGAGACCTAAGGCGTATTTTCAGAATTTGGTTAAAAATTAATTTTTTAATTTTTTTAGTTTATATTATATCTTTATTTTTTTTTACATTTAAAATAAAAATTTAAAAAGTCAATTTCTAATCTACTATTATTTGATATAATTTATTATAAATTAATAGGTGGTAATTTAAATGCACAAGTCAAAAGTACTATTCACTTAATTTTTAGAAAAAGTATTGCTTGTTTTTACTTTTCAAAAAATACTTTTCAAAAAATTTTATTTTCTTATTTTTCATATTTTTTTGTTTTTACTGAATTTTAAAAATATTTTAACCAAATTTTTTTACCTTTTAGACACACCCAACATAACTACACCCCAAAAGTAAAAAAATTGTAAAAAAAATCTTTTAAAAATTCACTAAATACCAAAAATGCAAAAAAAATACAAGAATTCGGTACATTTTTTGTATTTTTATGTGTTTATTAATTTTTTAAAATATTTTTTCACAAATTTTTTACTTTTTAGATATATCTAAGTAAGGTGCATCTAAAAAAGTAAAAAAAAAAATGTTTAAAATTTAAAAAATATTTACTAAAAATAAAAAAAATACGAAACCCAAAAAAGTCAATTTTCAAAAAATTTAATCTAGAAAATTCAAACCAAACACACTGTACGCTTCATAAAAAAAATGAGAAAAAATATCATGAAGATTTTTTTACTATTAGATTTTTTTTAATATTTTATTGTATTTTATGTAATTATATGTTGAAAATTTGATGTTTATAGACTTAATTTGGGCTAACTTTGAATTCAAACTTAAAATGACCCACACGTCTTTGAGGTGAGTCCTCGAAGTGACATGTTCGTTACTGCATGGTGAGTCACAGCTCAAAATCAGTTTGTCAAAATCATTTTTGAGTGAATGAGAAGTTAACGTCATTTTTGACTTCTTGAAGTTAGAAGTTAAAAAGATAATTGTGGATTGTTGAAATTGTGTCATCCCACATTGAAAATAAAGAGAGAGTTTATTTGTATATATCTATACTGTGGAGGTTGAATAAAATCAATTAGGAAGGCCAAGACATTTGATCGATATCAGGCCACAGACAATTCGGCCCTGACTAGGGGCTTATGAAGCCGAATGTACGAATCGGCCATATAAGGAGCCGAATAGGAACCAACACACAATTGGAAGGTCGAGGAAGTAACCATGTGCGAGATTAAGAGTGGGCCCGACCCTTGGGCCCAGATGTAATATAAAAAGGGAGAAACGTCAGCCAAAGGGAGGTAGGTGAAAATATACAAAACAACTTGAAATATAAGTAAACTAGAGAGAATACTAACTTGTCCGTCAAAGTGCTAATTCCGGCACCCCCGACCGGAGTTTTCATCCATTTTTCAAGTAGCAATTAGGGGATCAGGGACGTCTGACTGGATTCTGGAGTATTTCCAAACTACCTCACCACAATTGCCATCGTTTGTGGAAATACTCAAGTGCGTCCATGGCAGGCGTGATAGGTGATCCTTTGATAGTTGCTAACGATGTTACACCAAGAGATGACATTACTCCAAAAAACATGCTTGGACCGGAGAATATCACCGCGCGACGGGCCTTAAACTTTGATCTAGCAACTCAAACTTCACCCTCAATTTCTGTGCAGGAAATTGTGCAGACGATCATGGATCAAGCAAAACAAAACGAATAGCGTCTAGAAGATATGATGGCTGAGAACGAGCATTTGCGTAAGGAATTGGCCTTGGAGTTAGCCAAATCCTAACAGGCCGCACGCTATGACCGGGGTCGATCCCTAGAAAAGAAGAAGGATGATTGACGACGTCAACTTCGGAAGCATGATAATGGTAGTGATTCTGACTCACCATCTTAGGAACCCAAAAAGAAGGGGTGAGTCGATGTGTCCAGCTCATCAGAAGAAAGTCCATATGTACAGTGCAAGCAGGAGAAAGAAAGAGATAATTCGGATGAAGAGGACAAACATGACCTTTTCATATGATGCATTGCAAGGACTATGCTACCTAAAAAGTTCAAAGCACCAACATTCACCTTATACAACGGAAAATCAGATCCCACTGACCATATTCGTCATTATAAACAAGCGATGACATTGCATGCTGATGATAAACCCCTCGTGTGTCGAATGTTTCCAAGTAGCCTAGGATCGTTGGCCATCAGATGGTACTATAAACTAGAGCCGGCATCAATAAGAAGCTTTCATCAACTCCAAAAATCCTTCAAGGCAAGATTCATCACCAATAAAGTTCAACCAAAGCAAGCCGACTCTCTCTGGACAATGCAAATTAAACCAGAAGAGACCCTCTGTGAGTATTCGGCATGCTATTGGGAATGTTTCAACCTGGTGGATGATGCTTGCAATGATTCCATGACCATTACCGCCTTTAAGATGGGATTACATCCTGATAGTCCTCTTCTCAGTTCATTGACCAAATAACTTGCCAAAACAGTTTAGGCACTAATGAAGAAAGTTGAAGAATACTATAAGGTGGAAGACGATGCCCTGCATGTCAAGGCTAGACATAAAGTCGTTAAATCAGCTTCATCTGGTCTGGTTCAGCTGATAAACGCTGTGCCATCAAGAAGCCCTGAACCTCGGACTCGAGCTAAACGAGACAACCGGCATGATTCGCGTCGTTCAAGTAGCCAATGTTCGCACCGTTCAAACGAACAATATCAAGTGGATAGTAGGCGCACAAGACATTCGGACAAGAAGTATACAGAATTGGTAGAGCTGATCAGTAAGATCCTGCCCAAAGTCCAACATCTTCTGTTCTTTAAATGGTCGTCCAAGATGATAGGGCCTTCTGATACAAGAAGAAGGGATAAGCAGTGCGAATGTCACAAGGACCATGGCCATGATACTAATAGTTGTTATGCATTGAAGGACCACCTGGAGGAATTGGTACAAGACGGCCGGCTAGCACAACACATCCGAAAGAATAATCTATTGAACACGGTAGCCCTACGGCTAGATTCACTTCCATTTGGTGTAATTCACATGATATACAGCCTACCGTCGTCAACCGAGGTGCATACAATTCAGTCACAACCTAGCCTGCCTAAGCCAATCACACCAGCCAAACGGCCCTGTGAAACTGGCAGGATTAGCTTTGATGACACTGACCTAGATAGAGTAACTCTCCATCACGCTGATCTCCTTGTCGTCGAGCTACACGTGCAAATATTCACAGTTAAGCGTGTTCTCATTGATTAGGGAAGCACCTTAGAAATAATGTATTACAAGACATTTGTGAAACTTGGCTTCACTGATTCGGATCTGTTACCGGCTGATTACCCATTGTTCAGCTTTAAAGCTAACCCCGAGTACCCCTTGGGTAAGATCACACTACCAGTACGGGCGAGTACTAGATCAGTAGACGTAGAATTTCTAGTTGTCAAACTCTTGTCCTCATACAATCCCATCATAGGAAGGACTTGGTTGTATACTATGTAGGATGTAACGAGCACCTACCCTCAACTTCTCCACTTTCCAACTGAGTATAGCATCGAGCAAATTCGGGGTTCTCAGAAATTGACATAGGCAAGCTATCTCATTGCTACCGCAAAGAGGCCAAAGGAACTAGAAGTGAACTCGATTGAAATACCGGATCGAGAGAGCCTTGAGGACATTGGGAAAACGCCCAGTGAAAAGGCAACTGAAGACCTTGATTGGATCAAAATCAATGGGAGCCTTGACAAATTCTTCATGATCGGCACTTCCCTGAATGAAGTTGACAGACATGATTTGGTTTCTTTCTTACTCGGCAACATCGACGTGTTTGCATAGACACCATACGAAATGCTGGGAGTGGATCCAGACGTGGCTCAGCATCGTCTAAATGTTGATCCAAAATTCAAACCAGTCATTCAGAAAAGTCGGCGGTTAGCCACGAGCATGCATCGACTGTTGTTGATGAGGTTGACAGATTGCTTGATGCTGGGGCAATTCGTGAAGTAATTTACCCCACGTGGTTATCCAATACCGAGGTTGTAAAGAAGAAGAATGGATCTTGGCGCGTCTATGTGGATTTCACGGATTTGAACAAGGTTTGTCCTAAGGATTATTTTCCTCTTCCCAGAATTGACCAACTTGTAGACATAACGGCACATCATCAATGCATAAGCTTCTTGGACGCCTACAGAGGTTATCACCAAATTGCCATGCATCAAGAAGATCAAGAAATGACCTCATTCCTCACCTTAAGGGGAACCTATTGCTACAAGGTCATGCCCTTTGGGTTGAAGAATGCGGGGGCAACTTACCAGAGACTAGTTACCACTATGTTCAAGGAACAGCTCGACCGCACCATGGAAGTATACATCGATGACATGGTGGTGAAATCCAAGGAAAAACACGTTTATTTAGCCGATTTAGTAGAAACCTTCGGCATTCTATGAAAGTACAAGATGAAACTGAATGTCTCGAAATATGCATTTGGCATCGGATCCGACAAGTTTCTCGGCTGTATTGTCAACCATCGCAGAATAGAGGCCAACCCGAGGCAGATCTCAGCAATTCTAGAACTCGGCTCCCCTCGGTTGGTCAAAGAAGTTCAAAAGTTGATGGGAATGGCCGCCGCCTTCAATAGGTTTATCAACCGTTCCTTAGACCACTGCCGACAATTCTTTCACACACTTAGGCAGGGCAAAGCATTTGAGTGGACCCCGAGTGCCAAGCTGCGTTGGATGGCTTGAAAACTTATCTCCGATTAGTACCACTCTTGGCAATCTCATCGGCAGGTGATCCGCTCATTTTGTATCTGGCGGTATCTGATCGGGCGGTCAACGCCGTGTTACCAAGGGAAGAACTCGGGGAGCAATGGCCAATTTACTATGGGAGCAATGGCCAACTTATTATGTAAGCAAGGCAATGGTTGATACCGAAACACGATATCTACCACTGGAAAAGCTCATCCTTGCTCTCGTGGTGGCTGCAAGAAAGTCGATGCACTATTTTCAGGCTCACACTATAGGGGTAGTAACGAACTATCCTCTCCGGTTAGTGCTTTGTAGTGCGGAAGCTTCAGGGTGAGTCTCGAAATGGGCTTTGGAACTCGGCCAGTATGATATCCAGTTTTTGCCTAGAACTGCCGTCAAGGGCCAAGTGCTCGCCGATTTTGTAGTTGAGTTCACGGGATGCCATGCCGACTTAAAGTTCGATCAAGTGTAACCTAAACCTCGACTAGCCAATATATGTTAGAGATATTTGGCAGATGTACTGTGATGGATCATCCAACCAATGTGGCAGCGAGGCAGGCGCAATGATCATGACCTCCGAAGGGGCAATAATTGAGCAGGCGATCAAACTGGGCTTTGATGCATCAAATAACGAGGCTGAACACGAAGCATTGCTAATCGGCCTTCACAATGCACTTCACCTTGGTGCACGATGGTTACTTGTTTTCTGTGATTCGAAATTAGTCATTGACCAGTTGAAAGGGAAGTATGTAGCTAAAAATGACCACATGGCAGCCTACATGAAAACGGAAAATTCCTTGCTCATAAAATTCGACCACCACAAGTTGAATCAAATAACCCGAGATCAAAACATGCATGCGGATGCCCTTGCTTACCTAGCCTCCGCCATTAACTTAGAAGTCAAACGAACGATCAAAGTAGGGTTCGTCCCAGAGCCGAGCATCACCTTTTCTGAACTAGTTCAGATTAACATCATTGAACTAGGACCACGTTGGATGGACCCTATTGCTATATTCCTTTCCTTAGAACAGCTCCCAATAGACAAGAAAGAAGCCCACAAGCTGTGAAATAAAGCCCTGCAATACTATTTGGGTCTTTAGGGAAAGCTTTACAAAAAATCTCTCTTTGGACCGTACCTAGAATGTGTTCACCCAAATAAAGTGGAGGAACTCTTGGCCGAAATACATGAGGATAGCTATGATGCCCATTCTCGTGGACGTTTATTGGCCCACAAAGCCGTAACGCATGGGTATTATTGGCCGACCATGTGAACAGATGCCGAGAATTACATTAAGAAGTGCGAATAATGCCAAAAGTTTTCCTCTTTAACTCATCTGCCTGCCGAAGAATTAAATTCCATTACTAGTTCTTGGTCGTTCGCTCAATGGGGACTTGATATCGTCAGACCATTGCCGCGGGCTCCAAGGAACAAGCAATTCCTGATTGTTACAACAAATTATTTCATAAAGTGGGTTGAAGTAGAGGCATTAACACATATTCGAGATATCGATGTTAAACGTTTTGTATGAAAAAAACATCATAACATGATTCGGCATACCGAGAGCACCTCTCTCCGACAACAGCACCCAATTCGATTATGACATCTATCGGGAGTTATGTAGCACATATGGTATCCGGCCCTACTTTTCCTTGCCGGCATACCCACAAAGCAACGGTTAGGCTGAGGCCTCCAATAAAGTGACGGCATCAAGAAATGATTGGAAAAAGCCAAAGGCAGGCGGGTTGAAGAATTGCCCAGTGTATTGTGGGCTCATCGCACTACTCCGAGGCGGTCCACTGAAGAAACACCGTTCGCTTTGTGCTTTGGGACACGGGTAATTATCCCTCTTGAAATTGGCCTGCGCACACTGAAATCCAGGGTTCTTGACATGGGCCGTAATGATGTCATGTTAGCCCTAGATCTGACTTTGATTAAAAAATGCCGAGATCGTGCTCTTGCGTGCATGGTGCGGTATCAGTAGCAGCAGCAGCTTGCTAAGTCATATAACTAGCGCACACAATTGCGTTGTTATATACTTGGAGAATTGGTCCTCAAGAAAGTGCTTCCCGCCATTAAGAATCCGACAGATCGTCAATTAGGCCCTAACTAGGACGGTTCTTATCAGATTGATTCAATTGCTAGAACAGGGGCCTACCAACTTTCAGACATGGCTGGTAGAAGTTTGCCACGCCCCTGGAATTCCATACATATTTGCGTAAATTTTATCATTAATCCAACTTGTACAGCGTGCTAGTTTGTTTCAAATTTTTGCTGTTATGATGACATGTATCATATCTCTGAATTCCGCAATGCAATCTCCCTTTTGTCACCATTTCGTTAATAATGGTTGAATAATGAAAAAGCCTCCGAATTCAGAGCGCCCTTTGTGGATATCACGTTTGGGCCGTGTGACAACTCTCACCTCTGATTACTGCTAAACTGTGGTTAAGCATGTTAAGTAACTAATCTGACTGAAATTCTGAACTGATTGGTTGAGTGTATTAGTTTAAACGCAAGTCTATCTGTTTGACTGCTAAATGATCTGTTCACGTTTTATGTTTTGAACTGCAAATTGAAGGCCTTATCGGCAGCCGAATCCAGAACTGATTAGTGTTTTATGCTAATAGGAATTTATGTGATTTTATGGTATGTTTAATTAAAATGTGATTTGGAGCGATTAAACTGGATTAAATAATGTTAAATTGCTTTAGTTTGATTAATTACCAAACTTGCCATTTAGTGGGCCACTTCTACAATCTTGTTTGGGAGCTTAGCTTTACACCATCTCATTCATTTCATCTAGAGCTAACCGAGTGAGAGAGAGAATTGAGAGAAAGAGTGATTTCATCTAGAATTGGCTTGGGAAACTAGAAGAAATTGAAGGAAATTTACATATTTGAGCTTCTAGACTTGAAATTAAGGACCTAAGGTAAGATATTTATCCTTTAGTTATGAATTCAAGTTAGTTCTTGCATGGTTCATGAGTCATTAGTGATCTAAGTCAAGAATTGGTTTATAGAGTTGATTTGAGTAGCTAAATCATGCATGCATGTACACATTGTTGAGTTTTGAGGTTGATTTCATGGAAATCCTCACATGCATGTCTATATTCTAACTATGGTCCATGAATTTATCATGTTTTGAGTGAATTGACTCATTTGATCAAGTATTTGAAGCTTTGGCTTCAATTGAATACTTGCATGTTACATATACATTATGTTCATGAAGTTTTGTTTGGATTTGTGTTTAATTGAACTACCTTTGGGCTTTGACTTTGCAAATTGATCTTTGAAACATGTCATATTATGAGTTTTAAAGTGTTTTCCAAAAAATTGGCCCAAAAGAATCGAATTTGATGCTTTAAATGTTGAATTTGAGCTTGGAGGTTTAATCTGGAAATTCCAGATTTTGGACCCACGCTCGAGCGTAAGATTTCACGCTCGAGCGTACACTCTGAGTACATGCACCCCGCTCAAGTGGGGAAAGTAACGCTCGAGTGTGAAATGTGTGTATCCAGTACTTCTTATATGTTTACAGTCCGCTCGAGCGAGGAAATGCACGCTCGAGCGAGGACTTGTGTCTCACGCTCGAGCGGAGGTCGAGCGCCCATTGAGCATGAATTACATGCATCCAGTACTTTTGCTTGAGTTTACATTCCGCTCGAGCGAAGGAAGTAACGCTCGAACAGAGATCCTTTTTGCATATGTTCAGCGTGAAAGCCACGCCGGCGAGACCCTGTTTTAAAAATTTTGAAAAGTGTTTTAAAGTACATCTTTGCATCCTCTTTCCATCCTAGGCATTCCTAGGCCATATTTAAGGCATCTTAATGAGGATGTTGATGTAGAACCACACCGAGTCAAGATAGGGACTAAGTTGTTGATTCACAAGTGTGTAACTTAGTGTATGTTCATTCTATAACTGTGTAGGGTTAGCATCCAAGGACGCTCATTAGCTGCTTATAGCCCAGTGCTCTGTGAGTAACAATGTTGTAAAGATATGTTCAATTATGAATATTTTCTGAATGATCAACTGTTCTGCTTACAAAAACGTTATTGTTTAATGAATGAATGTTTGTCCTATTTGTAAACTGTATTCGTGGCATCCATAGCAATTTACGGTTACTATACTGTTACTGCTACTATCACAGAGGTCTTTGTCGGTTCCCATGTTGGAACCACTACTGTTTACTATTAAGATGGTCATCAACTGACTGTTCGGTCTGTGAAGACCTACTATACTGTTTTGCTATTGGATGTACCACATATAACTACTATGGTTTCTAAATAACTGAAATGACTGCTTAATGACTGAAAGGACATTTATTCTTAACCTCATTACACAACTGTTATTCACTGTACTTTAGCTCACTATTTATATTTATATGTAGGTGTCCAGGCACCGGACCGGAGCTAGGAGCATCGGGTTAACTCCCTTTTTTTGTCAAGCCAACCATTGTGCCTCATCTTGAGGTTCCATGTCTGACTGAGTTATGACTGTTTTAGGGTGTCTCAGTTTCACCCTTTCGTCTCTATTTTGTAATACTGCTTAAGACTTGTACTGTACTGAGCTAATTAGGGATTTGGTTCCTAACCTGAATGTTGTACATATGGTATATATATGTTTTGCTTATGAATGTGAATATGTTACAGAAAAGTCTTTTTGCATTCAGACTGTCACAGCTCATTGGACATCTTTTATTACTGTTTTGGCTTCCGCCAGCCCCTGTACTCTGTATTATTGTCTTTACTGTTAAGCAGGCCTTCGGTAATCACGGATTACTGGTCGGTTACGGTGCTAAACCCATAGGGGCGGGTTTGGGTTGTGACAGGCCGACTTCCGCAATGCAATCCCCTTTTTGTCGCCGTTTTGTTAATAATGCTTGAATAATGAAAAAGCCTTCAAATTCGGAGCGCCCTTCGTGGATATCACGACTGGGCAACACAAAGACTCCGAATTTGGAGTGCCCTTCGTGGATATCATGTTTGGGCCAGATAAGCCTCCAAATTCAGAGCGCCTTTTATGGATATCATGTTTGGGCCGAATAAGCCTCCGAATTCAGAGCGCCCTTCGTATATCACGATTGGCCAATACAAAGACTCCGAATTCGAAGCGCCCTTCATATATCATGATTGGATATCACATTTGGGCTGAAAAAGCCTCTGAATTCGGAGCACCTTTTGTGGATATCACATTTGGGCCGAATAAGCCTCCGAATTCGGAGAGCCTTTTGTGGATATCACGTTTGGACCAAATAAGCCTTTGAATTCAAAGCACCCTTTGTGAATACCACGATTGGCCAACGGAAAGACTCTGAATTCGGAGCGCGCTTCGTGTATCATGATTGGCCAATATAAAGACTCCGAATTTGAAGAGCCCTTCGTGCAATTTCACGTTTGAACCGAATAAGCTTCCGAATTCAGAGCGCCCTTTGTATTTGGCAATATACCAACGTGGGCCAACAAATATGTAATTATTACATAAGTCGATGCAAATATTAAACAAAGCAATGTAGCAAATATTTATTTATTTCATCAAAGAGGTACAAATACATGGCTTTTGACAAATTCAAAAGTAGAATAACATGTTTCCTGATATCTAAGTCTTCTCCGGCTCGGCATTATCCTCGTCATTGGTTTTTTCAGCTTCGTAAGCTTCGAAGGAAAACTTGTAATTCTGAAATAGTGGTGATGCTGAATTGACGCCTACGGATCGTAAAGCCCTAGTCCAACCGTGCTTGAAGTCACGGTTGTTGCATCGACAAACATCTTTTGCCAATTTTTCCTTAGTCATTTCAATGCCGATTTTTTAGTAGTCAAAAAAGGCTTCTTCATAGGCCTGAGTTCTTATAGCCTCTTTAACGAGCATGTTTTCCATTTCCCTATCGGCCATAACATGATCCAACAGGCTCTGGTTAACTCTATCCGTGATAACCGAGTTTGTGGCACACGCCGACTGCGTCTCAACCGCCTTGGCCCTTTTCAGCTCACTCTCGGCCTTCTCCGCGCGACGCTCTGAATCCCAAATGCGCCCCTCTTTTTGCTCGAGCTCTCTTTTTGCCGCACGTAGGCGCATACCGACTTCATACACGTTGTAAAGTCTACGGAATGACCCATGTATACATTCCCTGAAAATCTCGTAATCACCCTAGCCGACAAGCGACTACTGCATCTCTGGCAGAAATATTTGCCGCGTGAATTCCATTGCCACATTAGGATCATGGACTATTAAGCCCGTTTCAATTATTGGCTTGTTTCCAATAAAGACCAAAAAGCTCAGTGGGCGTGGCAATCTGCTCGGCTCACCTCGTGGAGCGGCATACCCACTCGTAGTCTTTGAGCTCCCCCTTTGTTGCGCCCTATCTCTGGGGGACCGCGCTACTTCACCTCTTCTGGGGGACCTACTCTAACGTCTGGGTGACCGGCATCTCTCTCTCTCTTCTGCTGTCATGTTTCCCGTTCTTCGAGCCTCTAGTAACACGATGCATCTCAGCATCCAGCTTCGCCAAGCTCATTCATTCTCCTTTACTATTGAAGAATAACCTCTGAGACATCTATGGCCCCACT
The DNA here is from genome assembly GCA_025200525.1 of Camellia lanceoleosa. Taxonomy (NCBI): domain Eukaryota; kingdom Viridiplantae; phylum Streptophyta; class Magnoliopsida; order Ericales; family Theaceae; genus Camellia; species Camellia lanceoleosa. The sequence goes on from CM045766.1 coordinate 80,557,770, forward strand.
CAGGACCACAGTGACACTCAAGTTTCTGCTCACTCTCAAATTATCGACTACCACTTTCGTCGTTTGTGCTAAATCAACTCCACGACACAGGGACCTCTTAAATACTAGATACCTTGTTCATTAATTGTGGATGCAGCATTTCCGATGCACCCCGTAGCTAACTCTGTGTCTATAGTCCAGTTTGGAATGACACATCCAAATGGGGCAAGAGCAAATATATGAATATTCGGTATATAACGTTATAGCTGAATCTCGATACACTACCCCACTTGGCCAGGACGAGCCTAGCATTGAGCCGTATATTTTATTCGGCAGATTATGTTAGTCAAACGTTGCAAACCGTATGTGTTGTTCGGCTATAGAACGACATCCAAATGGGGCAAGGGAAAATATATGAATATTCGGCATATTATGTTATAGCCGAATCATGTTACACTGCCCCATTTGGCCAGACAAGCTTAGCATTGAGCCGTATATTTTATTTGACAGATTATGTTAGTCAAATGTTGCAAACCGTATGTGTTATTCGGCGCTAGAATGACATCCAAATGGGGCAAGGGCAGATATATGAATATTTAGCATATTATGTTATAGCCGAATCATGTTACACTGCCCTACTTAGCCAGACGAGCTTAGCATTGAGCCGTATATTCGATTCAGCAGATTATGTTTTAGCCAATTGTTGCAAGGGTAAATTTAATTCAGAATTATGCTACATTGTCCTCCTTAGCCATCAATTTAAATTAGCAAATTCATAATAGAGACAAAAAGGGCAATTTTCATTAATAAACTGAATACAAAAACTTACAAACCATTACTTTACACATGAAAACTGCCCTACGAATAACTTTTAAACAAAATGAACAAAAAACTTACAAACAAAATCAACAAAAACCTACAAAAACTACATACAAAAGATACCTAACATAAAACAAAATTACACTAGCACTATTTATTCTTCGGGGTCAGATTTCAACAGCTTAACATCCAGCTGCTCGTATGGAATTGGCTGCTCCAATGTGTAGACACCCCATTTTTTATGGCCCTTATGACTTAGACGTCCTCGCATGCACACCTGATGATGAGTTTATATGCTCGCTAAGTGCTTGAAGTTCTCAGCGGAATGCCACAACTTTGAGCCTTTCAAACCCTGTACCTTTGTTGTCCCAGTTTTGGACCTAGCCTAGCTTTTCTAGCATGTAGCCTCTGGTAGACTACCGGCCATCACTTTTGGGATGCCGGCCACTGATGTGGCTTGTCGGCCACCAATGATGGTTGGCCAGCCACCAGTGCATTTTGCAGATATTTTATGCTAGCTGTGCCAGTTGTTTGCACAGATGCATGCATCTATCCCCACGTGTAGGGCTGGATCTCCTTGAGGAAATTTCATATTTTCTATATATAGGAGGCCCTTCTCTCATGTTTTAAGGTTAGAAAATTATAAGATCAAAAATTTTCTCTCTCTACAATTCTCTCTCTCTCTCTCTACCACATCTCTACACTTTAGCCTCAAAATCTTCAACTTTTGCCTATACACCCTTAACCAAATCTCACCATCTTTGGGCTGAGATATTTTTGAGCTTGGTTTAAGCTCTAGAGGGTGTGTTTACTTGGTTTTGTTACTTGGAATAGCTTATTCTCTTCAAGAGGTATAGGGCTTTACCTATTTGCTTGCTTTCTCTACTATTTTTCCTACTATTTTTCCATTGTTTTGGGCTATCAAAACTTTGTGTTTTTTGGGTTGAAGCTTGGGTTTAAGGCCATTAAAGGTTGAGGGGTTGATAGCCATTTTTTGTAGCTTGTTTTGGAGGCCTTTGCCCTTGTGTTTCCCATTCTTTTACTATCTTTTTTCAAGCTTTTAAACACTGATTTTTAGAGCTTTTTCAGTGGCCAAAATAATGTTTTGAAGTTTAAATTTGAAAGGGTTAGCCTTCCCTCCTTGTGTCTTGTTTACTAGCCTAGTTGATGCCATGATTTAGCATTTTAATCTAGACTTTTTAAGCTCAATTCTAGCATGTTTTAGGACTTATTTTAGATTATTTTAGCACCGTTTTGGGCTGTTTTTTGCATTTGAGATTTGTTTTGTATGCTTCTAGTGTAATAGTTCTCATAAGCTTGATGTTTTAGGTCTTAGACATTACTTATTTGAGTTGATAACACTTATTTTGGGCTTTTCATACTTCATTTCGGCAATAATAACCTCTGTAACCTCCCTCAATTCTTGATTTCTTATTTTTCTTTGAAAGTGGTTTCAAGTCACTTGCTTGCCTAAGTATGAAATTGAGGTTTCATACTTAATGGTTTAATCCCTTAGGGGGTTCATTACCAATGGTATGATGCTTCTTTCATATCCAAAGCAACTTATGTTTTGAGCGCTCTTTTCATTAGAGGACTTTAGTTCACCACTGGACTTAATTGGATTAAAGAATGGTTGGTAAATTAAAATAAGTAACTAAAACTTGGGACTAAAAGTGAGCAAGATAATAATTTGGTTGTGTTCAATCGGACGTTAATTGAACACATAGAAACTTGAACCATTTCATACTCATTAGTGATGAAATGATTCAAGTCTCCAAGGTCATCACTTCCCTTGATCTTTCATGATAGGGATATGGTTTTTGAGTGTCTCATTTTGTTACTTATCGAGCTTGCACACTTGGTTTCACAAGCCATCATACAATGAAATTGCATCCATTGATAGTTTGTGAACCGAACTTGCTACTCCTTTGATTTGCTCATGAAAAGGAGGAGTGGGTTGTGCAAACAAACCCTTGAAAATACCCTGTATATGCTCTGCTTGTCTTCTGTTGCAGCAAGATGAACCTATGTAGCAGTGGCAGGCAAGCCACTTTCCATGGCTAGTAGGTGGCCAGCAGACCACCTTTGATGGCCAGTCGGCCATCACTGTTGATCGATAATCTCACCACTGGCCGGCCAGCCACTGATGCAAAGTTCAGCAGTGAGTTTGTAAAGCAGAGCAGAGTGAGCAACAGTATTGGTGTTCTATTGTACAATAGAGGCTTTCCGGAAGCAAAATGGTGGCCTTTTCAGCTGGAAACTGAGCATGTACATAAGCATCCCTCGTTTCCTAAGGTAGAATAGTTAGTTTTTTAGTTTAATTAATTATTTTAATTGCACTTGTGTTGTAATTATTTAATTAGTTAGTTAACTAGTTAGTTAATTCAAGTGTTGTAATAGCTAGTTTAGTAGTTTAGCTGGTTTATTCGTTTTGGTTAGCTTAATTAGCTTTAGATTAGCTTAATTAGCTAGTTAGCTTAGTATATTCATTCGGACTCTCCTTCATGAGAGCGCAATGTAATAATGTGTATGTCTTCCAACCCCACGTCTTTCTCCCTTTTATTTACTAGCTTATGATGGTTAGTTTAGGGATATCACATTTCAATCAGGATTCCTCATGTTTGCATCCATTTGTATTGCATGCACTGAGGCTCGGTTCATCATTCTAATTGCATTATTATTGTTTAAATACTTCTTTGAATATGTGCTTAGACCACATGCTATTTAATTGATTCATATGCCATATTAGTTGTCGAGCCTATTAATTGCATAGTTAGGAATCATGTATTTTTCTAACTCTTTTGTTTATTTTGGCTCGGAGTACTAGGTAAGCCTTTACTTGCTTTAGCATAATTACATGTGTGTGATTGTTGTCATGTTTAGCATGCTTACCATGAGGCTAAATGCTTAATTGATATAACTGTTTGAATGCCTGTGGATGAACGCTTGCTACTTGAATTGGAAACATTTGAGCAATGTTTATATGCGATCACTTTTTCAAGTGGTACATATTTCGAAACTATTTTCAAAACAAACATGAATCGAAATGTTCCAATTCTTGCAAGATTAGTCTATACTTGTATGTGTGTGCATCATATAGTAATTCTAGCCTAATAAATCGGAACAAGAGCATATAATGTAAATAAAATTCATATAATGATTAGTAGAGGCCGATCTTTGATCGGCTGAGCGGGGGTGTTCAAATGTATTCATGACCTTCCCCTCTCGTATCTAAGTTCCCGAGCCGAGACAATCTTGGTGATGACAGACACGTGGCCTTTGGCACAAGTCATGGGTTTCCTAAATTTTTTCAAAATAAAATATTTAGGTGGCGACTCTGTATCTGGCGAAGCAGTCCATTTTTGGCAATTTGATTTAAAATCGATTTTCCAAAAGATTTGCTGGAGTTGAACTCTTTGGTATTTATCAATTTCACATTGCACTTGTGAGATTAGATTAAGAACCGTGGGAGTCCGAACTGTAGGGCTTATTTCAACCTCTTGAAAGAGGGGGAATGCGAAAAAGTCGAGCTACAGTTTCTGGTGACTCCGCTGGGGATTTAGAGAACTTGACTCGAACTCATGATATGAAATTTTATTTACACTTATATGTTTCTTTGCATTGCATTTGCATTGGTGCATTTAAGTCACTGTGTTTTCCATCTGTTTTTCCTGGATGGTTTGCCGGAGGCTTGCTTGAAAAGCTTGCCAAAATGCTGACCGGTCACAGGCTCTGCCATGATGGGAACATAACCCTTGGATCTGGACTACTGTTGTACTGTTTGATCCTCCTTTCACTTCTCGGTGTTAGGTACGAGAGGTATTTTAGGTAGTCGTACCGAGGTACCCTTTTGACCATTTGGCCTAGTTGCATATCAAAAGCCATAGAGACTGTTCCAAACTAGGACATGATGCTTACCTGAATACAGGATTCTGTGAAACCACTTTGTTTGAATAGTGAACCCTAGTTCCTAATGAAATTATGACAGGGTAACCCTACCCCCTCATAAAGGTGTTTTGGTTCTTACTTAACTGGTATGTGCTTTATAGTGAAACTATACAGGATTGTGCGTATCAGTTTGAAGTTTGGTATCAGTTTTGGAGACAGAATTCAGTGTTGAGTGTAGTCCTATAGCTTTGATTACATCTGTGTTGTTAACATTTGAGCTGAGGTGCTGTGCGGTTTCTGATTACTCTTTCTTTTTGATAGGTAGTATAACATCATAGCTTTGGACAGTTTGGATACCCCCCAAGCGCTCTGGACCTGTGTCAGGACTTTATAGATCCAGAGATCTTGTTAGGGGACAACTTGTGTTTGCTTTGCTCCCACCGGTTACTAGACAGGGAAGAGTTATGTATAATTCACCAGTCCAGCAATCCGCTGCATCCAGTCAGGCTTAGTCTTTTGTATCCAATCCAATATGAGATCATTCACCATTTCCAATGGCACAATATCCCCCGATTAGCATGGAGGATCTAATCCACCACCTTCAGTAAATAGTTGAAACCATGCAACAAGATGCTACTCATCAAACCGAGGTCACAGCACGACAGGCTGAGGTCATAAATAGGCTATAGCAACAATAACCACAGCCAACAACTGCTTTTACATCTCATACACCTTCTACGGGTATCCCAGCCCTCGGAGCCACAGTTCATACTACTAATGCCCAGGCTGAGAATTAGGGTAATTCAGCAGAGTTGATCCTACCATAGGGCTCCAAAGCACCTGTGTATTAAACCGAGGCTCTATTTGAATTTGAGGTTGACCCGACTGTGCTTAAGGTCAACAAGCTGGAGAAGCTTTTCAAGAGAGTGCAGGGTGTGAACTTTATTCCTGAAATAGAAGACGGGTATATCGACTCTGCAGTGACATTGCCAGATCGGTTCAAAATGCCACATATCGATTGGTTCGATGGCTCTAGAGACCCCATGGTTCATCTTCGGTTGTTTTCAGACATTTTACGGCCGATGGGCCTAACTATATTGCAGAAGCTCTCTCTCTCTCTTTGGCCGAACCCTATCAGGAATAATAGCTTTCTCGTATGCAAAGCTGGAGGATTTTGTGAAGCAGAGTTAGAAGGAAATGACTGAGGCCTTTATTGCATAGTACTCCTATAACACTCAAATTGAGGTCACAACTCATGATTTCGAAGCAGCACACCAAGAGCCAAATGAGGGTTTTTCAGAATTCGTGACAATGTAGAGGGCCAAGGCTTCAATGATGACTACACAACCTTCAGAGAAAGATCAGATAAGAATGGTAGTTCGCAATCTGCACAGGAAGTTGTTGCAGAAAATGATAGTCCTACGTCAGTTTACGTTCACCGAGCTCCATGAGATGGGAGTTCAGATTGAAGACGCCATAAACAGGGCTTGATTGCTGATGAAAAAGAGCAGGCTAAGAGGCTTTTTGTACACAGTTCCAATGCAACCGCTAGTGGTAGTACATCTATGTGACCGTTTGATGTGAGTGTTGTCACTACTACAACCAAGACTGCCAATCCCTTTACCAGCACAACTCCACAAACTTCAAACAACCCGGCCCGATCCCAGAGGACCTTCACCTCACTCTATATGCCTTTATCTTAAGCCATCAGGGTGTTGATAAAAAAGGGGCACCTCAAGCCATTAGAGCCTCGCCCACTACCCGATCCTCTCCCACCTAAACACAACCCAACCAAGTACTGTGCATTTCACCAGCAGCACGATCATGACACTAACCAATGCTTCAGGCTACATCATCAGATTCAAGACCTCATAGACAATAAGGTGATTGCACCACCCCAAAAGCCAAATGTAACTACCAACCCTCTCCCGACCTATAATGAAGTTCCCCCACCTCATAACCTAAACCTAATCCATACACTGGCCATCCCCTACGACCCCAGCGTATACGTTACCCTTTCCCACCTACCCAAACCGACGGTGTTCATTCCTGAAAGCACATATTTGTGCATGATGGACACATCCACACTTCAACCTGAACCTGTGGTGGAAACAGTGGCAGAAGAAGGGAGGTTGGCTGTAAAGGAGAGTAAGAGTCCGTTGCCTAAGTGCTATGAGAATTTGACTGAGGGGGAGTATGATTCGTGCTACTACATTGTGCCAATTGATCAAGTTAAGCAAGAGGTAGTATTGCCAACTATAGCGAAGGTCAATGTGGTTAGGGAAAATGGCCTGAGCCAAGGTTTGGATGATTTGGTGAAACTTGAAGAGGACCTAGACAACTTGGAGTTCTTTGATGAACAAGATCAAGGGGATGTGTAGATTGACTGGTTCGATTTGAATGGTTCAACGGACAACTCTGGGTGGTTAAGTGATGAACCCGACAGGGAGGAAAGAAGTGAAACAAAGCCGGAGGAAAATAGAGCAAGAATTGCTGCAGTGGTCAGAATGACCGTTGAAAAGGGAAAACTGTCGGAGAACACCGGCGTAAATAATTCAGCTCAGGAATTGGGCACTATGAGTACTGTGGACACAAAACATGAAGCTGTGTTGAAGCAGTTTGCACAAGAGAGAATTGAAGAAAGCTAGGAAGCTGTAATGGCCTGACACCCTACGGGCGATGCTTGTGATTTAAGAGTAATCAGAACGAAGCCGAACAATTGTTTATCGGTTGCCAGAGGCGTATGGTGGGAGGACGATGATCTACATTTGGCTCATACCGATGAAGACTGGGACGAGACCCTTCCATATAACACACGGTACGCTGAGGAAATCGACTACATGACGAGGATTGGGTGGTAGTTTAAGCTGTCAAACTTAGACCAAGGCGAGGCCTCTAAGAAAGATAGAGAGGTTGAGAAATAGAAAGAGAAGCAGCTGGAAGAAGAGGCAGTGTTGAAATAACTAAAAAAGATCCAAGCCGACATCTCAATGTGGGGTCTCCTTATAGCCTTCCGGATACATCGACAGGCTGTATTATCAGGAATGGACAAAGCCAAACTCCCTGAATAACTTATGGGACTGGTCTTCCCACGTGGTGTCGCGCCAACCTTAACCTTTTTTGATAAAGAAATGCCATCAGAAGGCTCATCACACAACAAACCCCTATACATATCTGCTGAGTGCAGAGAAAAATAGGTACCAACGGTGTTGGTTGATACTGGGTTAGCTATCAATGTCTGTCCGTCTCGCACAGCTTATGCCATCAACCTGAGACTAGCAGACTTCGTGCCCATAGCCCAAGTGATTCGGACATATGACAATACAAGCAGGAAGGTTATGGGCACGATACAAATCCGTGTTCAGGTCGGCCCAACTTAACAAAATGTCGAGTTCCATGTCCTGGATGTCCTGTCCACTTTCAACTTGTTGCTAGGAAGACCCTGTGTGATAAACCTGTTCCATATTATGCTAATTGGTCCTTATTATAAATGTGATTATGTGTTTGATATGATTTTGTGTGCCATTATGTGAAAATATGTGGTTTTGAATTTCTATCTGTTCACCGTAGGAATATATGTTTGATTATCTGCTTTGGAAATTAAATTGAAGGCCTTATCGGCCACGAAACCCGAAATTGATTACGCCATTGTGATTAGCGTAATTTTTAGAGCCTGCGGTGATATTTAATTGAAAATTTGATTTGGATCAAAATAATTAGATTCAGAACGGTTAATTAAGTGCCCAACTATTTAATATTGATAACTTTGACTAGTGGGACTTACATAAGAGGGCACTATGCACTCAACTTCTCTCCTTTATTTCATATTTGGCTGATTACAACTCTATAAAGAGAGAGGGAGGTTCGGCTAGAGAGAGAGAGAGTGTAGGAGATTGAAATTTGATCATTGAAGCTTGAATAATTTGAAGATCAACTCAAGATTTGACCATAGTTTGGGAAGATTAAGCTTCTAGGTGAGTAATTGATTATGAATTCATGAGTTTAATTTTGTAATTTTGTGAATTCAAAGTTGAAGAATGATCAAGAACATGAATTAAATTGGTTATGATGAAATTGAGTTGGTTTTGTTGATTTGGTAATCTATATGCACATGTATGTGAGAAATTGCTTTGAAATTGCATGTTTGAGCACAAAATGTGTAATCCATGTGAGATTTTAATTGAAGCTCATATTTTGACCATCTCTTCATCATCTAAGTTGAGAGTAAGAGTTGTATTCCACATGCATGTACAATTCATGAGAAAGTGAGTTTGAAATACATGGGATTGTTGTGATAGAAACAAGTTTGGTGTAATTTGAGCCGTGCATGTGAGTAATTCATGGAATTGAGCTTCATAATGTTGTAATTTAGTATTTGTACCATGTTAATACATGTATATGGGAAGTTTGAGCTGAAAGTATGTGTTTAGAACCTTTGAATATCAAGTTGAAGCTCAAGAACATGTTCTGGAAAATCCAGAAATTATGATATCCGCTCGAGTGGGGAGCTATGTAGGCCGAGTTCGCGCTCAAGCGTCCGAGTGTGCGCTCGAGCGTAATTTTGATGTAACCAGCACTTTTGCAGACCTCATGGGTCCGCTCGAGCGGGGACCCTGTTTTTGAAAATTTTGAAAGTGCATTCTGTGTTTCATTTTCCGTTCTCTTTCACTTCTAAGTACTCTTAGGCATGCATTAAGCATTGTAAATGAATTAAAGGGATAAGAATAAAGCCTAAAGAGGAATATGTGAATTAAAGAATGGATTGAATCATTTGTGACTTGTATGTGTTATGTGATGTGTAGGGTGAAGCTCCAGGGCAAATCAACCAACCAATCACTGTGAGTAATATCTTGATAAAGATATCTGAAATATGTTGTTGTCCAATTGCTTACTTCTATGTAAGTTTATAAGTTTGTTAATTTGATTGGTGGACAATGTTTGCTACGCCAAATAAATGGGCCAAAGGCCAGTTTGATATGAATGTATGAATGGGCCAATGGCCAGTTTGACACAAATGAATGAATGAATGGGCCGAAGGCCAGTCTAACATAAATGAATGAATGGGCCAAAGGCCAGTTTGACACGAACAATAGAATGAATGGGCCAAAGGCCAGTATGATTTGAACGATAGAATGAATGGACTAGAGGCCAGTATGATCTGAATGAAAGAATGAATGGGCCAGAGGCCAGTCTGACATGAATGAAAGATAAATGGGCCAAAGGCTAGTTTAACATGAATGAAAGACAAATGGGCCAAAAGCCAGTTTGACATGAATGGATTGGGCCCGAGGCCGTTCGAAGTGTTTGGAACCGAAGTCACTTGATCTATAGCTATTTATATACTAGATAGAAATATGAATTGGGCCTAAGGCTGTCCAATGTATATTGTTCCAATGCATCTTCTTCAATTGATATTATTCACTAGGCTTTTACTCACGCTCATTCATGTGTTTGTAGGTGAGCTAAGAGAGGTCCAGACCCAGCCCCAGTGAAGTCTGTGTGGAATAACCAAGGTTTTGAAGAGTCAGCCCTTGCATCTCATGCACGAGACTCGTCTTCGCCCTTTTGTCATGTATTTATATTTTGTCATATTGGCGAAGACTTTGAATCTGTTGTATATAGTTTTCATGGGTTGACTTAGACTTAAATGATCCTGTTTGTACAAAACCTTATGCTACTATATTTTCTGAAGTGAGTTATTAACATTTATGTGTATGGTTTGTTATGACGTGCCATGTAAGTCTATGGACAAAGTTTGAAATTTTGCTTCCGTTTGGCCCCTTTACTCTGATGAGTTATGTCCGGTTTGGTTTGAGGCCGTAGGTAATCTCATGATTGCTGACCGGTTATGTCCTTAACCCTTGGGGGTGGGTTCGGGTCATGACACCATGGTTGCACTTGGTGAAAGCAATCTCTTCTACCCTCCACCAAATGCTGAAGTACCCTTAAGGGAAAGAAGTGGCAATTGTTTTCGAGAATTCATCCATCCACCCACCACCAGAGGTGACTACACCGGTGTTGGAGATTGTTCATGGTAAGGAGGATGTTTTCCTTTCAGGGTTTACGCTGGATGAGGCCTGGGCAGTACAAACCATCTTGCCAGAAGATGAGGGCATATATGTCAGTGCCCAATCAATCTATTTCATGAACAAACTCTAGCACATGCCAGGAATGGGACTGGGAAGAAGTGGCCGGAAAGGCATCACAGCATTGGCCAATGTGTCGCATAATCAGCATATCTTTGGTCTTGGCTATATGCCTACCAAAAAGGATTAGGTCAGGAAAAGAGAAAAGATACCAGGCAGAACTAGAGCCAAGTAGGCTGGAAAACACTATGAGCTCATTCATAGGCCAATCTGTGGAACGCTGAATGGCCACTTTGTTCGGGAGGATGAAGACTTCCCTTTTTACGACTTTCTCGAGCCTTGGATGAATTCTACAAAGCATCGTGCTCCCAGGTTTGAAATCTTCTTCGATCTGCAGCTAGAAGATAGTGATGCCAAGGAAAAGGCTGAGCCAAGTACTGAAGCTGAACAGAGCATAGAAAGTGACTTGGACAACAACGAGCTTGGAGTAGGGGCAGCACTGGCATGTCTCCTTTCAGATCCTTCGGCTGACTCAGAGAGCTTGGAGGATAACCTGACGATTTATATGATCGGGGACCAATCGGGTGTGAACCCATCTAGCAATATTTTTGATGCATCTGAAGCATCATCTTTTGTCTGGCAGTTGGAGGAGGGCTACCTATCTAGTTCTAGTCGGGTGATAAGTCAAAATCTGATTCCACAGAGTCTGTGAAGTCGGAATCAGATTCCGGTTCTTCTAAGTCTGAGTCTGGTATTCCTGGGGGTGATAACCCGGATGCCAAGGTCTTGTCCAGGTCCTATTTTTCTTTTGCTTTTGAGTCGGTTGTAACCGAAGAGCTGGATGAGTTGGATCTTATGAATGAGAATGTTGTTAATTTTGAGTATTTCTCTGTGCCGCTTGTTTATTGCATTGATCAGGATTTTTAGAATTTTAATAAAAATGATGAGGAAGGAATTCATTTGGTTTTGAAAAAATTGATTAATCGAGAGGATGAGAGGTTTGCAAAACCCCGTGCTGATGAAATCATTGCTTTTAATGTGGGTATTGAGAAGGATCCGCGTTTAGTCCAGATCGGGTCCATGTTGTCTTCAGAGGAGCGCGAGCGCTTAGTCGCTTTATTAAAATATTTCAAAGATATTTTTGAGTGGTCCTACGAAGACATGCCTGGAATCGACCCTAAGATTGCACAATATCGGATTCTTCTTGACCCTGAGACCTGACTCGTCAAGCAGAAGTTGCGCGAAATCCATCTAGATTGGGCGTTGAAAATCAAAGAGGAAGTTACCAAATAGATTGAGGCAGGGTTTTTGCTTGTGTCTGAGTATCCAACGTGGTTGGCCAATATTGTTCCAGTCCCAAAGAAGGATGGCAGAATCAGAGTCCGTGTCGACTTCAGAGATTTGAATAAGGCTAGTCCAAAGGATGATTTTCCCCTATCGCATATTGATGAATTGGTGGACTTCACTGTGGGCCATGTATTGCTCTCCTTCATGGATGGATTTTTTGGGTTTAACCAGATTCTGATGATGCCCGAGGACAGAGAGAAAACTGCTTTCACTATGTCGTGGGGAACTTACTGCTATCGGGTTATGCCATTTGGGCTGAAGAATGCCGAGGCTACCTATCAAAGTGCTGTGACCACTATTCTACATGATATGATCCACAAAGAGGTCGAGGTGTACATGGACGACATGATTGTCAAGTCCAAAGAAAGAGAGGGCCACTATACCGCCTTGAAGAAATTCTGTCAACGGATCAGAGAATATAGACTGAGGTTGAATTCGCAAAAGTGTATTTTCGGCGTAACAGTAAGAAAGATGCTGGGTTTCTTGATCACACAGAGGGGCATCGAGGTAGATCCTTCCAAAATCAAGGCCATCCTAGAAATGCCACCACCAAGGACTGAAAAAGAGGTGCTAGGCTTTCTAGGTAAAGTGCAATTCATAAGACGGTTTATTTCCAAATTAACCCTGACTTGTGAACCACTTTTTGGTCTCCTGAAGAAAGGAATGAAATTCCGATGGGATGATCGATGTCAATTCGCTTTTGAGCAGATTAAGCAGTACCTTCAGAATATGCCTATGTTGTTGCCACCAGAGCCAGGGAAACCTTTAATTCTATATCTGTCAGTCACAGACATAACGATGGGATGCATGCTTGCTCAGGAATCTGAGGATAGGGAGGAGAAAACCATCTATTACTTGAGCAAGAAAATATTGGAATGTGAGACTGTAGCTTGACTTTTTCGTACCCCTCTTTCGGAGAGCTCAAATTGGTTCTACAATTCGGACTCTTCTCACGGTTTTGAATCTAATCTCACAAAGTGCAATGTAAGAATGATAAATCACCAAAGAGTCCAAATTCGACAATTGGTTTTGAAAAATCAATTTTGAATCAAAAAGCGCCAAGCATGGACTGCTTTGCCAGATTTCAGAGTCGTTACCTAAATATTTTGTTTTTGGGAAATTTAGGAAACCCTGACTCGCGCCAAAGGCCACGTGTCCGTCATCACCAAAGTTGCCTCGGCTCGGGAACTTGGGTACGAGAGGGGAAGGTCCTGAAATGAGCACTCCCACTAGCCCGATCAAAGGATCGGCCTCTACTAACATGATATGTTGTTTTTGAAAATACATGTGTTCTTATTACGGTTATTAATCTAACTTACTATGTGATGCGCGCAACATACAAATATAGACTCAATCACACAAGTTGGAACAAAACATCTCATGTTTGTTTTTCGAAAAGTGGTTTGAAGTTGCTACCCTCAAGTAGGCTAAAGTGCGGATTTGTCACCCTCAAGTGGGCTTAAAACATGATGATTTGCCACTTTAAGTGGGCTTAAAACTCACATTTCGATGAACTATTCCAATTCAAGCAATGAAGCCTTCATCCACAGGCATTCATGCAGTTATAGCAGTTTAAGCAAATAACCTCATGGCAAACATGCTAACATGGCAACATACACATCTCATGCAGTATGCTAAAGCGTAAACACTCACAGTGTACTCCAAACCAAAAAAGAAAACTAGTTAGAAATCAATGCATGATTCTAGCTATGTTAAGATGCCTAATGCAACATATGCAAAATGCAACTAAATAGGCTCGGCTATCTAAGATGGCATATGAATGTAACACTCAATAACATGCTTTGAAACACGTATTCAAGTAAGCATTGAAATTCAATGCAGTTTGAATGATGTGCCGAGTCCGGTGCATGCAATACGAATGAATGATGCACGCATGCAAAGCATAAGTATGCTAATTGAAACATGCCCTAAAACTAACCATCAAAAACTGGTAAATAAAAGGGAGAAAGATGTGGGATTGGAAGACATTCACACACTCATGCACACTTATTACAACATTTGCCCTCTCGACGGAGGGTCCGAATGAAATGAATGCTAACTAGCTACGCTAATTAAGTTAAATATTACAAATCATAATTTATTAACTATCTAGTTAACTAATTACAAACACAAATGAATAGCTAAACACATTAACTATTTAAGTACAGAACCAACGAATTAACCATCTAAACAAAATGGTTAAAAGGGCCTCGAGGGTGAAGGATGCATGCATGCTCGATCGGCTTCCTCTCGAAAATCTGTCGCTTTGCCACCGGTTGCCTCTGTTTGCATTCGCCTTGATCCCGAACACCGGACCAATCTCCAGGTTGTTTCTGCTCTAGAACCAGAACAACTTTGAACCACCTTCAAGCTGGTGGGCTGTCGGCTACCTATGGAGGCTGTAGGCCACTTGCTCTGGCCGGTCGGCTACTTGTTTCTGCATTCTCCAATTTTGCTGCAAACAGACTACAAAAGGGGCAAGGCAAGGTATTTGCAGGGTATGTGTGCACAACCACCCTCCTTATCATTTCTTAAGCTGAAAGGAGCGTGGTATTCGACTCTCGGGCCACCAGCTGAGCATGACAATGCACGATGGCTGAGAAGCCAAGTTTGTACAAGTCGATGAATGCATAAATAATACATAAGACTCAAGAGGCCTCCACCCTATCATGCACAATCAAGGGGGACGGTGACCAAGAAATGAGGCACGTTTCATCACTTCAAGTATGAAACGCCTCTCATTTTTCGTGTTTGGATTAATGTCCGATCCAAACACATGCAATGAAACATAAACATGTTATCTTGTCATGTTTTACTTTGATTTATTTTGTTTACTCGTTTTAGATTACCGATAAGTCCTTTAACCGGTTAAATCCAAAAGTGAGAAGTCTTCTAATTTGGAAAGACAGACCAAGCCACAAGCTTCTTGAGCATGAAAGAAGCATCATGCCATTGGGCATGAACGTCTCAATTTCATGCTCAAACCAACAACAGGCTTAAGACCTCTTTCAAAGTGATACAACAAATGAAGGATGGCATGCAATGGTAATCATTTCAGCACTAAAATGGCACGACAAATGATGCTAAAACATGCTAACAACTCATGCAATGCATGCTAAGAGTCAAGAACACCGAGACTAGCGAAGGACATAACACTAGAGGCGTGCGATACTATGCACAAACAACCAAACCAGCCCAAGACAGAGCTATAACAGGTCAAAACAGTGGCTAAAATGAACTGAGAAGATAGCATGAAAAGCAAGAAAATGATGTTCATGCATTGGCTCATAAACGAGACATAAGGCTCAACTCTCAGACACAATTAATGAGCAATATATATGAGTGTATGATGGAAGTATATGCTCTGATATACCATGCCAAATGATGCCATATCATACAAATAACACATATACAACATGTTAAAGGCCCCAAAACTTAAGGCTAGTCAAGGGCCTTTACACTACAACCATACTAAGCGATGCTCAAATGACCTTAACCATTCAAAATAGACCTAATAAAGGTCAAAATAATAGCAAAAGCATGCTAGACTCGCAGCATAGATAGCATGAAAAATAAGCTCAATTATTGGCTCATAAATAAGGCATAAAGGCACAACTCTTGAACACAATGAAAGAGTGATAAACATGAGAGTATGACAGGAGTTTATGCTCTGAATTTATATACCAAATGATGCTATATCATGCACATATCACAAATATAGCATGCTAGTGGTCTCAAAACTCAAGACTAGTGAAGCCATTTACACTATAGCTATACAAAGCAAGCCCCAAAACGCCAAGAGCACTCAAAAAAGTCCTAAAGCATGTCAAAATAATACCAAAACATGCATGGAGTATAGCCAAGACAAGCTAGAATGAAAGGCTAAAACACCAAGTACACTAGGTTAAGGAGCATGATTGCACTGCAAGTGCAAGAACCAAGCAAGAGGTGATCCAACCAACTAAAATTAGAGTTGAAGCATGTTAAATAATGGCCAAAAAACATACTGGAGTGGAGATCTCTACACTTTAGCCTCCAAATCTTCAACGTTTGCCTATACGCCCTTAACCAAATCTCACCATCTTTGGGCTAAGGTATTTTTTAGCCTAGTTTGACCTCTAGAGGGTGTGTTTACTTGGTTTTCTTACTTGGAATAGCTTCTTCTCTTCAAGCGGTATAAGGCTTTACCTATTTGCTTGCTTTTTCTACTATTTTTCCTACTATTTTTCCATTGTTTTGGGCTGTCAAAACTCTGTTTTTTTTTTTGGGCTAAAGCTTGGGTTTAAGGCCATTAAAGGTTGAGGGGTTGATAACCCTTCTTTGTATCTTGTTTTGGAAGCCTTTGCCCTTGTGTTTCCCATTCTTTTACTATCTTTTTCCAAGCTTTTAAACACTGATTTTCAGAGTTTTTTCAGTGGCCAAAATAATGTTTTGAAGTCTAAATTTGGAAGGGTTAGTCTCCCCTCCTTTTGTCTTGCTTACTAGCCTAGTTGGTGCCATGATTTTGCATTTTAATCTAGAATTTTTTAGCTTAATTCCAGCATGTTTTAGGACTTATTTTAGACTGTTTTTGCACTGTTGTAGGCTGTTGTTTGCATTTGATCTTTGTTTTGTATGCTTCTAGTGTAATAGTCCTCATAAGTTTGATATTTTAGGTCTTAGACATCACTTATTTGAGTTGATAGCACTTATTTTGGGCTTTTCATACTTCATTTCATCACTAATAACCTCTGCAATCTCCCTCCACTCTTGATTTCTTATTTGCTTTGAAAGTGGTTTCAAGTCACTTACTTGCCCGAGTATGAAATTGGCATTTCATACATAATGGTTTAATCCCTTAGGGGGTTCATTACCAACGGTATGATGCTTCTTTCATACCCAAAGCAACTTGTGTTTTGAGCCCTCTTTCCATTAGAGGACTTTAATTCACCATTGGACTTAATTGGATTAAAGAATGGTTGGTAAATTAAAATAAGTAACTAAAAATTGGGACTAAAAGTGAGCAAGATAATAATTTGGTTGTGTTCAATCGGACGTTAATTGAACACATGGAAACTTGAACCATTTCATACTCATTAGTGATGAAATGATTCAAGTCTCCAAGGTCATCACTTCCCTTGATTTTTCATGATAGGGAGGTGGCTTTTGAGAGTCTCATTTTGTTGCCTATTGAGGTTGCACACTTGGTTTCACAAGCTATCATGTAATGAAATTGCATCTATTGATGGTTTGTGAACCGAACTTGCTACTCCTTTGATTTGCTCATGAAAAGGAAGAGTGAGTTGTGTAAACAAACCCTTGAAATACCCTGTAAATGCTCTTCTTGTTCTTTGTTGCAACAAGATGAACCTGTGCAACAGTAGCCGGCAGGCCACTTTCCATGCCCGGCAGGTGGCCGGCAGACCACCTTTGATGGTTGGCCGACCATCACTAATGGCCGACAATCCTCACCACTGGCCGACCGGCCATTGATGCAAAGTTCAGCAGTGAGTTTGTAAGGCAAAGCAGAGTGAGCAGCAATGTTAGTGTTCTATTGTGCAACAGAGGCTCTTCGGAAGCAAAACGTTGGTCTTTCGAGTGGAAATCGAGCATGTACATGAGCATCACTTATTTCCTAAGGCAGAGCAGTTAGTTGTTTAATTTAATTACTTATTTTAATTGCACTTGTGTTGTAATTATTTAATTAGTTAGTTAACTACTTAGTTAATTCAAGTGTTGTAATAGCTAGTTTATTCGTTTTGGTTTGTAATAATTAGCTTAATTAACTTTAGATTAGCTTAATTATCTAGTTAGCTTAGTTTATTCATTCGGACTCTCCTTCGTGAGAGTACAATATAATAATGTATATGTCTTCCAACTCTACGTCTTTCTCCTATTTATTTTCTATCTTATGATTGTTAGTTTAGGGATATCACGTTTTAATTAGCATTCTCCATGTTTGCATCCATTTGTATTGCATGCACCGAGACTCGGTTCATCATTTTAACTGCATTATTATTGTTTAAATACTTTTTTGAATACGTTCTTAGACCGCATGCTATTTAATTGATTCATATGTCATATTAGTTGCCGAGCCTATTAATTGCATATCGCATGTGTTGCATTAATCATCTTGCCTAGTTAGGAATCATGTATTTTGCAAACTTTTTTGTTTATTTTGGCTTGGAATACTAGGTAAGCCTTTACTCACTTTAGCGTAATTGCATCTGTGTGATTGTTTCCATATCCACCATGCTTACCATGAGACTAAATGCTTAATTGATATAACTGCTTGAATGCCTGTGGATGAATGCTTGTTGCTTGAATTGGAAAAATTTGAGCAATGTTTATATGCGATCACTTTTTCAAATGGTACATATTTCGAAACAATTTTCAAAACAAACATGAATCGAAATGTTCTAATTCTTGCAAGATTAGTCTATACTTGTGTGTGTGCGTATCACATAGTAATGCTAGCCTAATAAACCGAAACAAGAGCATATAATGTAAATAAGATTCATATCATGATTAATAGAGGCCGATCTTTGATCGGACAAGCGGGGGTGCTCAAATGTATTTATGACCTTTCCCTCTCATACCTAAGTTTCCAAGCCGAGACAATCTTGGTGATGACGGACATATGGTCTTTGGCACAAGTCATGGGTTTCCTAAATTTCTTCAAAATAATATATTTAGGTAGCGACTCTGTATTTGGAAAAGTAGTCTACTTTTGGCAATTTGATTTAAAATCAATTTTTCAAAAGATTTGCCGAAGTTGGACTCTTTGGTGTTTATCAATTTCACATTGCACTTGTGAGATTAGATTCAGAACCTCGACAGTCCGAATTGTAGGGCTTATTTCGACCTCTTGAAAGACGAGAGGCGCGAAAAAGTCGAGCTACACAATGTCACGTTAGCAGCCACCAGGGTTTTAAGCCAACCGTGTTTGAAGCCCCGGTTTTCAAACTTAGGTACCTCCTTGACATACTTTTCAATGGCCGCGTTCTCTCCAGCATCGAACGCCTTGGAAATCTTTAAGTCAGCGATTTCTTTTTCCTTCTTTGATTCTTCCAAGTCGGCCTCTAGCCTCGAGATCGCCTCTTTGGCCAATTTGAGTGCATCATCACTCATATTCGCCCTCTCCTCGGTGGCCACCCTGAGTAGGTTGGCGTGCCTGGCCTTTTTGTCCTCAGCGTTGGCCTTAGCTCGCTTCTCTTCTGCCTTCCTAGCCTCAAACTCAGCTTTAAGAGATGCCACCGCCAATTCGGCCAACACCTCTTTGGCTTTACCCTTTTCGTTTTCAATCTCGGCTTTAAGTAAGCCGATCTGCTCAATAGCATCATAGTGATGGCGACCCATTTCTGCGATTCTATCCGCTATCTGAAACAAAACATGGGAAAGTTAATCGGCATACAAAAGAAATGAAGTATGAAATTTGCCAATTACGTACCAATATCGCCGACTTAACAGCTAATGCTATCAAAACCATGTCCGGTTTTGCACGGAACACAACCTTATCCATTGGCAAAGAAATCGACGAAGCCACGCTTAGGGCCACGATAGGATCTTTCATAGCCGACACATTAGCAGAAATCGGCGCGTTCTTCATTTGGGTTGGATGATAAACGGCACCACCAAGTCTTGGGAATCTTCTGTTCGAGGCCATTTATCGGTTAAATTTTCAGAAGAGTCAGCCTCAATCTCGGCGGGGCGTTTCTCCCCCTTTTGTTCGGTAACTAAATTGTCTAGTTGATATTTAGTGACCAAGTCAGCCACAACAGTTTCTTATTCCATTTCCTCAACTGGAACAGGGGGTGGGGGTTTAGATCTAGCGATTTTGGCCCTCCTTCAGGCTGCCATCCTTTCATCGTTTTTCCTTCTCGCTATCTGTGCAAGCGATTCCCCAGCCATGTTTTCAGGGTCTGTGTTGGGTAGGTCCCCTAGATCAATAAAATGTCTTCTTCCAATGATGGGTTAGTTAGACTTGATGTAGATAGGAGGTCGAAGCCGACTTTTTCAAAAGCCAAATTGAAAGCCGCGTCAACTTCCTCCCCCAAATGACCCTCAGAGCCGTCCGAGTTGGACTGGTTCGGCTGTTCAACGACCTAATCGCTGACTTCACTGCCTGGCTCTGAATCCAAACCTTTAAGACCAATGTCCCTAAGGCTCTTGAAGTTTGGGAAAATGAGTGCCGTAAGATGCTGTTCACCCCTTGGAATCAGAATATGATTTGCAGCCGAAAAAGTAGCATACGTTGGGTCGTATTGCAATAGCACGTGGGTGGCCCGCCCTTGCTTTTGGAGGTTTGGACAGCCAAAGAATTTGAGTGCGGTTTTGACTTGCTCAAGCACAACGTCGTCGGCGGAAGTGAGTGCTTTCTTCAAATTGTTACCTGTACAAACAAAACGATAAGTACATGGAATCTAAGCCGAATAAACGTATAAGAAATGCGCAAAGAAATGGGACTGTACGGCCAATTGGTTTGCTTTTTTTGTCTAAGCATAGGATCCAAGTGATCTTTGCCTTCATCGAATTCCCAGTTGCATTGAACAACGACCATGACGTCGTCAACACACTTACCAAAGTCACCAAATGGTGATCAGTGTCCTTGGCCCCGAAAAAGTAATGTCCTTGCCGACTAGAAGATTTCGCCAAAGCATAACAATGCCGAATAGCAGGGATTCCTAGATTAATCCTAAGTCGACGATTTAAATCTACTATGCCCATTATGATTCAGTAAAAATTTACGTTTGGCTATGAAGGAAGTAGACCCCAATAGCGAAGAACGGCCCTCAAAAATGGGTGAAGGGGAAAATGGACTCCAACCTCAGCGATTGACAAGAGAGAAAAGATAATCGTACTTGCATCAATCCTCTCCATGTCAACTACATTGTCCGCCACGAGTGACAGATGGATGTCATCTGGAATTGAAAAATGGCGTCAAAAGGCGAAAATAGGGTCCGCAGAAAAGAGAGCTTTCAAATGTTTCGCCATTCAAATCGGAATAGAAAATACGCTAACTAAAAATGAATAAGAAAATGGGAGCTGGAATGAGGAAGAAATGCAAAGAAGAGAAGAACTTACAGGTTAGAGAGAGAGGGACAATGGAGAGCAGGTGGAAATCGTAGAGGTCGTGAAGGAGTGATACTGTGAGACAACCAAAAAGCCTTGCACATTCAAAAAATATTTGAAAGAAGGGCGCGGTTTCATATCTCATTAAATGAGCAATGTGTACGAAGGGGTGGGAAGTTATATTAATTTCTAAACCGTGTTCATTCTGATGCTTTGGTATTAGAAGGAGTGCAGGCGCCATATTTTTGACTTTGCATACATAAACAAAACGTGCCGATTAATCAGTGTTAGTCGGATGTTCGGGGGGCAATTGTGGAGGCCAAATAAAATCAATTAGTAAGGCCAAAACATTTGATCGACATCAAGCCAAAGACAATTCAGCCTTGACCAGGGGCTCATGAAGCTAAATGTACAAATCGGCCATATAAGGAGCTGAATAGGAACCAACACACAACTGGAAGGCCGAGTAAGTAACCATATGCAAGATTAAGAGTGGGCTTGACCCTTAGGCCCAGATGTAATATAAAAAGGGAAGAACGTCAGCCAAAGGGAGGTAGGTGAGAATATACGAAATAACTTGAAATAGAAGTAAACTAGAGAGAATACTAACTTATACGTCGGAGTGCTAATTTCGACACCCCCTACCGGAGTTTTCATCCTTTTTTCAGATAGCAATCAGAGGATTATGGATGTCTGACTAGATTCTAGAGTATTTCCAAACTATCTCACCACATATACTATTCGATTAAGTAACGCACAAATTTGATATAGTGAAGCTTTGCCATATGTTTAGATAATAATAATAATAATAATAATAATAATAATAATAATAATAATAATAAAACTACTCTACAATAACTTCCCACTCAACTACATACCCTAAATAATTACTTTATAATAATTTTTTCTCTTCTTCAGTTACTTACTTTTATCATTTTTTTTTTCTTTTTTCTTTCTTCCTCTCTTTCTGTAATGGTTTTTTCTTTTAAAGAAAGTACAAAAATATTTAATTCAATTATGACAAACGAAGTACAAATCAAAGGAAGGCTTCGTTTAGGAAGTGGGTTGGCTTTTATTTAAGCCTATGGCTAAAAAATCTCATTTGAATTGGGCTTTTTGACTTTCGTGAAAGAAAAAATGAAATAATTATGATTTGGATGTGACATTTTGTTTTATTAATTTTATAGTCCATTTTGTGATTATTTTAGCCTAGTAGCCCCATGCCAAATGAGGGCGAAGTACAACTTTTGTTTTTCTTTGACAGTAAGTGATATAAGGGATTTTAATTTTTAGATTCTCAATGATTGAAATTTTTGTTTATTTATATTTTTGGTATAAATTTTGTGTATTTTTTTCTTCCTCTCCTTTTACAAAAATTTTGTTACATTATTTTTTTTTTGATTTTTTAGAAAAGGCAATTGAGGCTTTTGAAAATGTCCAAATGAATCGAAGAAAAACGAGAAATTGAGGAATAAAGAGATGTAATAGAAGAAAAATAATTATTAAATTTAGAGATTGAGAGAGAGGCCTTTATATAATTTTTTTTGGTATACATTTTAAATAAATACAGAAAAAAGTTCTTTATTTCTTTTTAGACATTCATTTGGCAGTTTAATAGCAAAGTCAAAAAAAGAAAACAAAAAAAAGGGAATAAATTGTTTTATTCATTGTGTTTTCAATTGTTTTTTTTTCTATCTTTCTTTAAAACGTGTACAAACTAATTTTCAATTTCTAAACTCTTTCCAAAAAGGTAGTAGTGCAAACTTTTCAAAAAAAAAAAAAACAAAAACAAAAATGCTTCATGCCCCCTTTTTTCCCCACTTCCTTTGACCCCCTCTCTCTCTCTTATTGGTTACATTTTCTTTCTTTTTTTTTTTTCCTGCTTCTCCAATCACCACCCACCACGTGTGTGGGGGGGGGGGGGGTTGTGGAGGTGGTGATTGGAAGGGGTCTCTATCATGACTCAAAAAAAAATTTGCATTCAAAAAAAGAATGAGGATGTTCTTAAACATTTTTTGAAATACAAATAATAATAATAATAATAACAATAATAATAATAATAATAATAAAACACAAAATTCCTTTTTCTTGGATGGCTGAAAATAGTAAGTTGAAAATAATATTCTGAAAATTTATTTATTTTAGAAAAAAGAATGGGTAAGAAATAGATATTCAGAAATTATTTTTTTTTTGAATTTCAATGTTTGATAGGATATATATGCACTCATATATATTTTGAAAATTACTTATTTTAGATTAAAAAAAAAAAAAGAAGAAGAAGAAGCAGGAGGAGGAGGAGGAAGAAGAAATAAATATTCAGAAATTTATTTCAATTTCAAGGTTTGATATGATATATATAGACACACACTCATGTATTATCTTCGAGTTTTATAGGATATATATACAGACTCATGTACTTTTGCATTATCTTTTAATTTTTTTTGAGCTTTTATTTTTTTTGATTTTTGTTTATCAAATCTCTTTGATTGCGAATGTTTAGTCTTTGAATTTATGTTTAAATTTATATTCAGTTAGGAATATTAAGTTTGGCCAAAATTATTTTTATATTCAGTTTTTTTTTTTATTTACAAATTTAGTATTTTTAATTTAAAATTGAACGGTTCAAATTACCAAAATCAGTCCCAAAAGAGCCCTACCAAGTCCAACCGCTATCTCAAGTTGAGATAACAACTTGAGAGAAGCCTAACCCAAATCGAAATTTAAGGGTAAATGTGTTGCAATTGAAATAATAAGGATCAAATTGAAACTTAGGTGAAACTATAGGCACCGTTCATGAATTTGCCCAAAAATTTAAAAGTAAGCAACAGCAAGTGGTATAATCATCCTATAAAAAATACAAACTCACGAGCCAACGAATAATTTATGAGTAACATAAACAATCACAGTGCACGAACTCAATAATAAGATTCTTAATTTTTTTTAGCAATAATACAATGTAACATTAATGATTTTGGGTCTAATTGCAATGGCCTAAAATCCCGATGGACGCAGAGAAAATCTCAACGTGTCTGATGGGTGTTTCATATATATATATATATAACTTGTTTTATGACTTCAAAGCATTTAAAGCATTTATGGTTTTTTGTTGTTGCCAAGTGAGGCCAAGGGAATCTAACCTTAACTTAGCTAATTAAAACTTCATATTTTGAGTCCAATAATGGTTGATTTAATTTGCACATCAGGTTTGACTTCATTTTATACCAAATTCTTGGTCTCCAATGTCTCATATCCAGTAGCTGTATTGTCCACAGATTTAGCAACCATTCTTATCATTTTGAATTTCAAAAAGAAAAAGAAAAAGTGATACTAAATATCATTTATCTTTTTATTAGTTTGGAGGGAAAAATTATTAGTGTTAGTTTTGTCATTACAATTTTATATATTTATTTTCCTTCCATTGAATATGAAAAAAATGAACAGAAAAAATAATTGGAAATTATTGTAAATCAATGGAATGCAAGTAGTTTTACTTGGAACTGGGGATATTGCTACTGTAACATTTGTCACTCTATTAACTGTTGTGAGGTCATGAGGGTTTATTCCGAGTATATTTTGAGGATTTGTTTCATTTATATTGTAAAATTTGTTGATTCATGTAAAAAAAAAAATTAAATTAGTTAGATATTTGTAACTCTATAACACGACCGCATTTTTTTTTTTTGTATAAAAAACATGGTTATCATGATTTTGATAATATTTTTAAGAGCAATTAGAGCATGATCATTGTGCTATGAATTACCGATTAATCTATGATTATTGAAATAGATTCAAAACAAGACCCTACCAACATCGCAACAGTTACTGTTATGACTAATATCACAATAGTATCCCTGTTACTTGAGATTAGTTACGTTGCACATAAAAAATAAATAAATATGCCTATCCGCGTTTCATGCACATTAAAATAAAAAATAAAATAGTTCTATCTGCTTCACATACACATTAAACTAAAATAAAATAAAAAAATAGAATAGTTCTATATGCTTGGCATGCATATTAAAAAAAAGGCCCATCTGCTAGAAGGCAAACAGGTTGAGGCTTTGGACATTTAAAAAAAAAGAAGATGAAAACAAAACAAAAAAAGATTAAAATAAATAAAAATAAAAAGAGCCTACCTGCTTGGCTCTGCTATTTAAAATATGACAATTAGATATATTTTTACCTATATTATATTAAATTTAAATTTACATAATAGATTCTAATTCTAAATGGTTTTTCTTTGTACTTTTTTAAAAAATACATTTATATTTTAACATAACACACACCCGGAAAAAAAAATGAAAAAAGAAGCATAGTAAAATTAAAATAACGTCAAGGGAGTTGCTACGGTAATCTTAAGCGATTGACGAAGTGGTAAAGACTTGAAAATAAGATTCAAAATTTGAAATTTGAGTCACTCTCAAGGGGCTACTAGAGGCTTACCTGATCGTTTACTTTGGCTCTATGATTAGTGGGATTGTGTGCAAGTTAGGCAGAACTTGATTATCAAAAATAAAATAAAATTCTATAATGTACATTCTTAAAAAAAGCATACGATGCACATCTTATTACAACATTAATAACAATTTTATATCATACCATTCGCAACATAATCATAATGGACCAAACTTTCACTTTAAAGTACGCACCACAATTTTACTTTAAAATCCCATATTCATAATTTTGCCACAAAAGTGACAACAAACTATATACATTCATAATTTTTAATATAAAAATTAGTAATTTTCTAATAATAAAAAAGTGTGTACATAGTAACATTTTCCTAACATCAATGGTCGGAATGACAATGTCTAAGCATGTAGGTGATTAGGAGACCCAAGGAATATTGCAGGTCAATTTATCCATCTCTTGCTCCATTTTAATCTAACCTCCTCCATTTTAAAGCAATTTAATTATTAATATTTTATCACAAGATTGAAACAAAGCCTTATGGAATGTCACAAAGTTTGTAATTATCTCAGTGTGGTTGAAGAATAAATACAGTTTATTCTGTAGACACAGTTAATCAATCTCCACAATTGTTTCTATTTTGGGATTAAATTTTTTGTTTGGAAACATGCAAGTTCATGCATGGATAAGATTGTTGAAAATTTTGAAGTATATTAATTTTTTTTTTTAAATTTGCTTGTAAATCTATGTGTTGCTCACTTCTAGTTCTGACTAGAGTGAGATTTAAAAACATAAAATAAAAAAGAAAACAAAACAACCCAATTTTACAAATAATGTCCTATCCCGAATTATAGTTGTTTTTAAACTTGTAATTTCATTCAAGATTATTGTTAGGATATCAGTTGTGTAACACACGGGAATTGGTGAAATGCCACCCAATTTTCAAGACAAAGCAGTTAAGATGGTGTTTGGTTTACTGAAATAGAATTGAATGAAATTATCACTTTATTAAAATATATATTTTTATATTTGATTGATTAAAAAAATAATAATAATTTATTATAAATGGAATAATCATTTATTATTAAAAGGGAATAATGATTCTATAGAGGAGACTAAAAAATGACCATTTTCTGTCATTCTATCTCATTTCAATAAACTAAATAAAACGAAAGGTATAAAATGTAAGTAATCAATCTTAGTTTGTTACATTTCTTATACATATTATAATTTTTGTTTTAGATATATTTTATGAATTATATATTTTTTTTCGTAAATCAAAACATATAGGGTAAATTACACTCACATCTCCAAAGATTTGAAAAAAATATAATATGTCTCACAAATTTGACATAATTACACTGACCTCCTTAGATCGGGTTGAGCTTTCCACACGAACTTTGTCTAAAATGTTCACAGACTTGGGCCGAGTTCATAGACAGGCTAGGCACAACTTTATCGTATCAACTAGGGCCGAGAGGCACTATGAGCTAAGCCGAGCTATCTACCTAGGCCAAGCTAGTAAAATTAGGATGACCCCCATTATAAACACACACTACAAGAATTTTCACTTTTGACGATTAAATTTTTAGTCACCAAAAGTCACTATTCAGTCGCCGAAGACTTTTAGCGACAAAAATATTTGGTCGCAGAATTAGTCGAGGAAGAATTGTCGAGAAAGATCATTGGTGACTAAAATTATTTTAGTCGCCAAATGTACTACATTGCCGACTAAGTTTTTAGTCGCCAAAAGGTTTAAAATAAAATTAAATATCATATTTTCGGCAATTAATTTTTTTGTCGCTAAAAGTTCAATTATTTTTAACGACTAATCATTTAGTCGCAGAAAAGAGTTTTAGCTGCTAAATATATTATTAGCCTAAAGTAAATAACAATGTTTTGGCTACTAAGATTTTAATCGCCTAAAGTCAACCAATTTTTTGCCTACTAAAGGCTTAGTCGCCTAAAGTCTTATATTTTTAGCTACTAAGATTTTAGTCGGCAAACATTATGTTTTGGCTACTAAACATTTGGTCGCCTAAAGTCTCACAATTTTTTTTGCTACTAAAGTTTTAGCCGCCAAAAGTTTTTTTTTTTTTCCCCTCAACTTATTTTTTTAGCTACGACATATTTTAGTCGCCATATATTTCATTGTTTGTTTTGGCTACTAAACTTTTAGTAGCCAAAACTATTTTCCGAATTTTTTTTTTAACTACTAACAATTTAGTCGCCAAAGACATGCTCTTATGTTTCATCGCAAAATTATAATTTATTCACAACCTGTCTATATTCCATGCAACATGTAATACGTATATAAACAAAACAATACATATACTATCCATAATTTCACAACGTAAAATTATCAATCATGCCACAGTCCATATTACTTCCAACCATCCAAAAATAAATAACTTTATATATTCCATACAAACCAACTATTGTCCAAACTAAAATTATATTTCCATACAAGAATCCAACCCGTCATATACAAAAAATATATTTACTACCATGCGATATGGCCATTTGACGTGGTGCAACTTACCATCGTAATCTGTACCATGACAAAAAGGTGATCTATATGTCACACCAGCAACTATCAGTTGGATTACAAAAGTTATATGTATTAGTAATGCTAATATTCACAAAAGCAGAGGAAGACATAATTAGTAGGATTATACAAAAGTGTCAAGTGTCCTCCATAAACAACCACAAGTCCACGCCAAAAGCCATCTACAAAAAATAAAAAAAATAATTGCACCCATTACAAAATATCAATTCATTCAGACATAGGAAAAATATTATAATAACATGCATTTAAGGTAAAACAATCTATAAAAACCTTTTTTTGAAATACAGTCATATGTATGTATCATGAAAGATTTATTCCACACCTGATTTCAATTTACAAATAATACAATTTCTAGGTGCATACCTCTTCATAAAATAAATTTTTATGAGTAGAATATTTTGGTGGTAAATTTATTTTAACTCTTCTTCATTCTCATTTTCCTAGTCAAAGTAAAATGACTGAGTAATCTACAGGGTTATCTCTATAACCATATCATGCTTTCTTAATACGTTTACTACCCAAATAACCAACGTGTATGATGAAACAATGTCATCATTTACAATGAAAATGTTAAAAATTTATTGGATGTCAAGCTCTCCCTTTTTCGAATAAGTTTAAGTCATTTTTTGCTCTAACTCCCAAACTACGTGTGCTAATGACATTCCGTTTGTTATCACAAGTCCTATATATCACGAGGAAGCTGGCCATGACATCCCTACGGTGGTTCCGGGGCTATTTTGCTTTTACGCTACCTTAAGACCCTTTTTCGGTTAAGCTTAAGGCGTTTTTGGCTCTAACTCCCAACCTACACATACTAATTACATTCTGTCTGTTGTCATAGGTCCTATTTGCCACAGGGAAGGTGGCCGTCACATCTGTACAGTAGTTCAGGGGCTGATTCACATTTTCGCCCCCTTAACGCCCTTTTTCAGTTAAGTTTACTGCATTTTCGGCTCTAACCCCAAACTACGTGTGCTAATTACATTCCATCTATTGTTATAGGTCCTATTTTCCATGGGAAAGGTGGTCGTGACATCTGTACGCTGGTTTGGAAGCTGTTTCACATTTTCGTTGCCTTAACGCCCATTTTTGATTAAGTTTAAAGCGTTTTTGGCTCTAACTCCCAACCTACACATGCTAATTACATTTCATCTATTGTCACAGGTCTTATTTGTGATGGGGAAGGTGGTCGTGACATCTGTACCGTCGTTTGGCGGCTTATTCGCATTTTCGCCCCCATAACGCCCTTTTTTTCGGTTAAGTGTAATGCATTTTTGGCTCTAACTCCCAAACTACGTGTGCTAATTACATTCTGTCTATTGTCACAGGTCCTATTTGTGATAGGAAAGGTGGCTACGACATCCGTACGGTCGTTCGGGGGCTGATTCGCATTCTCGCCCCCTTAACGCCTTTTTTCGGTTAAGTTTAATGCATTTTTGGCTCTAACTCCCAAACTACGTGTGCTAATTACATTCCATTTGTTGTCATAGGTCCTATTTGTGACGGGGAAGGTAGCTGTGACATCTGTACGGTGGTTTGGGGGATGATTCGCATTTTCGCCCCCTTAACACCCATTTTCGGTTAAGTTTAATGCATTTTCGGCTCTAACTCCCAAACTATGTGTGCTAATTACATTCGGTCTATTGTCACAGGTCCAATTTATGATGGGGAAGGTGGCCGTGACATCCGTACGGTTGTTCGGTGGCTGACTCGCATTTTTGCCCCATTAACGCCCTTTTTTGGTTAGGTTCAATGCATTTTTGGTTCTAACTCCCAAACTACGTGTGTTAATTACATTCCATTTGTTGTCATAGGTCCTATTTGTGACAGGGAAGATGGCCATGACATCCGTACAATGGTTCGGGGGATGTTTTACATTTTCGCCCCCTTAACGACCTTTTTTGATTAAGTTTAATGCATTTTTGGCTCTAACTCCTAAACTACATGTGCTAATTGCATTCGGTCTATTGTCACATGTCCTATTTGTGACGAGGAAGGTGGTTGTGACATCTGTATAATGGTTCCGGGGCAGTTTCGCATTTTCGCCCCCTTAACGCCCTTTTTCGGTTAAGTTTAAGGCGTTTTCAGCTTTAACTCCCAACCTAAACGTGCTAATTACATTCAGTCTGTTGTCACGGGTCTTATTTGCCACGAGAAAGGTGGCCATGACATCCATATGTTGGTTCGGAAGCTGTTTCGCATTTTCACTACCTTAACGCCCTTTTTCGATTAAGTTTAAGGCATTTTTGACTCTAACTCCCAACCTACACGTGCTAATTACATTTCGTCTATTGTCATAGGTCCTATTTGTGATGGGGAAGGTTGTCATGACATCCATACGGTGGTTTAGGGGCTAATTCGCATTTTCACCCTCTTAACGCCCTTTTTCGGTTAAGTTTATTGCATTTTCATCTCTAACTCCCAAACTACGTGTGCTAATTACATTCGGTCTATTTTCACATGTCCTATTTGTGACGAGGAAGGTGGCCATGACATCCATACAATGGTTCAGGGTCTATTTCGCATTTTTGCCCCCTTAACACCTTTTTTCTGTTAAGTTTAAGGTGTTTTTTGCTCTAACTTCCAACCTAGGCGTGCTAATTGCATGCCGTTTGTTGCCATAGATCCTATTTGTTATGAGGATGATGCCCATAACATCCACGTAGTAGTTCGGGGGCTATTTTGCATTTTCACCCTCCAAACGTCCTTTTTCGACTAAGTTTAAGGCGTTTTCGGCTCTAACTCCCAGCCTATGTGTGCTAATTACATGCCGACTGTTGTCACAGGCCCTATTTAGCAAGAGGAACCTGCTTGTGACATCCATATAGTGGTTCGGGGGCTGTTTTGCATTTTTGTCCCCCAAACACTATTTTTCAACTAAGTTTAAGGCATTTTTTACTCTAACTCCCAACCTACGTGTGCTAATTACATCCCGTTTGTTCCCACAAGTCCTATGTGTCATGTGGAAGCTACCCATGATATCCATAGAGCGGTTTAGGGGTTGTTTTACATTTTTGCCTCTCGAACGCCCTTTTTCGACTAAGTTGGATTATTTAAGTTGGATTATTTTTAAATTTTTTTTTCAATTAACTTAAATGAATGTATGTAGTTCCTAGTCTCAAAACAGGTTGGAAGGAAATTGAATTGCATTAGTAATCTTGTTAGGCTTCATAAAATTTACACAATCTTGTTGTGCTAATTTACTCTATGTGAAACCCAATCATTTGTACTCTGTTTAACCATTTAATTTACTATAATCAATTCAAGGAAAGTGAATTTTTCATAGAAAACATGTGCTTACCTTTTCCACATCATAATGAAGTCCTTCAGAGTATCCAAACACCAGGTGTTTTGCAACTAAGTCTTCTAATATTACGAATCAAAACCTACTCAAAATCTGGAAACAAAAACAATAGAAAACAAAACCCATTATCAACATTGAAAATGATATACAAAACCCATTTTCTAATAAACAAGACATGTCTGACAAAACATGTCTCACTTGAGTGAAAACCCCAAACTTTGAACTGGGTATACAAATGAAGAATTTTCTGATCAAGTTTATAAGGAATAGATGGAAATGGAGATGGAGATTACACACATAAGATGGGATGGAACTACTACTACTACTACTACAAACAGCACCAACAATCCTATGAAAGGCAGTTAGGAGAACCTCACAGCTCCTGAAATACTATATTTTCCTTCAATTTTGACGCAGCGGAATAAATCACACGAGACTAGATATCGTTTTAGTAAATGAGAATTCTTGAATCCACAAGGAAGATAGAAGAAAAGCTCTTTAAAATATTATTGAATGAATCAGTTACATATGCTTGTAGGCTTATTTATAATAAACTAAACCTAATACTTGTAGGAAAAGTGAATAAACAAAACCTAATACTTGTAGGAAAAGTGATTCCAAAATAAACTAGGAAACTTAAATCAACACAAATTAAGAAACCTAAGAGAACTAGGAAACCTAAGAGACTAAAAATTTTAAACTATTTAAAATCCTAGCTTGGAAACCTAAGAGACTAAAAATTCTAAACTATTTAAAATCCTAGCCAAAAACCTAATTCTAAATAAAATTAAGAAATATAAAAATTATAGAATTTTGTTCTACATCTTTCTTGCCTTTTGTCAATCCAATTGTTCCAAGAAGTCTTCGGCTACTTGTTCTACATCAGCCCCTTCTTCTTGGAGAGAACTTAACCTCGAGTTCGATTCTAGATAGAGGGGTTCTTCAGCATGATACTCATATAAATCGGCTACATTAAAAGTCTTGGAAATCTTCATGTCGTCTGGTAGCTCAATCACATAAGCATTGTCATTGATTTTCTTCAACACCCTATATGGACCATACTTGCGAGGCTTCAATTTGTTGTATGTGCCGACTGGAAATCTGTCTTTGCGCAAAAACACCATTATTGAATCTCCTTCCTTGAATAGTTTGGAGCGCCGATGGTTATCTGCGGCTGCCTTATATTTGGTATTTGTTTCCTCCAGCTTCTGTCGTACTTCTTCTTGTACTGCTTGGGCTTGTTTGGCCATGGTTTCGGCGGCAGTATTCACTCTTGGACCCCGAGGCGAACGGAGCAAATCAACTGCATGTTTTGGAGGTGTGACATACACTAGAGAAAATGGTGACTTTCCTGTGGCACTGTGAACTGCGCTATTATATGCGAATTCTGCTTAAGGCAAAGCAAGACCCCATTGCTTTGGTTTGTCTCCACAAATGCTGCGAACCAAATTGCCCAAAGTTCTATTAGTCACCTTTGTTTGACCATCTGTTTGAGGATGCGCGGTTGAACTACGATTCAAGGCTGTGTTAAATATCTTCCACAAAGTCACCCAGAAGTGGCTAAGGAACTTGACATCACGATCTGAGGTAATGGATTGAGGGACTCCATGCAAACGAACTACTTCTCGAAAGAATAATCGAGCCACATGAGAGGCGTCTGAAGTCTTTCGATAAGGAATAAAATGTGCCATCTTTGAAAACCTGTTAACCACTACGAATACAGAATCAACTCCAAGTTGGGTACGAGGGAGTCCCAACACAAAGTCCATCGACAAGTCTTCCCAAATGCTGTTAGGAACAGGTAGAGGCATATAGAGGCCAGTATTCTGAGACTGCCCTTTGGATACTTGACAAATGTAGCATTTCCTCACAAAATTGCCAACATCTCACTTCAACTGAGGCCAGAAATATCGTTCTTCCATACTTGCGATAGTCTTGTCTCTGCCCAAATGTCCACTTAAGCCACTACCATGGAGATCCCGAATTAGTTTCTCTTGCAAAGAGCTACGGGGGATGCATAAGCGATTTCCTCGAAATAGATAGGCATCAGTGATGTGAAAATCAGTGACTAGTTCCCTTTGAATACACTTTGCCCATATCTCCTTGAAGTCATCATCATCAG
The DNA here is from genome assembly GCA_025200525.1 of Camellia lanceoleosa. Lineage (NCBI taxonomy): Eukaryota > Viridiplantae > Streptophyta > Magnoliopsida > Ericales > Theaceae > Camellia > Camellia lanceoleosa. Next base: position 80,591,345 of record CM045766.1, read on the forward strand.
GGTAAAGTTCTTTCAGGAACTCAAACCCCACAATCTCATGTGTCAACGTGACTAATAAACTAGCCCGTCGACTCAAGGCATCCGCGACTCGATTCAAAACCCCTGATTTGTGGCGAATAGTAAAAGGAAATTTCTAAAAGAAAGTAGACCATCTTACATGCATGTTATCTAGGTGCTTCTGGCTATTGATAAACTTTAAGGCTTGATGATTAGTATACAACACAAACTCTCTCTGTATCAGGTAATGTTCCCAATGCTTCAAAGCTCGAACCACTGCATAAAATTCTTGGTCGTAAGTGCTCCACTTTTGCCGAGCTTCACTTAATTTTTCACTGAAAAAGGCCACTGGTTTATGTTCTTGAGATAGGACAGCCCCAATGCCCACACCACTGGCATCACATTCGACCTCAAAAATCTTCTCAAAACTGGGCAAAGCTAGCACTAGTGCAGTGCACAACTTCTCTTTGATCAACAAGAAGCTCTCTTCTGCATCATCACCCCACAGGAATTTTCCTTTCTTCATGCACTCTGTTATTGGTGCCACAATAGTGCTGAAACTTCGAATGAAACGCCTATAAAATGTAGGCAACCCATGGAAACTCCGAACATCACTAATAGTCTTGGGTGTTGGCCACTCTTGGATGGCTCAAACCTTCTCTTGATCCACATGAATGCCATCTGAACTAACCACATAACCCAAGAACAGCAAACTACTTGTAAGGAAACTGCACTTCTTAAGGTTAACGTACAACTTGCTTACCTCCAGTGCTGTCAACACCTCTCGTAAATGGGCCATGTGGTCCTCCTCTGATTTACTGTAGATTAATATGTCATCAAAATAAACCACGACAAATTTCCCAGTGAAAGGTCGTAATACCTAATGCATAACTCGCATGAAGGTGCTGGAAGTATTAAAAAGGCCGAATGGCATAACCATCTATTCATACAAACCATCCTTAGTCTTGAATGCTGTTTTCTATTCATCCCCAGGACAGATTCGAATTTGATGGTACCCACTTCGCAGATCGATCTTTGAAAACCACTTTGATCTTTCCAGCATGTCCAACATATCATCTAGTCGGGGAATGGGAAATCTATACTTGATGGTAATCATGTTGATGGCTCGGCTGTCTACACACATTCGCTAACTTCCATCTTTCTTTGGCGTTAATAATGCCGGAACAGCACATGGACTTAGGCTTTCACAAATAAGTCCCTTTCGCAACAATTCTTCGACTTTCTCTCGAAGGATCTCACCCTCTTTTGGACTCATTCTATAGTGTGGTAGGTCTGGTAGACTTGTTCCTGGTATGAAATCAATCTGATGTTGAATGTCCCTCATGGGCGGAAGTTCATCTGGCAACTCGTCAGCAGTAAGCTCTTGGAATTCCTCCAACAATGGTTGAATTTTTTGAGGGATTGGTGTGACTGTGTTCTCCTTGGCCACAGATACCATTGTTTTCACAACCATAGCATATAACTCTTGTGAAGTTTTCGCATCTGCTACAAACTCGGTGTCATGACCCGAACCCGCCCCTATGGGTTAAGGCCATAACCGGCCAGTAATCACGAGATTACCTACGGCCTCAAACCAAATAAGACAAAACTCATTAGAGTAAAGGGGCCAAACAGAAGCAAATTTAAAACTTTGTCCATAGAAACGTGCTTATATGCACCTCATAACATTCCACATTTACATATGTTAATAACTCACAGCATAAAGTATAGTAACATAAAGTTCTATACAGATAGGATCATTCAAATCTAAGCCAGCCAAACAAAATTATACACAGACGTAAACCAAAGTCCTTGCCAACATGACAAAATAGTATAGAATGGAAAAAGCGTGAAGACGTGTCTCGTGCGTAAGACGCAAGGGCTGACTCTTCAAAACCTTAGTTGTTCCACATAGACTTCACTGAGGCTGGGTCTGGACCTCTCTTGGCTCACCTACAAACACATGAATGAGCGTGAGTGAAAGCCCAGTGAATAATATCAAATAAAGAATATCTATTGGAACAATATACATTAAACGGCCTTGGGCCCAACTTATATTTCTAACTAATACATACATACATAGACATATGTAAGTTAAGTAATTGCGGTTCCAAACACATCATACAGCCTCAGGCCCAATTCATTAGTATCATTCAGGTCAAACTGGCCTTTGGCCCATTCGTACTTTCATTCATGTCGAACTGGCCTTTGGCCCATTCATTCATACCGAACTGGCCTTTGGCCCATTCGTTTATGTCAAACTAGCCTTCGACCCATCCTTTCTTTCATGTCAAACTGGCCTCTGGCCCATTCATACTATCATGTCAAACTAGCCTTCGGCCCATTCAAACTTTCATGTCAAACTGGCCTTCGGCCCATTTAAACTTTCATGTCAAACTGGCCTTCGGCCCATTTAAACTTTCATTTGTGTCAAACTGGCCTTTGGCCCATTCAAAATGACAAACTGGCCTTTGGCCCATTCATTCATTCATGTCGAAACGGCCTCTGACCCATTCATTCATGTCAAAACGGCCTCTAGCCCATCCATTCGTCCTTGTCAAAATGGCCTCTGGCCCATTCACTCTATTATTCAAATCAAACTGGCCTCTGGCCCACTCATTTGGTATAGCAAACATGTCTACCAATCGAATCAACGAACTTATAAAACTTACATAGCAGTAAGCAATTAGACAACAACATATTTCAATTATCTTTGTTAAGATATTACTCACAATGATCGGCTGATTGATTTGCCTTGGAGCTTGACTCTACACATCACATAACACATATGGGTCACAACCGATTCAATCCGTTCTTAATTCACATATTCCTCTTTAAGCTTAATTCTTATTCTTTTAACTCATTTACAATGCTTAATTTATGCCTAAGAGTACTTAGAAGTGAAAGGGAACGGAAAACGGAACACAGAATGCATTTTCAAAATTTCAGAAAATATGGTCCCCGCTCGAGCGTGGACTTCCCCGCTCGAACGGACCCTTGAGGCCTCCAAAAGTACTGGATGCATCGAATTTAAGCTCGAGTGTGAAGTCTGGCGCTCGAGCTGAAGGTCTGTCTACAAGCTCCCTGCTTGAGCGTGAACTTCCCCGCTCGAGCGGACACTATGTCTGCAAAAAGTTCTGGGAGCACGTATTTCCCGCTGGAGCAGCGGTTCCCCCGCTCGAGCGGACATCAAAAATTTTGGGTTTTCCAGAACATGTTCTTGAGCTCAAATTGACATTCAAAGGCTCCAAAGCTCGAATTAAGGTACCAAAATGGAGAAATACAACATATAGCATGAGTACACAAACAACATGGAGCCAATCTTCAAAATTCATTAACGTCCCTTTTGTATAATTCAAACTCATGTCTTCAAACCTCATACAAGCTCCATATCTTTAATTATTCAAACATGCATGCTGATCTTGACTTCATTTCTATTCCAAATAATGCAAATGGTGTTCATTCTCATGGAACACAACAAAAACATGCTTGTATGTATGATTCAACACTCATATTTCCATATTCAACATAATACATACTTGATTATGCAAAAAGCATGGTGATCCTATACATGCATGTGCACATTAACTTCAAATTCATCAATTATAGCACAACTCTTGTTCTTGATCACCAATTAATCTTTAATTCACAAAATCACAAGTTCAAACTCATGAATTTACTCACCTAGGAGCTTTATCTTCCAAGCTTATGCTTAATTCTTGAGTGTAGCTTCAAGATTCCCAAGTTTCTTGACCAAACCTTCAATCTCCTACACTCTCTCTCTCTCTAACCGACCCTCTCTTCTTTTCTTAGAGTAATTTTCGGCTTAAATGAACAAAGAGAGGAATTGAGTGTGTAGTGTCCCTCTTTATAAGTCCCATTAGTCACAATTAAATAAGATTAAACAATTGAGCACTATAACACCAATTTAATCTATTTAATTCGTTCCAAAACAATTTTCAATTAAATTTCACCGTAGGCTCTAAAAATTACGCCAATCACAATGGTGCAGTCAATTTTGGGTTCTGTGGCCGATAAGGCCTTCAATTTAATTTCCAAAGCAGATAATCAAACAGTTATTCCTACGGTAAACAGATAGAAATTCAAAACCACATATATTCACATAATTGGCACACAAAATCATACCAGACACATAATCAAATTCATAATAAGAGCCAATTAGCATAATACGGAGTAGGGTTATCACACTCGAACTCTATGAGGCAGTTTGAGCTTGCCATGGCTGCCCAAGCTACTGATGGACCACTCCACGTGTCTCACTAATCCTACTTAATATGTTTTGTCATTTATTGGTTTGTTGTTGATAATGATGATGATAATATAATGATGATGATGATAATAAACCACTGTTCATAATATTGAACATTGTTGATTGAAATGATGAAAGGTTTTGATGATATATGTATTGGTGATTCATATACATATATGCAAAGAGCTCCAAAATGTTATTCATTTTTTTTTTTTTTTTATGTTACTTTTCCCAAAAAGTAGCACCGGATAAGTAATTGCATATATATGGAACCATAAATCTTTTAAAATGGGTGAATTCAAAAATAGTACATGCTATTATTAATCCAATCTCATAGAATTAAGTAACGAAATATGATTTTGTCCTTGTTATAAACAACCAAAGCTCCTTTATATAGTGAAGTGTTTTACAAAATTTCATATACATAACCAACATGAAAAATTAGTTTTATATATCTAATTTAATATCACTGTACTAGTAATTATATTACTTAATCCTACTTAACCTATCTCTTAGTCTTATAGAATTCATAATCTTACTCAACTTATACTTGTCAAACAGGACATATCCTGATGTCTTAAGAGTAACTTTAACTACCAATTTATCAAGACACCAAATCTTTTACAAAACATATTTTTCAGGATAGGAATGCAAAAATTAAGTCAAAAAAATAAAACCTTAACAATAAAAAAAAAATGTCAATAAAGTAGATAAATCAAAAGTGTAGCTTAATGCTAGATATACACCAAAAATATTGAAGAAGAAGCACACTTTGCTCTTGCACCCCAAGGTGTCAAATAACTAAAATGAGAGGCAACATCACTTGCCACACAAACAATCTTGGGTAACTCTTGCTTGTCATTTGATTTGCCAAATAAATACAAAATAACCTTTAAAATGCCACTTCTTATCATCTTTCAGAAAGATTAATTTCAAAGCTACTATTAGCATTACAACTTGCCAATAATCTAATAAGCCAGCTCAGCTGCAGCCAAGGCCACCACTCAAAACAAAGCTGCAAGAGTCATAAGAAGAGTCACAAGAGTTACAAACTCGAGCTGTAAGGCCCACATTCGGACAGGCTGCAGCCAGCCTACAAAGAACAACCAAGGTCACAACAACTAAAGCCAAGGCCACATTTGTAGCAGAATGCGGCAAAGATCAACAAAGTCCAATATCAAGCACGTGTGTATTCCAAAGCAAGTTGTAATTGAGTTGTTAGTTTGTTAGTTTGTTAGAGATTAACTATAGTTTGGTTAAGTAGTTATAGTCAGGTTAGGTGGTTATGGTTAGGTTAAACAGAGATTATTAGATTTGTATAAATAGGCTAACATCACTATAATTGAATTCATTGAATACAATATACAATATCTCTGATTCTCTTTATAATCTATAACCAATATGAACATATGCATCTTCAAAATAACTATTTGGCAATTTACTTCCTTGAACATCTACATATCAATGTGTAAGTATGACTACTACCTCTCTTCTGGTTCAAAATAACTCTCTTTTTTTTTTTTTTTTTTTTTTGGAGTTTTATCTAACCCACTTGAAAATAATCAGAAAATACCACCACATTTGCATTTATAATATAATCTTTTCATGGCAATTATTGAAAATCCACCCAAGTGGAAAAAAATGTAGGTCTGATCCATTCAATTAAAACGTTAAAATTGAAATCTCATCTCAATATATGGTTCTTCCCTGCCAAAAAACACTAGCCAAATTTGGTATCTTGAAAAGAAATAAAAGGTGTAGCCAAAGCCATTGATTGTATAGTTTGACATTTTGCAATTCTAAAAGCTATTAAAACCAATACATACCCTAAGAATATTTCTGTCTATGTATGAGTTGTTCTCATATTAATCTACTTGTTTTTTTTTTTCTTCAGACAGAAGTGGATGAAAATGATTAGAACTTTGCTTTACAATCACATTTTAGCAGCCACACAGCAGTTTTTGGATTCTTAATTTTATTCTCTCTTGTTTCATGATATTCTTTCTTGGGTCTAGAGGAATAACAAATAAATTTATTAAATATTAAAACCCAAACCAATATGTGACTTCAGAATACAACAGAAGAAGTAGAAGAAGAAGATGAGCAGTTTTTGTTTCGAGCATTGCATCAAATAGTTGGAGGGCAAAAGATGTAACAGGAAGAACAAATTCATGGGAAAGAACGAATGTATGAAAAGTACAAATCAACAACTACGAATCCAATTCAATATGAGGACAAACCAAACTCAGACACAGAGAGCCAAGAGAGTTCTCAATCAAGCAGCCATAGGATAATGGAATTAATAATTGGATTACACAACTAATGGCATATGGAAGTTGAAGAAGGGCATACCTCGTCTGTTTCTTGAACCAGATTGACAGCAATTTGCATGTTGAATGTTGTTTCAGGAACAGACCAATCGATTGAATGTTGTTTGTGGAATGAACTATGTTTCTAAGTTGAGGGTAAAATACTTCAAATCTCCATGAATATATTCATTATTTAGCAAGAGAGATCAAGCCTATGCATCAAAAAAAAAAATACAAAACAAAACAAAACAAAAAAACCCTAAATCTAGAACAAAAATCACAACCAATTTACTCGTTTCCTAGAAATGAAACTCTTATAGCATCAAAAAACGAAACAAAACAAAAAAAAAAAAAAAAAAAAACCCTAGAGCTATAGTGAAATGGGAAAATAGAGGAAGAGAGAGAGAGAGAGAGAGAGAGAGAGAGAGAGAGAAATACCTAAATCAAAATCAATGGGCTTGAGACAATGAGTAATGATGGTGATGAGATAGTGTACCGACGGAGAGCGATAGGCAGTTTGACCGGAGTGAGAGCAAACGTGTTGATTGGTTTTTCCTTTGGTGTATGTATCGAAAAAAAAAAAAAATTAAACATAAACCAAAATCAGGCGGCAAAATTGTGTTCCCACCAAAAAAATTTAGTTTTATTGTTGAAATCATTTTGATCACTGAAAATAACCTTTGCCGACCATACTTTTTTGTAGCTAAAAATAAAAGTAAAACAATGTTAATTATTTGGCGACTAAACTATTTTAGTAGCCAAAAATTATTATTCCACGACTAAAACATTTTTGGTCACCGAAAATAAATATTTACCGACTAAATTTTAGTCGCCAAAGATTAATATTAAATATTATGCGTGATGTTTGCAGACTAAATTTGTTTTAGTAGGCAAAAAGTAGTATACAATGACTAAATAAATCTTTGTAGCAAAAAATCAAAACTAACGCCAACTAATGTCTTTTAGTCGCCTATTGGGTACTTTTTAGCGACTAAGTGGTTTTTTGTCACCTATTGAGTAACTTTTTAACGACTAATGGTATTTTAGTCGCCTGTTGGGCACCTTTTAGCAACTAACTATTTTTTAGTCGCCTATTGGGTCACTTTTTAGCTACTAATTGTATTTTTAGTCGCCAATAAGTAATATACGGCTACTAAAAAATTTTAGTAGCTAAAATATGAACCATTGCCGACCAATACAAATTTTAGTCGTCAAAGGGCTAACTTTTGGCGACTAAATTCATTTTAGTCGCCAAATTTGGTCGCCAAAAATGCGTGATGTTTGCAGACTAAATTTGTTTTAGTAGACAAAAAGTAGTATACAATGACTAAATAAATCTTTGTAGCAAAAAATCAAAACTAACGCCAACTAATGTCTTTTAGTCGCCTATTGGGTATTTTTTAGCGACTAAGTGGTTTTTTGTCACCTATTGAGTAACTTTTTAACGACTAATTGTATTTTAGTCGCCTGTTGGGCACCTTTTAGCAACTAACTATTTTTTAGTCGCCTATTGGGTCACTGTTTAGCTACTAATTGTAATTTTAGTCGTCAAAGGGCTAACTTTTGGCGACTAAATTCATTTTAGTCGCCAAATTTGGTCGCCAAAAATGCAAATTGTTGTAGTGACAATAGAGCAAAACAAAAAAAAAAAAAAAAAAAAACAAAAACAAGACACATATATCAAATTATTTATGAGTGGGGCTCATGGCCACGTAAATTTTACTTTTAGTACTCTTAAACATTTTTCAAAAACAATATCACTCCTCAATTCCATATTGACCACAGTAATACTAATGGCACAATTTTCCAAATACTCAGTTTCTTCTTAAAATTAACACCCGCTCACCATTGTAACAGTGCTTCAACATCATCCAGGTATTACCCAACACAATTCCCACCAATTCAAAATTCCAAACCATACTCTCCATACCAGTGGACAATGTAAAACAATATCATTCCTCAATTTTGATGTTGACCACAGTAATACTAATGGCACAATCTTCCAAATACTCGTTTCTTCTTAAAATTAACACCTGCTCACCATTGTAACAGTGCTTCAACATCATCCAGGTATTACCCAACACAATTCCCACCAATTCAAAATTCCAGACCATACTCTCCATACCAGTGGACAATGTAAAAGTACATGGTTGACGGTTTCAATTTCCTTTCTGCAAAGGACACACAGAGTGCTAGCATTATTATCCAACACCCCAATTCTATGTAGAAAATCTGATGTTTTCACTCTAACCCTCCAAGCTAACCAACAAAAAAACTGAATTTTGGGAGGTGCCATATTCTTCCACAACCATTTGGTAATTCGCAGATCAGGCCCCTTAGCTGCTTGAAACCACATCCATACTGATACCACTGAGAATTGCCCCGTTGGATTTAATTCCCACATCAAGCAATCATCCATATGCACTCCATTTATAAGGACTTCATTCAACCACTTATAAAGTCTGTTTACCTCTTCCTCCTCTCAAGCTCTCAGCTGTCTTCTGAAAACCAGATTCCATTCACCTGAATTTCCTCTTCTCTGACTGTACTGCAGCAAAGAACCCTCCTTATCCTCTGATAGACTAAACAGTCCTGGAAATTTCTCACTGAAATTGCTATTATTACACCATATATCAGTCCAAAATTGAGTTCTTTCTCCCATTCCCAACCTTTATTCTTACACTATCCAAATAAAAATCAAACAACTGAGGGTTAGTTATCCTGAGTAATACTTTAGAATACCCCACTTTACCTGCTGCCCCCTTATATGGCCACCACACCTTCCTCTAACCCTCTCATACTAGTACATAGTAGTGATATTACAAATATTAATCACTAATAAAATATTACTAGTTGGAGATCCCCTTTGCTTCTCACTCAATTATATCTTGTTTGTTTTCCAATTTTTCTTTTCTTTTTTTTTAATTTTTTTTTTAAATTTGTTCTCCCATGTGTTATATTTAAAATTAAAGAAAATTAAGACTTCAGTTTCAATTTTCAAGAATTGATAGCAAATAAATTTCATATCATGAAATAGTTAAGCAAACTCGTGTATATTATTAATCATTAAACATAAAAATAAACAAATAAATGAATAAAAGAATGAATTGGAATTGTATATCTGTATAACAGCACTGATTGGCACCCCCAGTGGGGGTCGACCCCCAGTGACGTGGGGGCGCCCCACTGGGTAGAAAACTGTTTTTTTTTATTTTTTTTTTATTTTCTGACCAATCACCCACAGCCACGTGGGCTGGGGGTCGCTGGGGGTCGCCCCCAGCTGGGGGTCGCGCGCATTAACCATCTGTATAAACCTTTAACATGGGTATTATACATCGTAGCTAAATCTAATTCTAGCATCTAATTTTCAATCAGTTCAAAGTGGAACAAGACGATGTAGCTGGATCATACAAAGCAGGAAGCAAGTACTTCCTTCCATTAGCACCATGCGCATTGTAGCTAGCACCCGTTGTGGGGTCCACCAACAGATCCCCAGGGTAACCCGGGTAGGCCCCTTTCCCATAAACCCCAGGACAAGCCGACGCAGCTTCAAGTGGCGCATCGGCCGGACCTTGGTAGTATCCATTTCCAAACGGGTTCGTCACTGTCCCGGCCAAGAGGCTAGCCAGGTTAATGAGCATACCGTCCAGACCCACATCGTTGTTGGGTGCAACCAGGGGTGGGGTCTGTGGTCCGTACATGGGCTGGTGGAATGGCCAAGCGCATTGACCCGGGCACTGAGTCTCCGAGTTGCCGACCCAGATGTAGGCAAACTTGTAATTCCTTCCCTTAATCTGGCTAGTTTTGGAAGATCCGTGAGTCCCACACCGACTCATACAGAACCCATCTACGGTGACATCGGAGGCAGTCAACACAACGTTGACGGCGTGGATTTGATCGGCCTTGGATGCCAGCTGTTTGATCTGTTTCTCAGCGAGCGACTTTCCGAGCGAGTAGTTCTCGTCGAGTATTTGTTTGCCCAGAGAGAGTGAAATAGAGGAGGGTTTCTTGGAGTTAACGAGGTGGTAGTAGTTCTGGGTTGTCTTCCACCAGTTGGCAACAGAGGGTTGGGTTTGAGGTGGGGACGCAGACAGTGAAATGACGAAATCGGAGATGATGGCTCGTTGGGTGGGATTGAATTTGCCGTACCAAATGAGGTTAATTGAGATTTTGCCAGAGAGAAGAGGACCATGGTGGTATTGAAGGAGATTGGTCTGATCTTGAACCAACTCAGTGAGTTTTCTTGCTGCGAAAGAGATATGGAAGAGAGAGACAACAAAGAGAAGTTGTAGAATGAAACGGGATGATACAAGAGAAGCCATTTTCTGACCTTGAACAGAAATATGATTTTGGAGTTGGAAAGAAAGAGAGACGGGAGTAGCAAAGATGCTTTGTGCTGTTGTGATATTTGAGGTGCGGAGTGGTGCTATTTATATTGGACTTAAGAACCATTTTTGAACAATATTTAACGGTGTGTACAGTGACGTTGAGAAATGGAACATGGGAGGCGAACCTGCTTAGAAAGAGGCACAATTTCGCCTTATCATGATAGCTTTTATAATAATGTAGGTTCCTCTAGCTCAGTTCTAATGTTTAGTTGAATACATAAGTCATTCTTAATATATCTTGACGCAAAAATTATAACATAAAATAATTTATAATTTTTAGTGAATAAATTTTTAAATTTGATAAAATAAAAAAAAATTGATATATTAACAACTATAATTTACTATTATCATGTGCTAAATTAAAATTACGAAATTTATAAAACGAAATGAATTTATATTTTATCATAATTTTTACCAATGAAATTATGACTTGTAATTTTTTTAATTAAAAACTTATGACACAATTAATGACATCAGAATAAAAACTTTTTTTAATAAAAATGAATAAAATTTTCTCTCTCCATCTTAATTTATTTGTTCATTATAAAAAAAATTCACCTGATCAAAGATACTATATGCAATCATTACGTTTTAATTTAAATTTTGACATATTTTTTCTATTATGAATTTTAAAATTAGTTTATAATAAATTATAATGAACAATTTTAAAAATCTAACAAAATTTAGTATCTCAAAATAGAGAATGAACAAATATTTCAAGATAGATTAAAATGGAAAGAAAAACCAACAAAATAGGACGGAGTAATTGATTATAAATTATTTTTAGTACATATTTTAAATAAATTTATTATTATTTTAATTTAAAAATTAATTTTTAATTATTTATTATATCTATACATCACACAGATATGCTAATAATTAAAAAAAAATAGTATAATTAAAAATGTATGAGTAATGATTCATAACTCTAAATTTAAAACTCTAATAATGACACTAATAATGTGACATGAAGCAAAAAAAATATATATATATATATACACATTAAATCATTCATAAATGGGGCTCACTATCACATAAGTAGTGCTCTCATTAAAACTTTACTTTTAGTGCTCTTAAACATTTTTAAAAATGTATATAATATATATATATATATTAAACTTTCACCACTATGAGACGCGTCATTTCAAAGGCCTATTTTGAGAAAATAGTAAAAAGTGATTTTTTAACTTTTAACCACGCTTTTGATTTTTTTAGACCAATGATTTGAGAAGTTGATAAAAAATTACTTTTGACTTTTTTGATTAATATTTGTTTATGACGTTAAATCACAATAAAATAATCAAACTATTCTTATTTAATTTAAAATATTTACAACTTTACTTATGTAACACATTTTAATCCTTGAGGAATAGAATTGTAATTTCACCCGTAGTTGAAAATCAACTTTTCAAATATCTTTAAATAAAAAAAATTAACTTTTAACTTTTATTACAAACTTAATAAAGAAAAATGTCTCGTAATTCAAATTGTGTGGCTCAAAAGTGGCTCAAATGGCCAAAACGACGTCGTTTTGACCATTTTTATGTTGTTCTATACTCAAAACGATATCGTTTTAACCATTTGAGTCAATTTTAAACCACAAAATTTAAATTACGTAACATTATCGCTTAAAAAAATTGGCTAAAAGTCAAGCTCCAAAACACCCCAAAGTTGAGGAAAGATCCCAAGTTCCTACCTAGCTCTACGTTAGTTAACTAACTCGGCGAACATGTGGGAGCGCGTTACTTTATTAGTTGTGCGTTTACTGTTCTAAACTAGAATCCAATGGACAATTTAAAGATACATCCTTTTCTTTGCTACACATCCAAAAACGAGAAATATAACAGCTTAGATACAGTTGTTCGCTTCTCTGGATGGAGTGCGGGTGCACTGGCTTTTTATTGTTTAAGGCCTATTTTCAGAATTTGGTTAAAAATTAATTTTTAAGTTTTATATTTTATTTTTATTTTTTTACATATTTTTTTTAAAAAAATTAAAAAGTTAATTTTTAATATACTATTATTTGATATAATTTATTATAAATTAATATGTGGTAATTTAAAAGCACAAGTCAAAAGTACTATTCACTTATTTTTTTGAAAAAGTAATAGTATGCTTCATGAAAAAAATATGAAAAAAAAAATTCATGAAATTTTTTTATTATTAGATTAGTTTGTGATATTTTATTATGGGTGGTGATTCATCCCACTAATTTTTGGACAACTAATAGCACTAATGAACTAAAAAAAAAAACAAACAAACAAACTCAAGCCAAAACAGCACATCACTTTGGTGGGGTCCCCTGTGCCACATCATTAGTGATGCTCTAGTGCTCCCAATTGAGAGCTCTAAAACATTATTGTTTTATTATATATTATGTAATCATATGTTGAAAATTTGAGGTTTATAGACTTAATTTTGGCTAATTTTGAATCCAAATTTAAGAGGAACCCACATGTCTTTGAGGTGAGTCCTAGAGATGACATGTTCGTTACCGCATGGTGAGTCACAACTCAAAGTCAATTGGTCAAAATCATTTTTGAGTAAATGAAAAATTAACGTCATCTTTGACTTTTTGAAGTCAGAAGTTAAAAAGACAATTGTGAATTGTTAAAATTGTGTCATCCCACATTGGAAATAAGGAGAGAGTTTATACTTGTATATCTATACTATTGAATTAAGTGACGCACAAATTTGATATAGTGAAGCTTTTGCCATATGTTTAGATAATAAATAATAATAATAGTAAAAAAACTACTCTACAATAACTTTTTCTCTTCTTCAATTACTTAGTTTTATCATTTTTCTTTCTTTCTTGCTTTCTTTTATTTTTTATTTTTTCTTTTTTCTTTTTCTTTTTTCTTTCTTCCTCTCTTTCTATAATTGTTTTCTCTTTTAAAGATAGTAACAAAATATTTAATTCAATTATGGCAAATGAAGTACCAACCAATCAAATGCTTCATTTGAAAAATGGGTTGATTTTTTTTGCTATTTTAGCTTAGGGTTAAAAAATCTCGTTTGGATTGAATTTTTTAAATTTTTTGACTTCTGTAAAAGAAAAAATAAAATAATTATGATTTGAATGTGACATTTTGTTTTATTAGCTTCTTAACCTATTTTGTTTTGTTTTGTTTTTTTTTTTTTTTTTTTTTTTGTTTTTTTTTTTTTTTTGTGTGTGTGATTATTTTAGCCTAGTAGCCCCATGCCAAATGAGGGCGAAGTACATCTTTTGTTTTTGTTTGACAATAGGTGATCTAAGGATTTCAATTTTTAGATTCTCACTCACTGAAACTTTTGTTTATTTATTTATTTATTTGGTATAAATTTTGTGTATTTTTTTTTCTTCCTCTCCTTTTACAATCATTCTGTTATGTGATTTTTTTTTTTTTTTTGATTTTTCAAAAAAGGCAATTGAGGCTGTTAAAAATGCCGAAATAGATCGAAGACAAACGAGAAATTGAGGAATAAAGAGATGTAATAGAAGAAAAATAATTATTAAGTTTAGAGATTGAGAGAGAGGTCTTTATATAATTTTTTTTGGCATACATTTTAAATAAATACAGAAAAAAGTTCTTTATTTCTTTTTACACATTCATTTAACACATTCATTTAACAGTTTAATAGAAAATTCAGAAAAAGAAAACGAAAAAGGGAATAGATTGTGTTTTCAATTGTTTTCTTTCTATCTTTCTTTAAAATGTGGACAAACTATTTTTCAATTTCTAAACTGTTTCCAAAAAGGTAGTAGTGCAAACTTTTCAAAAAAAAAAACAAAAAAATTGCACACAAAAAAAGAATAAAGATGTTCTTAAACATTTTTTGAAACACAAATAATAATAATAACAAACACAAAATTCCTTTTTCTTGGATGACTAAAAATAGTAAGTTCAAAATATATGCTGAAAATTTATTTATTTTTAAAAAAAAAAGAATGAGTAAGAAATAGATATTCAGAATTTATTTTGAATTTCAATGCTTGATAGGATATGAGTTGTGATTTGGAGCTCGAAATTGGGAGCCCCGAATGCCCCGAATTCGCTTCTTTTTTTTTTTTTTTTTTTACAGCGGAAGAAGCAAGAAGAAGACGAAGAAGAGAAGGAGGGAGGGAGGAAGGGAGGAGGAAGGAGGGGAAGAAGGATCTGGAGGGGCCTCAAAATGGGCCGAGGCGGAGGCGGGCGTGGCGGAGGCGACGCTGACGAGGCTCGGCGGTGACAACAGTGAGCGAGGCAGACGAGCTCGGCTGGGCAACGAGCTCTTTCTCTCCCTCTTCTCTCTCTCTCTCTCTTTCTCTCCCTCTTCCTCTCCCTCTTCCTCTGCTCTGCATCGAAAATGGCAAAAAAAAAAAAAAATGCCTAATGCCCAAAACAACGTCGTTTTGGGCATTAGGGACATTCGGGATGGAAAATTTCGACGCACAAATCATTTTTCATAGGATATAAATACACTCATATATATTTTGAAAATTACTTATTTTATAAGAAAAAAAAAAAGGAGGAGGAGAAGAAGGAAGAAATAAATATTTAGAAATTTATTTCAATTTCAAGGTTTGATATGATATATATAGACACACACTCATGTATTATCTTCGAGTTTTATAGGATATATATAACTCATATACTTTTGCATTACCTTTTAGTTTTTTTGAGCTTTTATTTTTTAAATTTTTGTTTATCAAATCTCTTTGATTGCAAATGTTTAGTCTTTAAATTTATGTTTAATTATTTTATATTTATTTATTTTTTAAATTTACATTCAATTAGGAATATTAAGTTTTGGCCAAAATTATTTTTATATTCAATTTTTTTTTTAATTTATAAATTTAGTGTTTTTAATTCAAAATTGAACTGTTTGGATCACAAAAATTAGTCCCCAAATAGCCTTACCAAGTCCAAATGATATCTCAAGTTGAGATGACAACTTGAGAAACCTAACCCAAATCGAAATTTAAGAGTAAATGTGTTGCAATTGAAATAATAAGGATCAAATTGAAACTTAGGTGAAACTATAGGGACCGTTCATGAATTTGCCCAAAAATTTAAAAGTAAGCAACAAGAAGTGGTATAAAATCATCCTATAAAAAACACAAACTCACGAGCCAACGAATAATTTATGAATAACATAAACAATCACAGTGCACGAACTCAATAATTTATGTAAATGATAAGATTCTTAATTTTTTTTAGCAATAATACAATGTAACATTAATGATTTAATTGCAATGGCCTAAAATCCCGATGGACGCACAGAAAATCTCAATGTGTCTGATGGGTGTTTCATATATATATATATATATATAACTTGTTTTATGACTTCAAAACATGTAAAGCATTTCAATTTAATAAACTTTAATATGGTTTTTTGTTGTTGCCAAGTGAGACCAAGCCCCAAGGGAATCTAACCATAACTTAGCTAATTAAAACTTCATATTTTGAGTGCAATAATGGATTGTTTTAATTTGCACATCCGGTTTGACTTCATTTTATACCAAATTCTTTGTCTCCAATGTCTCATATCCAGTAGCTGTATTTGTCTACACAGTTAGCAACCATTGTTCTCATTTTGAATTATATAAAAAAATAAAAAAATAAAAATGATACTAAATATCATTTATCTTTTTATTATTAGGTTGGAGGGAATAAATTATTAGTGTTAGTTTTGTCATTACAATTTTATATATTTATTTTCCTTCCATTGAATATGAAATAAATGAACAATAAAAATAATTGAAAATGAATGTAAATCAATGGAATGCAAGCAGTTTTACTTGGAACTGGGGATATTGCTGCTGTAACACATTTGTCACTCTATTAACTGTTGTGAGGTCGTGAGGGTTTATTCCGAGTATGTATCGATGATTGTTTTATTTATATTATAAAGTTTGTTGGGTAGATCATTTATGTAAAAAAATCAAGTTAATCAAATATTTGTAATTCTGTAACACGACCACATTTTTTGTATAAAAATTGACAGGGATAGGCCCATAGAGCCCACGGCCCACCATCCAAACCCCATTATACAACCCGGTTGGCCAAACCCAACACAGCTGGAGTCCAACTAGACAGGAGAGACCAATGATGTTCGGACAAGTGGCGGTATGAGCGGAACCACGTCGGCAGACAAAGATCTGCAAAGTTATTACAAAGACATCACCATTAATGCATTTCATCACAGCATTTATTGCGACAACACCTCTCGTAGGAATCACACCTCGCCTCAACAAAGCGAACCACGCCTCAAGCTTTGGCGGGGACAATCGAGCAGCGAGACAATGAAATGATTACAGTTGGATATAAGCTAAACTCGAGGAGAAGAAGGTTAAGTTTTCCGTCTCCTATCTCTCTCTCTACATTTCTTCTCAGATATCACCTTCGCTAATTCCTACACCGGAGGGTTCGCCGGGGACTACCCTTCTCGATTGAACTTGTTTGCGGGTTATCCAAGGGCTTGAGGAGCTTGGATCGGTCCAACCCATCCACGAGGACTCATCAGACATCGGGCTGGCGCCCGTCTGTGGAACCGGTTTTATCCGCGGCGCCAGATTGTGTTCATTGTCACGGAGACCCTTTTCCAACAACCTTTTTCACCTCATCCGCCACGCATGGTAACGACCAGATCCATGGCTTCCCACCACAATGTCAGCGATCACCGACCGACCCTCCCAATCCGAACAACCCACCACAAGATTTCATCGAGCTCACCAACAAGATCAACCGTATGGTGAACAAAACCAGCCTTAATCAACGCCTGCTCCAACGGAACCTCCCTATTCCCCACCACCTCCAGATATTCCTCCCATCCAGAACAAGTCCTGTGCCATACCGTCTCCGCAACCCAATCCTCCTAACTCTTGGGGCTTGCAGCCCCTCACATATACATCCTCCTCCTCCACCCCACGCCTCGGTCATAGCCCAGCCCCGAGGGAGAAGCCGGCGTTCAACATCTATCTCTCGGGGAGACAACATTCCTCTTTGGGACGCAGAACTCCGAGCCATGAAACTCCAGCTCAAGGGGTCATGCAAAACATCCAACACAAGCCCTCCACCACAAAGAACTCCCCCTTCGTCGCCTCCATCCGCGACAAACCCCTACCCCCCAAGTTCAAAATGCCTACCATCGACCCCTTCGACGGAACAACCGACCCCGTCGACCACCTGGAAACCTACCGAACACTCATGATCCTCCATGCTTTCCCCGACGAAATCATGTGCCGAGCCTTCCCCGTGACCCTAAAGGGATCGGCTCGGCTATGGTTCAGCCAGTTGCCTCCAGATTCGGTCTCTACATTTCAAAACCTCAGTGACTCTTTCCTGAGCCACTTCATTGGAGCCCAACGCCAGCGACGTCCGGCGACCCAGCTCCTCAACATCCGTCAGACCGAGGGGGAGTCACTACGCAGCTTTGTCACTCGCTTCAACACCGAAGCCTTACAAGTTGCTGAAAATGACGATAAGGTCATCCTCACAGCCTTCATGGCTGGTCTGCGGTCATCCGATTTCCTCTTCTCTCTCCAAGAACCCCCCGACATCCATGGCAACCTTGCTCTCCAAAGCCCAGAAGTATATGAACGCCGAGGACTCTCTAGCCGCTCGGCAGGAATCCACAACTAAATATCTGACCTCCAGAGAAAAAAGAAAAGACCAAAGAACATCCGGCCTCATAACCAAACATCCCGCTTATGCCGACCGACCTCGTGCCGATCGTAGGCCTCAACCAGACCCCGGTCGGTTCGAGCAATATACCCGCTCAATACACCCATGGAACAAGTTCTTCACAGATCCAACGGACTACCCTCAAGTGGCCGCTTCCACGGAACCCCTCCAACCGAAGACCCCTAAGTATTGCCGCTTCCACCAAGATCATGGCCATAACACCGACGATCGATCACCTCAAAGACCAAGTAGAGACCCTCATTCGCCAGGCGCTGGCCGGCTTCACAGATACCGTCCTCAAGAAAGACAAAGGACCGAGCCCCACAGAGACGATCGCGTATACCTACACATGGCAACCAGACCAGGGGCATGACCGACCTCACCAACAACCTCGGACTCAAGGAAATACGCCTCCGCCAGTTGGTGAAATCGAGTTATTTCAGTGGTCTTGCTTGTGGGGACCATCACGCCAAAGAGGGCGAGCTCTGACAAGATAAAGGGCCACGGTCGATCGACCCCCAAGCAACCTAAGCAAAGTGATGAGCCCATTACCTCCACGACGCCGATGCAGGCATCCGTTATCCTCACGATGATCCCCTTGTCATCTCTCATCGCCCTCTCCAATTATAAAGTCGACGAGTCCTCATTGACAATGGCGGCTCGTCGGATATCATTTTCCTAAACTGCTTTCCGCCACCAAGATCGGGAAGAAGGCTTGTCCCCACTCCAAACTCCTCTGGTTGGTTTTACGGTGACCGGTGACCTCGACGGCTCCATCGATCTCCCCATCACCATTGGAGAGTACCCACGAAGTTGCTTACTTTCCTTGTTGTCGACTGCCCCTCCGCTTACAATGTCATCCTCGGCCGCACCGCCCTCAATGCCTTCCAGGCCATTACATCCACCTACCACCTTGCCCTCAAGTTCCCTACTGATTTTGGGGTCGGAACAGTGAGAGGAGAACAGACCATCGCCAGAGAATGTTATGTGGCCTCACTTAAAGAGGTCAAACTGAAGGAGGCAATGATCATTGAAGGACTTGACGTCCGAGATGAGGACGAACTGATCAGAGGCGAACCTGTGGAGGAACTCGTGGAAGTTAACATTGATCCCACTAACCCACTCAAAACTGCTAAAATCGGCAGCCAACTACCTCCCCAAGCCAAAGCCGACCTCACCGCTCTCCTGACTGAACACAGAGACGTCTTCGCCTGGACTCATGCAGACATGCCGGGCATCGACCCATCTTTTATAACCCACCGCCTCAGTATCGAGCCTCACTTCCGACCTTACCGACAAAGGCAACGCATCTTCCATCCAGAACGCAACAATCTCATAGCTGCAGAGGTTGATAAACTTCTCGACGCCCAGTTTATCCGGAATGTGGATTACCCCAAGTGGCTGTCCAACGTGGTCCTGGTCCGCAAAAACAATGGCAAGTGGCGTCTCTGCGTCGACTACTCCGACCTGAACAGAGCCTGTCCCAAAGATAGCTACCCTCTCCCCCGCATTGATCTACTGGTCGACGCCACGGCCGGTCATCAAATGCTCAGCTTCATGGATGCATTTTCAGGGTACAACCAAATCGTGATGCACTCATCAGACCAGGAACACACATCCTTCATCACCGATCGGGGCACCTACCATTACCGTGTCATGCCGTTCGGACTAAAGAATGCTGGGGCCACCTACCAACGTTTGGTCAACGCAGTCTTCCACCATCAAATCGGACGGAACATGGAAGTATATGTGGATGACATGCTAGTTAAAAGCAAGCTCTCTGCGACCACCTTACCGACTGCGTGAGACTTTTGCCACGCTCGCAAATATCGGATGAAACTCAACCCAGAAGTGCGCCTTTGGCGTAGGATCCGTAAGTTCTAGGCTTCATGGTCGGGCCAACGGCATCGAGGCCAACCCCGAGAAGATCAAGGCCTTGATCGAGATGCGATCACCACCAGATTAAAGAGGTCCAAAGGCTCACCGGCGAGTGGCGACCCTTAACTGTTTCATCTCCCGCAACGGATAAATGCTTACCATTTTTCAAAGTCTGCGGCGAGTTTGAATGGACAACCGAGTCAAGAGGCCTTTTCGGCTTGAAACAATGCATGGCCAACCTCCCTTCTCTCACAGTAATCACCGAGCCCTCTTTCTACCTAGCGATTAAGCACCGCAGCAAGGCAAAGACTTCATCGAGAGGACGGCTCCGTCCAACGACCGGTTTATTACATCAGCCGGGCTCTCAGGGGAGCAGAGCAGAACTATCCCCTGTTAGAAAAGCTGTCCCTGGCCTTGGTCACAGCCTCCAGACGACTCCGTCCCTACTTCCAAGCCCATTCGATAGTGGTTCTAACCGACCAGCCGCTGAAGAAGGTCATGCAGCAACCCGAGCTCTCAGGGAGACTAATGCAGTGGTCAGTAGAACTAAGCCAGTTCGACATCTCTTATCGCCTGACAAGAATCAAGGGACAGCCGTGGCCGACTTCATCTTGAGTTTACCAATCCAAATTTCAACCTTGACCTTCCATCCGCACCAACTCCACGAGCACAAGATCCCATTGTTGGACACTCAATGTCGACGGCTCGTCTCGAAGGAGGAAGTGGTGGCCTCATCCTCACATCCCCGGCGTTATTTCAAGTGTGCCCTCCGCCTCTTATTTACTGCCAAGAACAATGAGGCGAATCTGAAGCATTGATAGCGGGCTCCGTCGCCAAAGACATTGGTGTTAGCCACATCCGAGTGTTCAATGACTCGGCTTATCGTCGGCCAGATCACGGGTGAATTCGATGCCAAGGACGCCACAATGCGAGTTACAGAGACATGGCTCACCCTTGTTCGACTCTTCAACACCTTCCAAATCGACACATACCTAGGGCGGAAAACTCCAAAGCGGATGAGATGGCCCAACTGGCTTCCGCCGACCAATCCGACCTCAGCCATGGAGGCCGCCTCGAATACCTGGCTCACCCAGCCCTCTCACCCGGCCTACAAGAAGTGCAATTCCTTCGGACAGGACCCATCCCTTGGGCATCCGGCGTCCTCATCTTCTTGACCATCTGGCGAACTCCCGGTGACCAACAAGAAAGTGCCAAGGTCGAGTCTGACGCCAACTACACTCGGTCGACGGTGTTCTCTAAGCCGGTTTCACGACCATACTGCGATGTCTCAGACCCGCCCCAGCAACCTATGTAATGCAGGAAATCCATGAAGGAATCTGCGGTAATCATTCGGCGGTCTTCAAGACAAAGTGCTCCGCACAGGCTACTTCTGGCCGACCCTCAACAAAGATGCCTCTGATTTCGTCCTGAAATGCGACAAGTGCCAGCGCTTCGCCAACATCCCCCATGCTCCCCCCGCCGAGTTGATCACTCTTTGCAGCCCTTACCCATTCGCCAAATGGGGTATCGACCTGGTAGGTCCACTTCCCACTGGTCGAGGCCAGACCAAATTCGCAATTGTTGCCATTGATTACTTCACCAAGTGGGTCGAGGCAGAACCCCTTGCCACAATCACCGAGCGCAACACCACCAAGTTTATCTGGCAATCGATTGTCTGCAGATTTGGCATCCCTCAGGCCATCGTCTCCGACAACGGCAAACAGTTCGACAATGCTAGATACCGGAAATTTTGTGCAGATCTCCAAATTCAACCATGCTTCTCTTCCCCCGGTCACCCCCAAGCAAATGGCCAAGTTGAGGTCACCAACCGCTCTCTCCTGAAGATCATCAAAACTAAGCACGAGGCTGCTAAAGGCCTCTGGGCTGAGGAACTGCCACATGTACTCTGGGCCTACCGAACCACTGCCCGGACTCCTACAGGGGAAACCCCTTTTCGCCTAACATACGGCGCTGAGGCGGTCATCCCTGTAGAAGTCGGTCTGCCCACGCCCAGGGTCCTACATCCAGACCTCGCCTCATCCGAAGAACTCCGTCGAGCAGACCTGGATCTCATTGAGGAACTCAGAGAGACCGCTGCTGTCAGACTGGCCACATACCAGCAGAAAATGAGAGCACACTACAACCGCAGAGTCCGATCATGAGTTCTCCATTACCTTGTCTTGAGAGAAGCAACTCTTGCCACAAAGAATCCAACCGAGGGCAAGTCAGCCAAGTGGGAGGGCCCTATGTAGTGAAAGCCCGACCGACCAGCACTTACCGACTTCAAGATATGGATGGCGAGACCTTCCCCATCCCTGGAATGCTGAGCATCTGAAGCGTTACTATCAATGAATCCCCACTTTTGTATTGTCGAAATTGTTGTATTTTCCTTTTTCAATACATAATTCAAATGTCGACTGGAGTTCCCACTTTCTATAATTCAACTGTCTGAATGTAGCTTCCATGCAACTTTTCTTTGCAGCGCCGCTTTTCAAAAGCCTCGGCCAGACCGAGCACTCAAAGCCTCAGCCAGACCTGAGCACCTTCAAAAGCCTCGGCCAGACCGAGCACTCAAAGCCTCAGCCAAACCTGAGCACTTTCAAAAGCCTCAGCCAGACCGAGCACTCAAAGCCTCAGCCAGACCTGAGCACCTTCCAAAGCCTCGGCCAGACCGAGCACTCAAAGCCTCAGCCAAACCTGAGCACTTTCAAAAGCCTCGGCCAGACCGAGCACTCAAAGCCTCAGCCAGACCTGAGCACCTTCCAAAGCCTCGGCCAGACCGAGCACTCAAAGCCTCAGCCAGACCTGAGCACTTTCAAAAGCCTCAGCCAGACTTGAGCACTTCTCAAAGCCTCAGTCCGACCTGAGCACCCTCAACAGCCTCGGCCAGACCGAGCGCTCAAAGACTCCGCCAAACCTGAGCATTTTCACAAGCAAACAAAACACTCAGCCATGGCCTGACACCAAATCACATGTTCAACATTGCATTTCAACCTACTTTTTCAAGGCAATTTGACAGTCATATTTTAAAGATGTTTGCCCATATTTCACTTGCAAATCACATGTTCAACATTGCATTTCAACCTACTTTTTCAAGGCAATTTGACAGTCATATTTTAAAGATGTTTGCCCATATTTCACTTGCAAATCACATGTTCAACATTGCATTTCAACCTACCTTTTTCAAGGCAATTTGACACTTAGTCATATTTTAAAGAGAATTTCAACCTACTTTTTCAAGGCAATTTGACACTTAGTCATATTTTAAAGAGGTCTGCCCACATTTCATTGGCAAATTACATCTTCAACTTCACATGCCAGTCTCCCCTTTTTACAGTCATTCGCCACTAAGTCATGAACACCTCAGTGCCCAAAGTAATTACAAGAAAGATATACAGACCAAACCAACACAAGAAGAAAGATATATTGGCATCATCAATTAGAACCATAAATGTTCTTTTATTTATTCAAAAATGTGTGTACAAGCTACATACATCCCTTGCAAAAAAAAAAAAAAAAAACAAAAACAAAAAAACAAAACAAAACAAAACAATATATGTATACAAAATTATCCCCCAGATCATGCCTCCTCCTCACTTGAGACCAGGTCTGCTTCCTCTACCCCCTCGTCTAGGGGGGTCTGGGCCACATCATCTTCCTCCACCACTACCCTGCTGAAGTCAAGCTCTGGGAACAGCTCTTCGGCCTTGCGTTTGAACATTCTCCAGCCGCTGTCCCAGAACTCTGCCATTTCATGCTTATAAAAATCTGATCGTTGGAAGCTCTCTATAACTTCAGACTCAGGTCTCCCTTCAGCCGTTGTCCGTGATGGGCCAGCCCCCCCAGACTCTTCCCTGGCCAAGCTGGTGGCAACCGCTGCATCAATGGCCATCTGGAACTCTGGAGACCCTTTGAATTGAGTAACCGCTGCAACACAAAGATCAGGGTAGGCTGCCCTTTCCGAGGCTGCTCTCGCCTTCTCTTCGTGCAACTCTTTTTGTAGGGCCTCCTTCTCAGCTGCAGCCTTGGCTTTCTCAGCCTCCAACTCCCTCTTCCAGACCTCCTCCGCCAACTTTCTCCTCTTCTTCAAATTGTTTCAAAGAAGCTCTCCTCTGCTCCAGCGCCCTTCTAGCACGCTCATCCTCCACTTCCTTTGCAGAGCCTCACCTTCTCGCCTCATCCTTCTCGCCTCGACGAGCTTTTCATTATCACTCATGGCCTCCTCATGCCGCCTTTCATCTGCAAGACGCTCTTTGGGCCTCCTCCACCTTCTTTCGCTCTCCAAAGAAGTTGAATTCCAGCGACACCACCGGGCGTGTGTCTTCTAGGTCCACTTTGATTTTCATTTCGGCATGGGAAGTTTTCCACTGTGATTCTCCTTCTTCAACTTAGCCTTGGCACAGTCGGTCTTCACCTTAGCGACTGACCTTCCTCGAGAGCCCTGCTAGTAGTTACCTCCATTTGGGCGAATAACCCCTGAGCAGTCGGCCTCGTTGAACCCAGAGGTCGAGCGCAGATCCGCTTTCGTCCACAATCTTGACCAAGCGGTTCACACCGCCTTTAGCCGGGCCTCCATCCTCCAGCCTCCCACACGGCCACGTGGTATATTGTGGCGCCCAGACTAACCCCCCTTCCTGGGGCGCAGGACCCCCCTGGGGTCGCTCCTCTATCCTTTGTTCAGACTTCGGGTCGCTCCTCCACCCTTGTTCAGACTGGGTCGCCTCCTCTGCTTGCTCAGATCCTCGCTTCCCCACCCCTATGCTGATCGCAGCCCTATATGGCACAACGTCTCTAACTTGTGAAGACACATCCACCACCTCTAAGCCGATCACCCCTTCGGCAGACTACACTGCAACCAGGGCCTCGGTCATCTTGTTAGGGCTAGACTCCTCTGCGGCCTCCTGGGCACCCTTTCTTCTTTCTCTCTTCGACCCTCTCCCCTTCCTGGCTTTCTCCATCACAGGATCCACAGGGAGCTTCCGCGGCTCGAATGTGCTAAGATCCTTCCCTCCCAGGGGCTTGGGACGAGGTCGAATCCTCTCCTTCGCAAGCGATTGAGGCGGTCGGTCAGCTCGGGCCTCTGTCAACCTCTGAGCCCTCAGTAGCATAGCCTGATCCTCCTCCTCCTGTGCCTTTCTCTTGGCCTCCAACTCCGCTCGGTCGAGATCCCCCCCGACCGGTTGTGGTCCCAACCCCGCCTCAAACAGGGCAGATGGCTGCACCAGCTCGTCCCACCTAACTTTTTCCCTCTCCCTCCACTCCTTCACCTTTTTCACCCTCTCCTCCATCACCGCACTCCCCTTCGACTCCACAAACTTGGTCGGCACCTTCCACGTCTTGCGTGCCCCAGCCCCTCCAGAGTTAGACACATAGAACCACCTATGCCTCCAACCTTTAATCGAGGTTGGCAACCCTGCCACCAAGCCCTTCCTCGCCACACCGTAGGGTTACCCAAGTCTCCTAACGCCTGACGCTTTGTAGCAGCAAAAGAATTCGTCCGGTGACATGGCCCCCCCTCCATTGCCTTCGCCAGCGCTGCACACGACAACAAAATCTTCCATGAATTGGGCATCAAGCGTCACGGTGCCATGTCTAGCGGTTAACACATCCACCATGGCGGCGCAATCGCAGCTCACCTTCGCCGCCTCCTCGTAGAGGAGAACTCCCGGCCTCACGTCCGATGGCGGTGCAGGACTTCGGCACCACCAACTCCACTTCCGCCGGAATCTGGTACCTCGCGGATAGCCTCCAACTCCGCCGCCACATAATGGACCTATCGACCTCGAGTGCCGTGATCTCGTTCCACTGGCCGATCGCTCCGCACCGATGGCACCTCCACCTCATCGATCTATATCTTTGCGCCAACTCCACAGCATCGTCCTCTCCTAGCGGATCCATCCTCACATTCCCGGTCCCTTCCTGCGCCATTGCTAAACTGTATTTGCGAATAGCTTCAGATGCAGGTTCCAGGAAATCGCAGAAGTACTTTAATGGGGTATCGTGAGCAACGAAAGAATTGATACTTTGGATATTTGGAGTTTTTGTAAACAAGTAGGTGAATCGTATGATACCAAAAGCCCACGGTTTGCCCGTATTCCAAGGATCCCAATTAATTTTCGCCAGTTTGAAAACTTTTCAAATCTTCCGCCAAAACTGTCCCATCAATGCCCATAATAATACCGCTGACGTTTCACTCCTGATCCAACTTGGCGTTCCACATCCTCCACGTGTACGGTCCAGATGCACCGAACTCGCCTCACCTGTCTTTTCCACTTCAAGTCATCACGTGACACGCCTCTTGAGCCGCGCCCTTCCGGCTTTCGCCACCACCTCACGATCGGCTTCTCCCACTCACCCTCACGGTCGGCCCCCTCCCGCTCGGCCACCCTCACGGTCGGCCCCACCCGCTCGGCTACCCTCATGGTCGGCCTCTCCAGCTCGGCCACCCTCACGGTCGGCCTCTCCCGTTCGGCCACCCTCACGGTCGGCCCCACCCGCTCGGCTACCCTCATGGTCGGTTGGCCAAGACGGCAGCGATGATTACTCCTTGCTATTATTATTCCCGTTGGACTAAAGCCGCACTCGGGAATGGGGACTCTTGACAGGATAGGCCCATAGAGCCCACTACCCCACCATCCAAACCCCATTATACAACCCGGTTGGCCAAACCCAACACAGCTGGAGTCCAACTAGACAGGAGAGACCAATGATGTTCGGACAAGTGGCAGGCGCAGAGCAGACCACGTCAGCAGACAAAGATCTGCAAAGTTATTGCCACAGCACATCACCATTAATGCAGCTCATCACAGCATTTATTGCGACAACACCTCTCGGTGGAATCACACCCTCGCCTGAACAAGGCGAACCACGCCTCAAGCTTTCGGGGACAATCGAACGACGAGACAAATAAATGATTACAGTTGGATATAAGCTAAACTCGAGGAGAAGAAGAAGGTTAAGTTTTCCGCCTCTCTCTCTCTCTACATTTCTTCAGATATCACCTTCGCTAATTCCTACACCGGAGGGTTCGCCGGGGGACTACCCCGTTCCCCGATTGAACTTGTTTGCAGGTTATCCAGTGGGCTTGAGGAGCTTGGATCGGTCCAACCCATCCACGAGGACTCACTGTATTATCAAAAATAAATGGTTATCATAATTTTGATAATATTTTTAAAAACAATTAGAGCATGATCATGATGCAACGAACTACCGATTAATCTAAGATTATTGAAATAGATTCAAAACAAGACCCTACCAACATCGCAACAGTTACTATTGTGACTAATATCGCAACAGTATCCCTATTACTCGAGATTAGTTATGTTACACATAAAAAAATAAATAAATATGCCTATCTGCGTCTCATGCACATTAAAATAAAAAAATAAAATAGTTCTATCTGCTTCACATGCAGATTAAAATATAAAAAAAATAAAAAATAGAATATTTCTTTATGCTTGGCATGCATATTAAAAAAAGGCCCATCTGCTAGAAGGCAAACAGGTTGAGGCTTTGGACATTTAAAAAAAAAAAAAAAAGAGGAAAACAAAACAAAAAAAGATTAAACAAAAATAAATAAATAAACAAAAAGAGCCTACCTGCTTGGCTCTGCTATTGAAAATATGAGAATTTAGATATATTTTTACTTACATATTAGATTGTACTTTTCAAAAAAAAATACATTTATATTTTAACATAACACACTCCTGGAAAAAAAAAATGAAAAAAAGAAGTGTAGTTAAATTAAAATAACACCAAGGGAGTGGCTGTAGTAACCTCAAGCGATTGACGGAGGGGTAAAGACTTGAAAATAAGGTTCAAAATTTGAAATTTAAGTCACTCTCAAAGGGTTAGTAAAGGTTTACCTGATCTTTAACTTTAAAGCTCTATGAGTAGTTGAATTGTGTGCAAGTTAGGCTGAACTTGATTATCAAAAAAAAAAAAAAAAAAATCTATAGTGTACATTCTTGAAAAAAAGAGCATACGGTGCACATCTTATTACAACATTAATAACAATTTTATATCGTACTATTTACAAACATAATCATAATGGATGGGACTTTCATTTTAAAGTAGTGGTGGAGTCAAGAAATTAAATTAAAAGAGACACTTATTAATTATAATATTGAAAATTTTTATAAAAATATTTTACATAAATTTTTACGATTGATTTCAAGAAAGATAATATATATATTATTGGTAATTAGTATATCATGAACAATATAAAAAAAATGTTATAGATATAAGTTTTAAAATAAATTATATAATGATAAAGTAATTTTTTATACAAAATTTCAGTAAAAATTTAATGTAATAGTAATACTATGTTATTATTAACATATGAAATCAACAACCAATTGTAAAGAAACACATAAAGGATCAACCCCACAAGTGAGATGTAAATAATAATTCAATAAATTCTATATCTTCATTAAGATTGATTATAATTGTATGTCAATAATGATAGATATCACCATTGTATTAAATTTTTCATAAATAATAATATGACTTATCGTAATATCTTTATTTTCAATTAAAAAAATAACTATTATTATTCTCATTATTTTAAAAATATCAATGATATTTCACTCTAAATAATATTTTATAAATTTTTTTATTTAAAATATTTTCACTATGTTTGTAAAAAAAATTTTAAAAAAAAAGGAATCCAAAACCTAGGAGGAGCACGTGCTCCGTGGCTCCACCACAGCTTTAAAGCACGCACCAAATTCACATATTCATAATTCTACCGCAAAAGTGACAACACACTATATCCATTCACAATTTTTAATATAAAAGTTAGTAATTTTTTAATAATAAAAAAGTGTGTACATAGTAACATTTTCCTAACATCAATGGTCGGAGTGACAATGTCTAAGCATGTAGGTGATTAGAAGACCCAAGGAATATTGTAGGTCTATTTATCCATCTCTTGCTCCATTTTAATCTAACCTCCTCCATTTTACAGCAATTTGATTATTAATTGTTTATCAGGAGATCGAAACAAAGCCTTATGGGATGTCAAAAAGCTTGTAATTATCTCAGTGTCACTACAAAAAATTCAATTTTTTGCGACGGCACCTAATACTCTTAATGCCGTTTCAAAAAAGTTTTAGTGACGACAAATGACTTTTAGCGACAGTAAAAGGGGAATCATAACAGGGGGCGTTGCAAAAACCTTTTAGCGATGGCATCGTGCTGTCGCCTTTTTTTTGCAACGGCAATTGTTACTTTTTGCGACAGTAACTTACTGTTGCATATAATATATAAAAAAAGTCAAACCTTTTGCGATGGCACCTTTTTACCGTCGCTAATAGTTTTATTTGAGATGGCAAAAAATGCCGTCACGAATGGTTTTGTTTTTTTGCAACGGCATGCCTACTGTCTCCAATGGTTCTAATATTTTTTGCGATGATGTGGTGCCGTCGAAAGGAAAAAAAAAAAAAAAACATATAATAAAATTTTTAAAAATATTAAAATTACATGTGTTAAATGAAAAACAATTGAAAAAGAAAACAATAATTGCATAATAATATAAAATTTTATGTATAGAAAAAATAATTTCTCCATAATAAAAATATTCTTACATTCATTATTACACATCAACAAAATTACCCCACTACATAATATTCCATAATACATATATAATGTTGAAATACATAATGTTATTCATAATTCAAAATAACATAAACCAAAATTACAAGTTTTGCTCATCATTTTCCGTGTGTAACAAAAACGAAAGTTAGTCGCATTCTTCACAGACATGTATTCCACAAGAAGCAAACTCCTACTTGGGAAATATCTAAAAACAAAAAATAAATATAATTAATGACAATATACTTATGTGTTAATATGCTAATTACAAAAAAACATAAAAATTTAATTACTATACAATTACAAAGATAATTAAGTAAATAATTTTGCCTAGACCGAAATCCGGCTCTAACTCCCAAACTGGGAACCCGATTCGAGTCTCGTCTTCTTCCACAAATCTCTCGTGCCTAGGCAGTCATGTTTGCCAAGTTTTGTGCTACTTCGATGCCGTTTGGTGATTTTGGAGTGTTAACATCTCGAATTTCAAGTTTCTTAAGAACTAGTTTGTTTAGAGTCAAATCCGACTCTAACTCCCAAATTGGTAATCCAATTCGAGTCCCGTCTTCTCCCACAAGTCTCTTATGCCTAGGCGGTTGTTTCTGCCAAGTTTCGTGCTACTCTGACGTTGTCTGGTGATTTTGGGCATTTACACCTCGAATTCTAAGTTTCTTAAGCAACTGATTTGCCTAGAGTGAAATCTGGCCCTAACTCCCAAACCGGGAATCCGATTCGAGTCTTGTCTTCTTCCACAAGTCTCTCATGCCTAGGCAGTCGTGTGTGCCAAGTTTTGTGCTACTCTGACGCTGTTTGATGATTTTAGAGCATTAACACCTCAAATTCTAAGTTTCTTAAGAAACTAGTTTGCCTAGAGAGAAATCCGGCCCTAACTCCCAAACCGGGAACTCGATTCGAGTCGCATCTTCTCCCACAAGTCTCTAGTGCCCAGGCACTCGTGTGTGCCAAGTTTCATCCTATTCTAGCGCCGTTTGGTGATTTTGGGATAATAACATCTCAAATTCTAAGTTTCTTAAGAAACTAGTTTGTTTCTTAAGAGTGAAATCCGGCTCTAACTCTCAAACCAGGAAACTGATTTAAGTCTCGTCTTCTCTCACAAGTCTCTCGTGCCTAGACGGTCGCGTGTGCCAAGTTTTGTGCTTCTCCGAAGCCGTTTAGTGATTTTGGAGCGTTAACACCTCAAATTCTAAGTTTTTTAAGAAACTAGTTTGTCTAGAGTGAAATCCGGCTCTAACTCCCAAACCGGGGACCTAATTTGAGTCTCATCTTCTCCTACAAGTATCTCGTGCCTAGGCGGTCGTGTGTGCCAAGTTTCATGCTACTCCGATACCGTTTGGTGATTTTGGAGCGTTAACACCTCGAATTCTAAGTTTTTTAAGAAACTAGTTTGCCTAGAGTGAAATCTGGCCCTAACTCCTAAACCGGGAACCTAATTCGAGTCTCGTCTTCTCCCACAAGTCTCTCGTGCCTAGGTGGTTGTGTGTGCCAAGTTTTGTGCTACTCTGATACCGTTTGGTGATTTTTGGGGCATTAACACCTCAAATTCTAAATTTCTTAAGAAACTAGTTTGTTAGGGAATATTTGGATCAATGAATATTTGGTTCTTTAGGAAATATTTGGTTCTTAATTATGTATTTCTGTTAGTTTATTGAGCTAATGAAGAACAAAATGACTTACTCTTTGTTTCTTCCAAATCCTACAACTTTATAACACTAGCAGAAGCTGCAGCAAGCACCAATGATAAAATTATTTTTTACTGTTGGCTGAAGGAGGAATTAATCCAAAGTGGTCTAACTTCCCTTATCACGATTCTTATTGTATTATTTTAATCACCCACACTGATATTAAAATTATTTGGAGGGAAATAGTTTGGTGCACTAAACACTGGACTGAAAAACATGTGGACCCAGCTTGTAATAACCCACATTCTTGTCTTAGTCATGTTCATGAGCATTTATATGATTTTGCATTGTTAAGTTTGTACATGTAGACTTTGACTTGTTTTGCCTAGGTAAAGGTTCTTGTCTTGTGTTGATGCTATCATGTTTTGCCTAAGTGTTATGTGCATGCTTTATTCCTTCCTTGCTGTTTCAAGCCTAGGTCATGTCAAGCCTAGGTCATACCAAGCCTAGGTCACACCTTTGAACCTCTCACACCTAGGCCATTGCACGCCAACACCTAGGACCACCTTAGAACCACTTTGGTAGACCCCCACCTTCACTCTGGCATATTGGCCAAGATGTCATCATCTAGGCCGAGGTGTGCATCACCTAGGCTGAGATGTGTATCATCTAGACCAAGATGTTGTCATCTAGGCGTCCTAGATCTTTGATCCCTGCACCTAGTGATCTTGTTCCTGGACTGGTATAACCTAGACCGAGGTGTGGCACAACTAAGTCAAGTGTTATCCTTCTTAGCCGAGATCAATGAGACCTTACTTGCCGAAGCCTATGTCCTAATTCGAGATCATTGCCTTGTTAGAGAGCCCATGCCACCTTACTTGTTGTACACACTTTGTCATACTCTTGTCTTTTCATTCTGGCACCTTTTTGAGGAGATCCAATCTGGCGATGCCACGTGTCCTAGCAGAGGGTTAAGTCAGGTACTAGCTAAGAAACCCATCATTTTGTCACATCTTTGCCTTGTAGAGAGAGAAGCTCTAGGAAGAAAGAGAAAGGGTTCTTAGAGAGAGAACTAGATTTCCAAGCTTGATCCTTTAAGTTTGAACCGTTTAATCCGTGTTTTGAGGTTAGATTCTTAATCTACTCTTGTTGTTCTTTATATTGATCCAATCACTTTGCATGATCTCACATGATTTATGAGCCATGCATTGATTTAAAGTTTGGTTTTAGAGAGAGAAAATGATGTTCTTGTGTTCTTGAAGAAAAATCATGTTTTGATCCGAAAGTTTGTATCAAGATCCATGTTTTTGTGTTTGTTTTCATGAAATCTCCAAGTATGGGTACCCAGGTCCATGTTTTTGAACTCATGCCATGAAATCTCAGATTTTGTAATAACAAGTTATGATTTTAGCATTCATGTTCTTCATGTCCTTCAAGGAGAAAACCCAGATTTCCAAACTTCATTTCCCTAGGTGTGGTCACTGAGACCACTCTTGCCTAGATCTCACACCTAGGCCAAGCATCGTATCTCACCTTGGCCTACCTTGCATGATCACTTGCACCTTAGCCTATCTTGCATGCACACCTAGGACGACCACCACACACCTAGGCCGACCATGGTACACCTTTGCTGGCACCTTGTAACATCTCGGCAGGCAGCTACACATCTAGGCCTAGGAGACCACACCTCGGCCAAGACCCCCTGAGTTTACCCAGCTAGGCCATTTTTGCCTAGATCATCTCTGTGCATCCATTCCAAGACTTGGTTGGTACCCAGCATGTTTTCCCTAGAAGAAAAATAGTGTTTTAACTCCCAGCACATGTTTTGCTTTGTCTTAACTTAGTTTTGAAAGAAATGCCGGGATCATTTGCACTCATGTAAAGCTTATTTGGGAATGCATTTCATATCCATCTTTGAGCATCTCTTATTGTCTTCTTGAAATGCATTCAATGGACTTTGCCATGTATTTGTAGGTCTTGGATCCTTGCCTTAATCCTTACACCCGAAGAGCTATGTGAGTGGTATTTTTAATAAAGCTATGTTATAATGTTTTGATAAAAGCTTTGCTTTGTTTTGGAAAAGTATTTGATCTAGCATGAATGATTATCCCTAGTTTTTGTATCAAGTATTATGTTTGTTTTGATGACATTCTTGGAACGTCCTTTCGTGCTAGGGGACGTTAAGCCTATGTAGCACCTTTTTGAGATATCTCTTTTGCCACAGACGGTCTTGTATGGGTGGGTTTGTCTAATCGAGCTCGAGTCGGCCACCAACGGTCGTGAACGGGTGTGCTTTGATTCCGAGACGATTATTCCCTTGTTTTGCCACCGACGATTTTCTAGGTGGGTTATCTAACCGATTCCGGGTCGGCCACTGACGGTGGTGAACGGGTGTGCTTCGATTCCGGGACGGTTATTCCCTTGTTTTGTCCAGAATGTCATCCTTTGGTATTATGTAGATGTTATTAACATCCAAGAAGCTTTGAAAGAATTTGATTGATGAACTTGATTCATCCCATGCTTTGTACAAGTTATTATATGTATTGTTTTGATAAAGATCTCGGATATTATTCATTTAAACCTTTATTACTAATATCATTCACTGAGTATACAAGCTCACCATTTCCTTTATATATATATATATATATATATATGTAAGTGAAGAGCAAGAAGGCGTTGTTGCCTAAGCTTTGTTTGGAAGATTTTTTGATTCATGGTTTGTATCATCTTGAAGATTATGCTTCTTAGTTTGCAACTCATTTTTTTTTTTTGTATATTTCAGCTTGAGAAGCCTTTTAATTAAGATGTAACGTGTACTTTATTTTATTTATCCAAGTTGTAAACTATGTTAAGATGTATGTCATTTCATTTGATCTATGCACAGCTCTTGTGGACTACTTAGATTTAAATTTATGCTTCCGCACATGTAAGTCCCATATATATACTCTGATTGTGTGTGAATTTTTGTAAGTTGGCCTTTGGTAATCTCGGACTACTGGCAATCACGGCACCATTCTACTAGGAGCGGAATTGGGTCATAACACAGCTGCTTGCTGCATTCCCTCCTTATCTTGCACACCAAGTACAAGATAAAATCAAGCCGAGTCCGGCTGCTCCCCCACCCCCTTATCCTCGCATCAATACTACAAATCAAATACCAAAGATAATACAATAATCCTCACTCTTAATGCAATCCTTTATCCCATCTATTTGCTATAATACTATCTATAATCCTATCAATATCCAATCCTTTATCCCATCTAATTCTATCAATAATCTCATTCATATCCAATCCCATCAAAATATAATACAACTATCAAACATGCTGCAAAGGATTCATTGTTAGATGCTCATTATCAAATACTCAGTTTTCATTTTGCAGGAATAAAGAACCTACAATCATCTCCATCCACTTGTGCTTGCACAATAGAATAATATGGCAGTTAATTAGCAGATGTCTTTCAATCAGATGCATAGAACCATTCAAACAGTTACGGTCAACATAAGAAATCAGAACCTAGAATAATATGAAAATAAAGCAGAAAAGGAAAAGTAATCAAGATACTCTAGTCTAGAATTACCTTCACAAAATGAGTCAAATCATTGAAAAAACTTAAAACTTCGGCAATACAAAATATAAAATAAAAAAACATGATCACAAAAAAATAAAATAAAATAAAATAGCACCTACCTTACGCGTTTGACGCGCATTTTCAATGATGGTTCGCAGCTTCAACTCTGATAGAAGAGCGCTAGCAGCACTTCCCAGTGTCACTATCCTCCTTTCATTTAATTTTGAGACAGCAATTGGGTCGAAGTTCAGAAAGACTTCCCTGTGTAAACATAAGCATCACTTGATTCATCATGGTTAAACCCCATTAAATAGAAGTAACCATCGACTTATTGCATTCATTTTTCAGTTATCAAATCAAAAGATAGCAAACACTTGGAGATGATCATACCTAAACATGTGTCTTTTGATGAGAATGGCAGGCCATGAAAGTTCCGCCAGAGTAGTGGACAAGATGATTAATTCAAACAATTTCCTACAAGTTGACATGAAAATCAGAGGCACGCTGAGAAGGATTGAACGAAATTCTCTTAACAATTAGAATTCAGCAAAGAAATATGTGAATAATATCTCAAGGGTTGTATACTTGTCATCGTGGACTGGAACTCCCCACTCTTCGTCATGAAAAATAGCATAACACGGATCTTGAGAAACAAAGGAAAACCAATTAGTAGAAAGAACTCATAAAACATTATTTCATAATTTATAAAAAATGACAGCAAGAACTGCAAGCAAGCGGACACAATCTAGTGAGGATGGACCCCCTAACAAAATGGCCAACAGAATCAATTATACATATGGTAAATCAGTATCTAATGCAAAATTTGTGGCATATATATTACATAGGTCCATTAGATGTTTAAAAAATATTTCAAAAAAAAAAAAATTTGTGATACACACATTGGATAATTAATGAGCCACCAAGTGAGTTCTCAATTAAAGCAGGTAAGAAGAAGAAGAACATGAATAAGAATAGAAAAGGCAATCTAGAAAACAACAGCTAACCCACCAAACCCCTACATTAATCTCTTCCTCCAGTCCCCCCATCTTTCTCTCTTTCTTTGATACAAAAACAAAACACCAATGCATTTCAGAACAAATTCAACAGATACTCTACCATCAAAATGCTGCATCTAGCAAAACGTAGCATAAAACTAAAGAAAGGTGTAATTGTAATTTCTATTGGGCTTCTCACACTTCGATGTCTTGTTATCCTCAGCTTTTACTAAATCAATGCACAATTTTAACATTCTAAAAGGAGACATTTTGTTTTTTTGATTGTGTATCTGGAATTGAATTTGGGATGTGGGAATCCTTTTCAAATACTTTTTTAATCAATAAGAAAATACTTACCATAGAACAGGAGGCATCCTTGCATTGGTGTCAAACGAAGTGAAAAATATATCTGCAAAGGACAAATATGCTAGACTGCATATCTAATTACACAATTTTGAAATCCTAGTCCACATTCAGATATAAAATATTTTCCCCACTAAATGCCTCAAATATTAGAAGTAATGTAGGATAAGAAACCATGTGAAACTGCAAAACAACTCCCTAAATATATCAAGAGTCTGTGGAGATAGGCACAGAAACCATCTCTAAAGTAGGTTGATCCATTCTTGCCTATCTGTTAGCTTCTAAACGATATCCCTCTATATCAACTTTAAACAGATGCCTAGGTTTTCTTCTTCGAAACCCATTTCACACCAAAACTCTTCAAATCAGAATATTTTTAGAGGTATAAACTGCTAATAAAGCATTCTTTCTCATTAAACAAACACTTTTAGGATGAAAACCACATCCCTATAAAAGTCATACCACAATGCCAAGACAACTTGCACCAACCAAACTCATGTCAAACTCACCAGACACTAGTCCAAGAAAAAATGAGATTCCAAAATTTTAAAATGTCCAGCACAGTAGTTGGCACCAGTTTAAATTATTACAAGAAAGATGTTTTCATATTTTTAGAAAAAGGTAAACGACAAGAAAGATATACAAACCCTCACATATATGGTGAGGGTTTTCTATAAATTATAAAAAAAAAAACACGGTTGATGACACGAGAAACAAGCAAAAAAATTAGAGTTCTAGTTAGAGGATGAGAACCAATCACAATCATTCAATCAGGTACATAATCACATCATATACATAATCATACACTTACGAGTCCTCAATTATTCAACATCATGTCAGCCCAAGCCTTCTCTCCCATTACTTAAAACAAAGTAAGGTTTTGAGTTCTTTTTGTAACTTCAGGTCAGTTACTTGCTATTTAAAGGATAGTGGGGAGATTTTTAGAGAGTTGTTTATGCTTAATTTTCTTTTAGTGTAAGCAATTCTATGTTGAAAAAGCTGAACCAGGGTTCAGATTTTGGTTTCTTTTATGTAACTGGCAGTTTGCGAAGGGAACGATTACCAAGCTTTACAGAGAAGCAAATTAATTAGTAAACTCCAAATGTGGATTGAACAAATAGGTTGGCCATGCAAAACATATGACATTATTGATTTTACAACTTTTGTGTTCATAAAATTATATTGCTTGATCAGTCAACAACATTCAGAGACCAGTTGAACTGATTTGGAATAACTTCTCACCTCCAAAAGCTAAATTCTTCTCTTGGTTAGCTTGGAGAGGTAGATTGAAAACAAAAAGGATGCTTCACAGGTTAGGCATTTTGGTGGGTGATGATGATTTGAGGTGCATTTTTTTGCCATGAGTCAAGTGAATCAACTGAACATATTATGCTTCACTGCCCCTTTGTTTGGAGAATTTGGTCTCATATTGCTTTTTGGTGGGGTTTTCAGTGGGCTATTCCCAGTTTCATTGAAGAGTTGCTACTATGGTGGATGGGTTGGAAGTTTAAGAAGAAAGTAAACCAGATTTGGAAGGTTTTACCTCCTGCAATAATGTGGTCTGTGTGGAGATATAGGAATGATTGTGTGTTCAATTCAAGATGCCCAATCTTCAAGATCTGTGTGAATGTATCAAGGTGAGAGTGGCAATTTGGATGAGATCTCATTTCAGTGGTACATCATTCTCAGTTAATGATGTTGTTTTTAATTTTAAGCAAGTTAGGAGGTGTGTTGGGTCTTAATGAGAAAGTGTGGTAGGGTGGAGGTGGGCTACTGCTGGTGCTGTGTTTCTGTTGATTGGTGTTAGTTTTGGTTGGAGAGCTATTGAGAAAGGTGTGATAAGGTGTGTCCCAGGGGAGTTTGTCAGCTTGAAGCTATACCTGTTTTAGTGGGCTGCAGAGGGTTATGATGTGATCTGATATGTTTTAGGGTATGTGTAGTTTCTGCATTATGATCTGAGGGGTTGGCCTGAAATGCTGTTTTGTTGTTGGTATGCTATGCCATTCTGGTTGTTATGCTGAGTATTCTGTCAAGATCCTAATCTGGTGATGGTCTGCTCTGCTGTTTGGACTGCTATGTTGTGCTGCTGATGCTCTGGATGGCCAAGCTTCCTCATGGTGATCTGTGTTGTGCTGTTGGATGCAAGTGGGCTGTCTTTTGGGGATGAAGCTTTGTTCCTTTATGATGGCTGCTGTGATGATCTACTGCTATCTGCTAGTGCTGATCTGTGCTAGTTTGTATGTCTGTGTGTGCTCTTGTTGTGGTGATTGGTCTGAGTAGATGGTAGAGCTGTTTGGTCTACAGGTGGTATGTTGCTTTGTGGTGGCTGTATGGTCTGAGGCTGGGGAGTGGTAAAGTTAATGCCCTTTCTGTTATGCTTTTGAGAACCTGAGTCAGGTGCTGCTATAAGTTGGATGGATGCTGTGATCTGTTTGAATGGCTGGTGGCTGTGATCTGTTTGAATGGCTGGTGGCTGTGATCTGTCTGAATGGCTGGGGAGTTTAGAGTTGCTGTGAATGTGGTTGGTTCTGGATTGAAACTTAATTGCCATGAAAGGTTCAGTGAGGTGTGGTGCATTATATTGGATATGGAATGGCATTGAAGTTGGCTAGGGTATGATGGTGGGTAGCTTCCTAGTAGTCAAAAACATGCCCAAAAAGTTGTTGGTGCAAGTGCAAGTAAAGGCTCAAGGCATAGTGCAAAGTAACCTATGACAAGCCATGAGACAACACGTGCTAGGCCGCGACCTAGTAGTAGCCCCAGCCATTTCCAACAACCACAAGCGATGGAATAAAGGTGAGCCCGGCCTTGCCAATGATCTAGCGATAATGCCGAGCCATAGCAGTGCCGATCCCGGCCTGATGAGGGTCAGAACCTAGGCAACAGCCTTGCTTGTCCAGCGGCAACTTTGAAGTACATTTTGGAGGGTCAAATGTAGTATTTTTGTCTTGTAAATTTTTATGTAAATACCTTATTAAAGGTGTTTTGGGACCAAATTTTGTAATTCTTCTCTTTTTGTAGAATTTTTAGAAATTTATTATGACTCCTCAAATATAGAGGATGTTTCCTCTTGCTAGCTAAGAAAAGGCTTAACAAGCTATATTAAGGAGGGAGTACCCAAGTGTTGAACCAAACTACTTGTGCTTTTAAAGTACCCCAACTTAACCAATGGTAAGGAAACTTTTGTAGCACTTTTGGTGCATTGTTCAACTATTATAATGCCTATTTTTGATCAATGAAAAATTCATTTCGCCTTTAAATTGTGCAAAACTTTTCCATTGTTACTTGCTTTAATTTTAGCTTATTGCTTGCTATTTTGTGGCTTGTCTCTAACTTTGTGGCTCATCAACTAACTAATATTGTGTTTGCTTGTCTTTGTAAATTTTTTGAGCTTTATTGGCGAAATAGTAAAAAGAGTTAATTAGTGCTACACAAACTTACATATTTTTAGACAAGACTTCCGCACTATCAATGTGTGACACTGCACTACCAATGTGTGACACTAGGCCAAGTCAGGATAATTTGGATGACCCCCATTATAAACACTATCACTCCTCAATTCCATATTGACCACGGTAATACTAATGGCACAATTTTCCAAATACTCAGTTTCTTCTTAAAATTAACACCCGCTCACCATTGTAACAATGCTTCAACATCATCCAGGTATTACCCAACACAATTCCCACCAATTCAAAATTCCAAACCATACTCTCCATACTAGTGGACAATGTAAAAATACATGGTCGATAGTTTCAATTTCCTTTCTGCAAAAGGGACACAGAGTGCTAGCATTATTATCCAACACCCCAATTCTATGTAGAAAATCTGATGTTTTCACTCTGTCCCTCCAAGTTAACCAACAAAAAAACTGAATTTTGAGAGGTGCCATATTCTTCCACAACCATTTGGTAATTCACAAATCAGGCCCCTTGAAACCACATCCATACTGATGCCACTGAGAATTGCCCTGTTGGATTTAATTACCACCTCAAGCAATCTCCATATGCACTCTATTTATAAGGACTTCATTCAACCACTCATAAAGTCTGTTTACCTCTTCCTCCTCTCAAGCTCTCAGCTGTCTTCTGAAAACCAGATTCCATTCACCTGAACTTCCTCTTCTCCGACTGTACTGCAGCAAAGAACCCTCCTTATCCTCTGATAGACTAAACAGTCTTGGAAATTTCTCACTGAAATTGCTGTTGTTACACCAAATATCAGTCCAAAATTGCGTTCTTTCTCCCATTCCCAACCTTTATTCTTACACTATCCAAATAAAAATCAAACAACTGAGGGTTAGTTATCCTGAGTAATACTTTAGAATACCCCACTTTACCTGCTGCTCCCTTGTATGGCCACCACACCCTCCTTTAACCCTCTCATACTAGTATATAGTAGTGATATTACAAATATTAATCACTAATAAAATATTACTAGTTGGAGATCCCCTTTGCTTCTCACTCAATTATATCTTGTTTGTTTTCCAATTTTTCTTTTCTTTTTTTTTTTTCTTTTTTTTTAAAAATTTGTTCTCCCATCTGTTATATTTAAAATTAAAGAAAATTAAGCCTTCAGTTTCAATTTTCAAGAATTGACGGCAAATAAATTTCATATCATGGAATAGTTAAGCAAACTCGTGTATATTATTAATCATTAAACATAAAAATAAACAAATAAATGAATAAAAGAATGAATTGGAATTGTATATCTGTATAAACCTTTAACATGGGTATTATACATCGTAGCTAAATCTAATTCTAGCATCTAATTTTCAATCAGTTCAAAGTGGAACAAGACGATGTAGCTGGATCATACAAAGCAGGAAGCAAGTACTTCCTTCCATTAGCACCATGCGCATTGTAGCTAGCACCCGTTGTGGGGTCCACCAACAGATCCCCAGGGTAACCCGGGTACGACCCTTTCCCATAAACCCCAGGACAAGCCGATGCAGCTTCAAGTGGAGCATCGGCCGGACCTTGGTAGTATCCATTTCCAAACGGATTCGTCACTGTCCCGGCCAAGAGGCTAGCCAGGTTAATGAGCATACCGTCCAGACCCACATCGTTGTTGGGTGCAACCCGGGGTGGGGTCTGTAGTCCGTACATGGGCTGGTGGAATGGCCAAGCGCATTGACCCGGGCACTGAGTCTCCGAGTTGCCGACCCAGATGTAGGCAAACTTGTAATTCCTTCCCTTAATCTGGCTAGTTTTGGAAGATCCGTGAGTCCCACACCGACTCATACAGAACCCATCTACGGTGACATCGGAGGCAGTCAACACAACGTTGACGGCGTGGATTTGATCGGCCTTGGATGCCAGCTGTTTGATCTGTTTCTCAGTGAGCGACTTTCCGAGCGAGTAGTTCTCGTCGAGTATTTGTTTGCCCAGAGAGAGTGAAAGAGAGGAGGGTTTCTTGGAGTTAACGAGGTGGTAGTAGTTCTGGGTTGTCTTCCACCAGTTGGCAACAGAGGGTTGGGTTTGAGGTGGGGAAGAAGACAGTGAAATGACGAAATCGGAGATAATGGCTCGTTGGGTGGGATTGAATTTGCCGTACCAAATGAGGTTAATTGAGATTTTGCCAGAGAGAAGAGGACCATGGTGGTATTGAAGGAGATTGGTCTGATCTTGAACCAACTCAGTGAGTTTTCTTGCTGCGAAAGAGATATGGAAGAGAGAGA
Organism: Camellia lanceoleosa; assembly: GCA_025200525.1. Taxonomy (NCBI): domain Eukaryota; kingdom Viridiplantae; phylum Streptophyta; class Magnoliopsida; order Ericales; family Theaceae; genus Camellia; species Camellia lanceoleosa. Next base: position 80,633,677 of record CM045766.1, read on the forward strand.
CAACAAAGAAAAGTTGTAGAATGAAACGGGATGATACAAGAGAAGCCATTTTCTGACCTTGAACAGAAAATGATTTTGGAGTTGGGGAGAGAGAGAGAGAGGAGTAGCAAAGATGCTTTGAGTTTTTGTGATATGAGAGGTGCAGAGTGGTGCTATTTATATTGGACTTGAGAACCATTTTTGTACAATTTTTAACGGTGTGTATAGTGACGTTGAGAAATGGAACACGGGAGGTGAACCTGCTTAGAAAGAGGCACAATATCGCCTTATCATGATAGCTTTTATAATAATGTAGATTATATTTTATCATATTTTATGTAATAGTATGCTTTATTTATGTGTTACGACTGTATTAAAAGTTAATATTAGTGATGACTAATTATATTAATGTTATATTGATAAATGAGATGATAGATGTAATTTAATATAAAAATTTGATAAGTGTAATATTATTATTGAATTAATGAGAGAAAAATATTACACTAGACTATCAATACATTTTTTTTTTCCAAAAGTTCTATATATCACCAGAATATTTTAGTAAGATTTCCTGAAATGAAATTGATATATGAGTCAAGGATTTTGTTTTCGTGTGATTAAAAAGAATATATATTTTGAATGAAAGTATATGTAATAAACTATGTATGATATTTTAAAAAAATTTTAACATATGTTCTAATGGCATACATTAAAAAGATCAATAAATTAGTAAATCTTGCAAATTTTTTTATTAACTTATGTATCATGTAATAATAAAAATTTAAAATTTGGAACATGACCCTTTTGAATGTTACAATAGATGTCCAATTTTTAACTAAATAAACTTATAAGATTTGATAATTTGTACTATATCGTTAATTACTATTTTTACATGTAGTAATATATAAACATACGGCTTTGCCTTATACCCCAAAAGTGAAATTGGCACCACATTGGCGAAACCCTAAAAAAAAAAAAAAAGAAAACTATTTTTTTTTATCCAATCCGGCAGTGACAACTCACTAGGGGTCGACCCCCAGTGGGGGTAGGAAGCATTTTTCATAAACATAATAACTAACTCGGTAATGCCACACAAACAGAATTTACATATAAATGATTCATATAGAATGATATGTCTTATTTATAGTTATTAAATCAAAATCATTCCCTATCTATAAAAAAATTAAAAATTAAAAAAAAGAAGGAAAAACCTTGAAGTTAAAATATTCAATACTTTGATTTATAATTATAAAAATATCACTTTCACATCATTCTTGTTTTAAATTTTATATGAATCTTATTTTCCACACTAAAATAAGAAGTCAAATAAATTCATGGATTAGTTACACTTCTCCCTCTTAACTATCACGGGATATCTCCTAATGTTTTTCAACTTTGAAACCATATATTAGATTAGGGGTCCTGTTATGGTGTGTAATTTACGCCTTACACTTACGCCTTTTCTGTTTGCAGTCCTGCTTTTGTTTTCACCTTCCACTTACACTTTTTGTGTAAGTGGCACATGGTGTGCAACCTTAAGGGTTGCACACTTAAGAAAAGTCCATTAGATTATTCAACTATTAAAATTCTTTTTCTTTCACCCTTCTAGAGTACAATCTTTGTATAATTGTTTTTATTTTTAATAATTGAGCAGTCTTTAAATATGTAATTTAAAAATTGAAAAAAAAAATAGTGTGAAACCTTTTAAGAGTATAGTGGTTAGGGGTGTAATTTTGGCCAGGCCGGGTCGGGCCCATATCGGGCCTTACAGGCTCCCGCCAAAAATTGGGCCGGACCGGCTCACGGGTTAGAAAATTAGGCCCAGTCCCAAGAGTATTGGGGTTTTGGGCGGGCAATGGGTCGGGGCTTGGACCGGGCCACTAGGCCTGGGCTCCAGCTTTGGGTTGGCCTAAACAATTTTTTTTATTTTTTTCACCAAAATTTTATTATTTTCTATTAAAAGTAACATTGGGCTTTGGGCAGACCGAACTTTTGAGTGGGCCTTGAGCTGGCCAATGGGCCGAGCCGAGCTTAAAAATGATGGTCCAAGCCCAGGCTCAAGGCCTCAAGCTGGGCTTGGACCCGGACGCACCCTGAGCCACGAGCAGATTTTGGACCGCCCATGACCACTGACCATTTTTACAACTAGTGGTGGTGGCCCACGACTTTATCATTACTTTTTTCGACAATGCTACGTAACTCAAATTTTGTAGCTTAAAAGTGGCTCAAATGGCCAAAACGACGTCGTTTTGGCCATTTGAGCCACAAAATTTAAGTTACGAGACATTTTCCTACTTTTTTTAAGGGAGAGAACCAACGGACACTCTAACACACGTCATTTCAAAATCGAGGAAGAATTGGGAGAAAAAAATTTTCAATAATTGTTTGGTTTTAATTTTTTTAATTTAATTTTTTGAAAATTAATTTTTTTATTTTTAGTGAATATTTTTAAAATTTTAAATATATATTTTTTATTTTTTTAGATACACTTTACTTAGATGTATTTTAAAAGTAAAATATTTGTGAAAAAATATTTTAAAAAATTAATAAATACACAAAAATATAAAAAAATATACTTAATTTTTATATTTTTTGTATTTAGTAAATTTTTTTAAAGATTTTTTCACGAAAATTATAATTTTTAAGTGTATTTATGTTAGGTGTGTCTAAAAAATTTTTTAAAAAAATTGCTTAAAATACTAAAAAAAAATCAGTAAAAACAAAAAAAATAAGGAAAACAAAAAAGTAAAATTTTTTGAAAAGTGAATTCTAGAAACCAAAAGGTAAATTACATTGACACCTCCAAAGGTTTCTGTTTAATACAGATCTCTTTCTTACATTTGAAAAATTACATCTACCCCCCTGTCTGATTAAAATGACATATTTGTCACTAACCTTTACACATATCAAATAATAAAATAATACAGATATTTTGTTCATGTCATTTTAAGAGAAATAACAATCATATTTTTTTTGTTTAACTCATACAAAAAATTAATTTTTTTTTTATTTTTACTATTTTTTAAAAATATTTGAAGTAATTTTTTTAAATTTTTTTTAGATACACCTAGATATACTTAAGAACTATAATATTTTGTATTTTTTTTTTTAAATTCACCAAATGCAAAAAATATATATATAAAAATTCAGTACATTATATTATTTTGTTGTATTCAGTGAATTTTTTTTTATAAAAATTTTTCTACAAATTTTATACTTTTTAAAAATATCTAAATTAAATTAATTAAAATATTTTAAAAATTATTAAAAATATAAAAATATAAATTAAAAACTCAAAAAATTATTTTTAAAAACTCCATGAGGGTGTAGAGTACATTTTTGTTGATGTTATCTTTGTATAAAGGTATGTATATGAATTGCATTTTTGTGCTTTCAAGTTTGATTGGGCAATTGGTTAGATTTCACGTGAATGACAGTGTTTGGTAATATTATAATAAATGTGAGTGAATAGACGAGAAAGAAAATTAATGGTGAAAATAAAAATGAAAAATTATATTTATATATAAAACTTTATACAAAAAATATTATAAAAATATTATGATAGTGATATTGTTGTAAATATAAATCATGTTTATGTTTATGGATGTTTTGTTTTAAAATAAAAGGTCACCATTAAACTATATCATTGTGTTTGAAAATTCTATATAAAATTTACATTTGTATATCATCATTCAATAAGAATATGTTCAAGTAGAATTTGATGATTAAAAAAATGTAGCCATGATGATAAAAAGAAAAAAAAAATGTAGAAAAAAAGGCAAGATGGTCATTTAAAAAATTTTAGAACGTGATATCAACAATCTAGGGGTAATTTATAATGAGATTACAAATCTCAGGAAGGGAAATTTAATTTTTTAAACGTGAGAAGAATCTGTATTAAACAGAAATCTCATGAGGTGTCACTGTAATTTATCTTATATATTATTGGTACGAATTAATCTTTTTAATTAAATTTATTTATTTATAAGTTATGACTGATAATTATTATAAATTTAATTATAAAAAAAAGAAACTAATAAATTTATATGAATAGGACTTGGGGGGCTATTTGGCATGCAATATTCTAAAACTAAAAGCCAATGCACCATCAATTTAAAGCTAGTCCTTTTCTTTGCTACACAGCCTTAAAAAAAAGAAACTTAACAGCTTAGTTACAGTTGTTCTCACTTTGGATGGGTGGGCGCGGGTGTGCTGGCTGGAGTAATTGACTAAATGTCCTCCCCAGGACCTACATATGTCCTCTTTTTTTTTGAACGATACATACGTCCCTGAGTTGTAGCAAGTTGAAAGGACATTTAGGCATGATTTGGGAAGTGCTTCATTGGGTTTTTTTGGCTCAATGAGTCACAAAAGACAAAAATCACATTAAACCTATAATCATTACACTCTTCTTTCACAAAAAAGTCAAAAAATCAAAAAACTCTTCCCAAACCAAGCTTTTGAGCCCAGGCTCATATAGCCAAAAGAGCCAAAAAGTCAAAGAGCCAACCCACTTCCCAAACGGAGGCTTAGGGAGCTTTCATTTGCACACATTATTTTCACTCTTTGTAAATACTTAATGATATTTATTTTTATTATAATTTTATCCATAAGTAAAATTACTATTATAGACATCACACAATTCAAATAAACACACATTCTCATTGCAAATTCACATCTACTTCCACGTTGGAATTGCTGAAGCTCACTTCTATACTCAGTTTGCTAAACCTCCACATTTCATCCACATCCTTTCAAACCCTTCATTCTTAGCTTCCATTCATTAGTTTGCTCACACTAAACACCCTCATTCTTGATTCATAGCTTTTAATTAGTTTACGCACTAAGCCTTAGCTTCATTCATCATTGTTATGGAAGATTTTCCTTCTTTAAATTTAAATTTTCAGAAGCAGATAAATGTTTATAAGAAAAATAGCCAAGGAAATGTGAGTTTTGCTATGTAAAAATCTCTTCTTTTTTTTTTCAGCGTCTTTTGGATAACCAGGATCGAAACATATCAATTTATTCGGTAGTCTACTACCGAAATAATTATGTAATTTCGGAAGTTGTTGTCCGAAATAATTTAAATTTTTCAACATTCAACTTCCGAACTGGTAAAAATAATTCAGACAAGTACATTTGAACATTATCATTTTGTTTAACACTGTACTTCTGAATGAAGTAAAATTTTTTTTTCCATTTTATATTTCAAATTTGTAAATTGCATAATAAATTTGCAGTTTCAAATTGCAAATTTGTCTTTATAATATCATTTCAAATTTGTAATGTTATACAAAACATTTAGGAATATGTCTCAACTCAAGAAAGTCAGGTTTGCGCGGATAGTATGTTGGATTACACTACTCAATTCACAACTGAACATGTTCACTCTACAAAATTATAATGATTGTGTTTTGAATTGCTCAATAAATGTAAATTTTTTATAATATTTATTTGACTTTGTAGGTATTCAAAAGTAAGGATGAATTGCTTAACTAGGTACATGAAGTTGGAAAGAAAAATGGTTTGGTCATTGTAATCAAAACATCAGACTATGGTGAAGGGAAAAAAAGACCCAGGTTGTATCTTGCTTGTGAGAGAAGTAGCCAATATTGAACGACAAAGAAGTTAAAACATGATGGCAACAATACATCAAGAATAATCGGTATGAAGAAGTGTGGTTGTCATTTTGATATGAGGGCTCACAAGTTTACCACAAATGATGAATGGATATTAACCGTAGTATGCGGATTGCATAGCCTGCGGAGCACCTTAAGGGACATTCATATGCGGGGAGGCTGTCAAAGGATGAGAAAACTTTGTTAATGGATATGTCAAAGAGCATAGTTTGTCCAAAAGAGATCCTAGTAACCTTGAAACAGCGACATGCCCTTAATGTAAACACACTTAAAACCATTTACAATATATGCCATCGAAACAGGATGGTACAGAGAGCTGAGAGATCACAGATGCAACATTTATTGGGTGAATTGGCCAAGTATAATTGCATTGAGCGCCATCGATATGAAAAGTCCACGATGACTGTGACAGACTTGTTTTGGGCACATCCTACTAGTTTGAACTTATTTCGGTCTTTTCCACGTATATTGATTATGGATTGCACATATAAAACCAACATATATCGTCTTTCTCTTCTTGAAATTGTGGGGGTGACATCAACTGAAGTGACTTTCTCGGTAGCTTTTGCATACTTACAGTCTGAGAGGGCTGATAACCATGCGTGGGTGTTAGCTACATTGTGTGATGTTATGGATGGTTTTGTTTTGCCAGCGATTATTGTCACTGATAGAGAGCTAGCCTTGATGAATGCCATACAGAAGATATTCCCGAGTGGCAGACATTTATTATTGACTATTGAAACTCCACAGTATTGATGGATCAGTCGGTCCAACTGGAAAAGCATGAGTAAGGTCCTTTTCCTAGACAGTAGGAGAATCGGGTAAAGAGGCATCATCCGTGGCAATGTCAGGCATATCATCACCTTCAACTCGTTTTTGGCTTCGGTTCCGACTTTGACTGGGATTGGAGATATCATATTCTACCGAAACTGGATCACGACCTCGACCACGACCTCGACCTCGTCCTCGTCCACACCCTCGTCCCTGTTCATGGTCAACATCTAATTAACGACATCGTCTATTTGAAGTAGTAGGTGGGTGTAGACCGCCCAAACTCGCTCCGCGTGCCCCATTTTTAGAGAGGGTGCGAATTGTGTTTTAGCTATTACAGTTCAGACTCCTATCACAGTTCTGAAACTAATCTTACAAAGTGCAATGTAAGACTGATAAATCACCAAAGAGTCCAAATCCGGAAAATCGTTTTGGAAAATCGATTTTAATCAAAAAGCGCCAAACATTGACTGCTTTGATAGATTTCAGAGTCGCCTTCCTGACTCGTGCCTAAGGCCACGTGTCTGTCATCACCAAAGTTGCCTCGACTCGGGAACTTGGGTACGAGAGGGGAAGGTCCTGAAATAAGCACCCCCACTCGCCCGATCAAAGATCGGCCTCTACTAATCATGATATGTTCTTTTTATAAACACGTGTGTTCTTATTTCGGTTATTAACCTAGAATTACTATGTGATGCGCATAACAAACAAGTATAGACTAAATCACTCAATTTGGAACAAAACATCTCATGTTTGTTTTTCAAAAATGTAGGCTAAAATGCGGATTTGCCACCCTCAAGTGAACTTAAAACATGATTTGCCACAAACAAGTGGGCTTAAAACGCACATTTTGATGAATTGTTTCAATTCAAGCAATGAAGCCTTCATCCACAGGCATTCATGCAGTTAATCACTTAAGCACATAGCCTCATGGCAAGCATGCTATCATGGCAGTCACTTACACACATGCAAGGATGCTAAAGCATAAACACTTACAGTGTACTTCGAGCCAAAACAGGAAACTAGTTAGAAATCATGCATGATCCTAACTATGTTAAGTGTCCAATGCAACACATGCAAAATGCAACTAAATAGGCTCGGCTATCTAAGATGGCATATGAATGCGACATTTGATACATGTATTCAAAGAAGTGTATTGAAATACAATGCGGTTTGAATGATGCGCCGACCCCGGTGGATGCAAGACAAATGTATGATGCAAACATGCAAAGCATAAGGTATGCTAATTGAAATATGCCCTAAAGTAACCATCAAAAGCGGATAAGTAAAAGGGAGAAAGACGTGGGGTTGGAAGACATTCACACACACACACGTACACTTATTACAATATTTGCCCTCTTGACGGAGGGTTCGAATAAAATGAAAGCTAGTTAGCTACGCTAATTAAGCTAACTATTACAAACCAACTAATTAACTAACTATTCTAGCTAATTAATTATTACAAACCAAATTGAATAACTAGCTAATCTAAGCTAATTAGAATATTACAAAGCACTAAGCTAAATTAATTACAGCACGGGTAATTAACTACAATTAGCTAACAGAAGCGATAAATGGCCTTGCGGGCGAGGGAGATATGCATGCTCGGTTGTGTCCTCTTGGAAATCCACCGCCTTGCCACAAGACGCCTTTGTTTGCACTCTTTTGAATCTGTGAAAATTACATTGATTTCCAAATTGCTTCTTTCTGATCTCAAGAACACCTTGAGGGCAGAAATTTCTCCTGTTGCTGCAACAGAGCAATGACAGAGGCAAGGCAGTGTGTTTGCAAGGAAATATATGCATTTCCACACTCCTTATCATATCTCAAGCTCAAAGGAGTATGGTACTTGACTCTCAAGCCAACAACCAAGCATTTTCAATGCATAGTGGCCAAAGGATCAAGCTTGCACAAAACTCAATGAATGTACACATGAGACTCGAAAGGCCTCCACCCTATGATGCACAATCAAGGGCGTCGACGACCGAGAAATGTGACACGTTTCATCACTATGAGTATGAAACGTCCCACAGTTCTAGTGTTTAGATTAACATCCGATCCAAGCACATGCAATACAAACAACATGCTTATCTTGGCCATGTTTTACTTGATTAATTTTGTTTACACATTTTAGATTACCAATTAGTCCCTTAATCGATTAAGTCCAAAAGTGAGAGTCCTCTAGTTTTGAAAGAGTGAATTAGTGGGATGCAATGACATATATTTCAGCACTGAGATGACATGCTAAAGATGCAAAATCATGCAAGACATGCATGCAAGACATGTTAAAGGCCAAAAACACTAAGGCTAGTGAAAAGCATCACACAAGAGGCATGCAATATCAAGCACAAATGGTCAAACTAGCTATGGACAGACCTAAAACATGCCAAAATAGAGGCCAAAATATGCTGAAATGATAGCCCAAAAGTTTAGACAAACATGCATGCAAGTTGGCTCACAAGCAAAGCATAAGGCCCAAACCTCAAACACAACAAAAGGGCAATAAATGCAAGAATATGGCAGAGGTATATGGTCTGCAATAACATGCCAAATGATACTATGCCATGCCAAAAGCTCAAATATGACATGCTAGAGGTCTCAAAGTGCAAGGCTAGCAAAGCCAAATATACTATAGCTCTGCAAAACCAATCATGCATGACCAAAACCACTCAAATCAGACCTAAAGCATGCTAAAATATAGCCAAAAATGTGCTGGAGTAGAGCATACACATGCTAGATCAATAGGCTGAAACACCGAATACACTAGGCTAGTGAACAAAAATGCATTACAAGTGCAAGGAGCATGCAAGAGGCAACCAAACCAATCCAAAACAGAGTTATGACTTGGCAAATAATGGCTAAAAACATGCTTGAACTAAGCAAATTCAAGACACAAAAACATGCTACTTTGCAAGGCCACAAGTAGGATTACACTACAAGTACAAGAAGCATGCAAGAGATGACCAAGACAGCCAAAAATAGAGTTATGGAAGGTCTAAAAAGTCAAAAAAATGAGCCTAAACAAAGCCACTAAGAAGTAGAAACACATGCTCTTTTGATGGGCCATCAACACATGCAAACAAGGGAAGAGGAGGGGGGACCACCCCCACCCATTTGGGACCTGAAAACCACCTTTCCACCACTGAAATTCCTCTGAGTTTTAGGCCAAAAAGAGATTATCCCAAAGGCCTTAAGAGATGGCACAAAGTAAAGCAAAACAAGCCACCAAAGGGGATAAACCACCCCGAACTCAAACTAGGCCTTAAACAACCATTTTAAACACTTAGAAATAGAAATTTTTATAGTTAAAAGCTAAGCTTAAAATAGCATGCAAAGGTGGCTAAGAGAGTAACCAAAACAAAGCTTTAAAAGGGGAAATGGGATTACCTTTGAAGCACAACAACAACAGCACCTTCTTGAGCCAAAAACCAGCCTTTTGAAGCTCCTACAACACCCTCAAGCACCTCAGCAACAAGGTAGGAGTGTTTGGCTAAGAGGTTGTGTGCAAAAGTGTGAAGAAAGCTCACTACCAAGCACTATAGAGCACAATATCGAGAGAGAGAGAGAGAGAGAGAGAGAGAGAGAGAATTCTAGAGAGAGAGAGAGAGAGTCAATTTTTGTCTCTAAATTTTCTGAACCCTTGAAAGCAGGAGAGAGCTCCCCCTATATAGAATATATAAGCCAAAGCTTGCTTGAATCCCTCTCTACACGTGTAGGAAGGATGCATTCTGTGCCTAACAACTAGCATAGCTGGCACCAAAAATATCTGCAGAAAGTGAAAAATGGCCGCCGACCACTCAAAGTGGTTGACCGACCACCCCACCTAGTCGACTGACCACCTTAGGTGGTCGACAAGGGAAAATGCTGGTCGACAGGGCAAAAGGAGGAGAAGGTGGTGGCATGCTGCAGACCACTTAAGGTGGTCGATCGACCACCTAAAGTGGCTGACGAGGGAGAAACAGTGGTCCAGGAAAAATGGGGGACCAAGAGTTGGCTTAAAACAAGCACAAAACCAAGAGAGTTTAGAGACTTAGAGGCAAGGCGCGCAGCCGAAAACCTCGGGGACTCCAAACGAGCACGAACATGCGCAATCATCGAGCACTCAAACGATGACGTCCAAGTCTATAGAATGGTCAAAAATGAGGTGTCTACAGTTGCCCCTCTTTGACAGAACTTGGAAGTCATGAAATGACGGGAGTGAATGTCAAAACCCAGAGACGACCCATTTTTGACAAGGCCGAAGACTTAAACAAACAGGCAAGATATCAAATAGATATGCCCGCATGCCAAGGCAAAATGCAAATGAACATGCACGATGCAAGAGCATTACTTATGATCATGCAAAGAAAGTTGTAATGAAGCATTTGAATGCAAATGTTATGCAAAGTAAATACAACATTTGAAGCAAACCGATAAGATCATCTCACACATGAGAAACACAAACATACAAACACGCTACGCGCGAGACTCACAAGTCAAACGACATTTCACACAGAAAGGACGCAAGAAAAAAATACAATCTTAACTACGGCTCAAGCAGGAAAAACTAAAAACGACCGTTGGGCACACCCAAGGTCTTAAACAAGATTCCAACGCATTGCACGCGAACGGAAAATGAGTGGTATAAGCATTGGAACACGTTCCAAATGCTCTTAACCAAAGAGGGTGAAACATAGGGACATGTCCCAGTGTTTCGGAGTAGTATAAGCGTCGGAACACATTTCAAATGCTCTTAATCAAAGAGGGAGAAACATAGGGACACGTCCTAGTGTTTCGGAGTGGTATAAGTATCGGAACACGTTCCAAATGCTCTTAACCAAAAAGGGAGAAACATAGGGACACGTCCTAGTGTTTTGAAGTGGTATAAGCATTGGAACACGTTCCAAATGCTCTTAACCAAAAGAGGTCTACCCCGTCGCACGCGCGAGGAAAAAAAACAACAATGCCCAAGGCACACAAGATTAAATGCGATATATACACAAAGTGAACATGTGCGAGAGATGCACAAAGTGAACATGTGTGATAGATACACAAAAAGGAACATGTGCGATAGATGCACAAAACATAATCAATCTTAAGCGGAACTTCTCTGAATGAATCACACATCCAATATCGCCTGGTTGCGCCAGCTTCAAATGAACCGTACATACAATATCGTGCATGGATGAGAAAGAAACTTGATAGGTACAATGCAATACAATGCATAATGTTTAAGGAATGCAATAAACAAACATAGTGGTACTTTAAAAAGCACCTCATGGGGTGAGTGGCGATGAACCGCTCTACTCTGACGGGGATCTCTTCTTGTGTTCTTCGAACTCTTACCTTGCGTTCTTCGAACTCTTTCCTCTAACTCACAGTATAAAGGTTCTGAAATGCCGACAAGGATTCATTACGTAGAACACTTTGGATGCCACTTTTCTTCCTGACCACATTCATAATTTTCCCTATTCTCCAACGGGGTGACAGACTAGGTTGGTTCAGTATCCAGAATTGAGGTGCATACACACTATCTCAACCTATGGGGCTGCCATACATATTTCAAGCCGAGGATACACCCCTTGGTATTTAAACCAGACTTTAGTCTCAGAAATCTCGAACCTTTGCGTTCTAAGCATCGGCCATTCGAACTCTAGTTTCTACCGTCGCAGTTGGTCTCCTAAGAACTCATTGCAAACACAGGGAAGATGCCTCTGGCAGGGAATGGTACTCAGAGAGAGCACTTCTGATCGTCATTCTAGCTTTGAAGCAGGCTTGATCTTGAGCTAGAGACACACTCATACTTCGGAGCATTGACAAGGCCTAAAAAGGTACACCCTGAATGCAATGACAGAACTTACTGAAGTCGAAACAAACTTAGATGCCCAACATTTCCCCTCTTTTCTTTTGCTTTGCTGTCTGGAACCTATATAGCTTCAAATAAGTCCTGGTTTTACTATTCTCACATGACCTGGGTTGAACCCTGCAGTTTTATGAAAGAACAAATCCTGTTTTGCACAAATGTAGAGAATGACACAGCACTCCGAGTACAAAACGATTTTATTTTTGAATTTGAAATTGATAAACGAGTTCTTAACCGGGTATTGAGCCTACGAATGACCACCGTGCACCATGACTCAACAAATGAAAACAAAAGGTAAAAACAACCTAAACACATCTATTGACACTCGAAACGACTCAAAACAAGAATCGAGACAAATGAAAACACATACACAACACTCAGATGTGTTCCAATGATGAGGGACCTCTCAGTTCACGAGGAGCCAGTTCCTTCGGGTATTGTTTCCCACCCTTTCTTATTTGTGATCTCACATCACTCTAGCACTCAATCTCTAGTTTTTTGAAAAGCCCTTTTCTCACTTTTTCTCTCAATGCACATCTCTCTATTCTTCAATCTCTCTTCTTTTTATCCCTTCCCTGGGTGGTTGATGGATAAACAGGAAGTTGTGGGCTTTTGCCCCTAGTATTCTACTAGATTCTCCTTCTTCCGCTCACAACAGTGAGCTTTCACACAAAGGGGTTGTGATGCTACTGGATGCGCAGCAGATCCGCAACTGATATCGGTTGATGATACCCTTGGCTTAGCTTGACCGAGATGAATTACAATACGTCTCACCGGCCAGGTATTCAATTGATTAGTCTGACACATTGCATTTTCTATGTCCCTATTCTGGGTCAGACGCCAATTTGATTTGTGATCGTCCCAGATAAGGGAAACGAATATCCAGCTCCATTTCATTTTGTGCTTCGCACTTGGCTTGATACCTCGCTGCTCGGAGGATGAGAGAGCTTTCGGTTCTTTGCTTGTTAGCCTTAGTTGTGCCCTTTTCTGGCAAGTAAAGTACCCTTTCAGGCAAGTATGGTGACAACGCGGAAAATACAGAAAACCTGACTCAACTGTGCCCCTAGTTCATCATTTTGACCAGTTTTTTGTTTTAGTTTTCTACTAAAACATTTTTGACCAATATGAGAGTTTGATTAACATGCTTGTTCAATTTTCTGATTTGAAATCATGCAAGTCAGGCTATGAGTACTGAAAATTTTTCTTTTTTGGGTCCAAGAAATGGTCCAGTTTTGGAAAAAAAAAATGGAATCATTTTTGAGAAAATTAATTAACCTCATTAAAAAATCCTCAAAACTGTTCCTGCAAATGGCCACTGCTCAACCAACGCTGAATCTACTCTTGAGATGCACAACCTCAAATCTGAACTTGAATTGTCTTGCAGTTGACTCTTCTAACGAAGTAGGACAGTCCGAATTTAAATGAAGATGAGCCAATTTGCACATGGATAAGATAGCCGAGTTGAACAAGAATAGACCAATCAACATGGATGAGCCCAAAAGGCTAAAAATAATTGGGGCCAAACTTCAAGATGAAATTGCCTACGTATCCCAAACATGGGAATCAGGCCTGACGTAGTTCTAGGTGAGGTACACTCGCGTATTAACCTCTCCTTTTACGCTCTAACTTTTGCCAAGGCCGCCCTTCTGGGTTTTCAACCTTGCGAGCTCTGTTTTTTTTTTATTTTCATTATTTTCATCTTCTTTTCTTTGTTCATTTCTTTTCATTTTTTTCATTTCTTTTTCTTCATTTCTTTTTTGTTCTTTTTTTTCTTTTTCTCTTGCTCTAACTTTTGCTTGGGTCGCCCTTTCGGGTTTTCGGCCCAGCGAGCCTCTCAAGGGTAAAAGTGTAACTTTGTCCATATTGATCAGTTTGAGATCTCAAAGCCATCTGAATCCAAGAGAATGGTTGCTATTCGCTGATGATGTAGGAGTCCATCCAATGGGGGCTGAAGTTGCCCGTAGTGTTATGCATAGGAACTCGGTTGTCCTTTCAGCAGTAAATTTTCTTTTTCCAGCTGCTGGAATTTGGCTTTCTTGCCGGTCTTCATTGGTTTGTAGAATGATCCATCTTTTGAATCTTTGAACACATCTGACACTTTTTGCCCCTAGTTCAAGGGCTACTTCTGATCTAGCTTTGTAAGCTTCCTTTGACAATATCTAACCTTCTTGGTCTGACTTTTTTGCCACTAGTTTGAGGGCTGCTTCAAATTTGGCCTGGCGAGCCTCTTTTGATGTCATACGACCTTATTACCCCTAGTTCATGGGTTGCTTCAAATCTGGCCATACAAGCCTCACATTGTGGTTGACCGTTGAACATTCTGACTCCAAGTTCAAGGTTTGAAAGCAAAGGGGTCGAGTCTTGAGGCCGAGAGTGATCCTATGCTGCATAATCTCAAGAGCGATTCCACGCATGTCTTCGTAAGACTACGCAAAACATTTTTCAAAATCTTTTAAGAAAGTGACTAGTCGCTCGTGCTGAAGACAATGTAGAACTAATCTGGATCAAGCTAGGATCCTTTCCAGTACTCACATTAACAAACATGATCTCATTTATTAAGGGCATAGCATGCCTTTCTTTCTCTTCATTGATCAAATTTTTGCAAATCCCGAGGAATTCCTTCCTCTTTGTTTTCATCACAATGTTCAAAAAGTTTTGAAAAACTTAGGTCAATGTAATAATTTAAAGGCACAGAAAAGTAGGTGAAAATCTCTGCCGTTTCATTCAAATCTTCTAGCACAACTGGGCTTAAAGGCAGAAGAGAAGTAGGTGAAAAGCACTATCATTCAATTCCGATCTTCAGGCACAACTGGCTTCATGGCACACAGACTCAAAAGAAATAGTACAAAAGACAAATACAAAACAAGATAGTGATGTCCGAGGTAACACCCCTGAAATCACCCGACTCTAACAAAATAGGACTAACTCAATACAACAAGACAGACTCAACTGACTTAGTACAAAAAGACTGACTCAATACAACACAACAAAACTGACCCAATACCCAAGTTAGAAAGTACAAAAACTAGCATTTGCACATTGCTCAAAATAGTGCGTACCATTCCCAAATCTGGAGTAAATTGAGCGCCATTAGTAAGTGATTCATCCCCCGATCACATGATCACATTATCCGCCAAGTTCATCGATCCAATGCCGATAGACTTTGCAGAACCTGGTGCGACGATGACCTTATTGTCAATCAGATCTTGTATTTCGTGGCAAAGATGAAAACACATATCAGTGTCATGGCCGGCTTGTTGATGGAAGGCACAAAACATGGCCGGGTTGTGTGAAGGAGGAAGGGACTTCGAGAGAGGCCGAGACTCAAGAGGTTTGAGATGGCCTTGTCCTATAAGGATTTGGAAAGCTTTGGACAAAGTCATGTAGAGGGGATTGAGGACCCTCTGGCCTCGGGGTTGATACTTCGAGGTTTGTGTGGTCGGGGTTGATTGTACCAGCAAAGGGATTTGTGGGTGCTGGTTGGGTTTGCTAACCTCTTTTGAGAGTAGGATTGGAGCTGAAAGGGGTGTTTCTGGTACGACAGCCCTTCTCTCGACTTGCCCCTTGATTCAAACTGCTCTCATTCTGAGTGGCAAAAGTGCCACCCACAGTTTTTCCAACAACTATGAGCGCTTGTTGTTTGTTCAGCCCTTCGGCTTTCAATTCCTCAACAGCCCACTGAAGATGTTCATAGGGACTGCTGCCTGCCCCAGCCTTGTTCTTACCACTTGCCTCCACTTTACCAAGGGATTGAGTCATTATATCAGAGCGAAGCCCAGTTGTTGTCGACATACCAACACCCAGATCTGAGATGGCTTCAAGTTGGCCCTTTTCAATTGTCGCTTGCCCCAAGATCAAGGAGCCTTTTGGGTTGAAACTTCTGGCCTGTGATGTGATCAATGAGGGAGCCAAAATTCCAAAGGCTAAATCTACCACAGTTTTTTGCAAATCTTCAATCATGCTCACCAACTCAGCAGTAATGGATTCACGGGTTTGAGATGATTGGGGTTCAGGTGTACCCATTATGCATAAGTCCATGCTGACTGGAATGAACACCTCAGGCTTGGGTAAATGGGCTGGGGTGATGTATATACTAGGGTCAAACAGGTTAGCCGTTGTTTGGATGAAGTTTACCTGCTTAGGTGGAGGGTTTTGATTGACATTTGGTTTTTCTAGAGGTGCTATTACCTTGTTATCAATGAGATCTTGAATTTCATGACATGGTCTGATGCAGAGGTCGGTATCATGGCCGTGCTGCTGATGGAAGACACGATATTTAGCTGGGTCATGCTTTGGAGGGAGAAGATCGGGTAGAGGCGGTTGTTCTAATGGTTTCAGATGTCTTTTCCTGAGTAGGACCCCTAGAGCTTTAGACAAAGGCATATAAAGTGGGGTGAAAACCCTCTTACCTCGGGGTAGATAGTTCGAAGTTTGGGGGTTTGGATTGGACGTACCAACAAAGGGTGGTCAAGCTTGAGTGGTGGTGACCATTCCAACTTCAGAAGATCTTGCAGCTGCATCACCACTAGTGGTCGCATTCGAACTGCGTGTATAACCCTTCTTGGGTGACTCCCTTTTGTGGTCAATCAGACTTTGCTTCATGGCATCCTCAATCTGTACCCCAATCTCGTGTAAGTCAGCAAAAGTGGAAAGGGGTAAGACGATCATTTTTTGCATGAGCTTGGGTTGAAGGTTGCGCACAACCATCCTTATCTAATCATTTTCCAGTGGCTGAGTTGTCATCATAGAGGCCTTAACCCTTCATCGAGTGACAAAATAAGAAAAACCCTCTTTCGGCTCTTGTCTAGTCGCCTCGAGATCACGAGTCGTGACCTTGATTTGGGTGTTGTATGAATACTGGGCGATGAAGGCCTCGACCATCTCTTCCCAACTCCTTTTTACTGAGTCCTCCAGCTTGGCATACCATATGGCCGCGATACTCGATAGGGTCCGACCGAAGGGTGAAAGCTTCTAGAGTCTTGTCAAGCCCATCAGGCATAAAATATCTGAGAACAGCCTTAGATGAACGATAGCGTCGCCCGAGCCATCAAAACGGTCTATGTGGGGCATCTTGAATCTGTCCGGCAATGTTATCGCCGAATCAGTGTATCCATCTTCTATGTCCGAGATGGAGTTGACTCCTTGAGCCTGTTTGAATAGCTTTTCAAGCTTACTCACTTTCAGTGCTATTGGATCCACCTCAAATTCAAACGGTGTATCCACTAGATTAGCCGGTGCTTTAGACAGCTGAGGTAGGATTGGGGGTGAGACTGGCTCCGTTGGCACGTTTGTATTCTCCTGGACATTTGCAGTTTCCCTAAGTGTTGGAACTCTAGGTGGGGGTGGGGGTGGGGGTGGATGCAAAGCAGATGCTCCGGCTTGTTGCGGTTGCTGCTGTTGTTAAAGCCTGGCAATCAGTTCTGCCTGTTGGGTTAAAACTTACGTCTGACGAGCGGTGACCTCCGCTTGATGAGCAACATCTCACTGCATGGCTTGCATGGTCTCTTGGAGCTAACGTATCATCTCTTCTATACTTGCTGAAAACTACCGGTCTATCAAAATAGGTGTATATTCTCTTTCTGTGGTAGGAACAGAATTCAAATCAAGCAAGACGGTGGAGTAGACAATGACCGCTGATCCAAGAAAAGTCAGATCGTAACTCAGGCTCGACCGCCTTTTTGCCTTACCACTGGCGAAGGAAACACTGGTTGCCCTTGAATTGAATCTTTGACCTGACAAAGTCTATCAACACAAGTCCAATGTACCCAGGGGATATCGGAGCCTTCTGAAGCTATGGTTCCAAGACTACCTAGCAAAAGAGAAAACAGACAAAGACTCACCGATTTCACAAAACAAATATAAGCGTGGTGAACGACTGCTTCTCTGAATTGACCCAAAATTCGCACTTCAGAACCGATACCCTCAAGCCGATACTCAAACTTGCAACTGATGCATACATCCCTGTAGAGACGCACTCTGACAGCACATATCAAGCAAGTAAGAGCCAAAACATCCCTATGGAGGGGTAGGGTTTCACTACGCACGCATGCGGTTTCAAACAACCTACATTCGGGGTAAGCAACCTGTCCTAGTTTGGAACAGTGTCTAAAGCTTCCGATATGCACTAGGTCAAATGGTCAAAAAGGGTGCCTCGGGAGAACCGAGGTTTGTGTTCCCATCGTGGCAGAGCTGTAACCGGTCAGCCTTATGGCATGCTTTTCCAAGCAAGCCTCCGGCAAACTATTTAGGAATAGCAGATGGAAAACACGATGTCCTAGGCGCACCAATGCAAATGTAATGCAAAGAAACATGTAAGTGTAAACAAAACAACATATCATGATGTTCGAGTCAAGTTCTCTAAATCCCTAACAGAGTCACTAGAAACTGTAGACCGCCCGAACTCGCTCCGCGCGTCACCTTTTCGGAGAGGGCGCGAATTGCGTTCTAGCTACTACAGTTCGGACTCCTATCATGGTTCTGAATCTAATCTCATAAAGTGCAATGTAAGACTGATAAATCAACAAAGAGTCCAAATCCGGTAAATCGTTTTGAAAAATTGATTTTAATCAAAAAGCGTCAAACATGGACTGCTTTGCCAGATTTCAGAGTCGCCACCTAAATATTTTATTTTCGAAAATTTAGGAAACCCTGACTCGTCCCTAAGGCCATGTGTCTGTCGTCACCAAAGTTGCCTCGGCTCGGGAACTTGGGTACGAGAGGGGAAGGTCCTAAAATGAGCACCCCCGCTCGTTCGATCAAAGATCGGCCTCTACTAATCATTCCATGTTCTTTTTATAAACACATGTGTTCTTATTCCGGTTATTAACCTAGAATTACAATGTGATGCGCACAGCATACAAGTATGGACTAAATCACTCAATTTCGAACAAAACATCTCATGTTTGTTTTTCGAAAATGGTTTGAAGTTGCTACCCTCAAGTAGGCTAAAATGCGGATTTACCACCCTCAAGTGAGCTTAAAACATGATTTGCCACAAACAAGTGGGCTTAAAACGCACATTTTGATAAATTGTTTCAATTCAAGCAATGAAGCCTTCATCCACAGGCATTCATGCAGTTAATCACTTAAGCACATAGCCTCATGGCAAACATGCTATCATGGTAGTCACTTACACACATGCAAAGATGCTAAAGCATAAACACTTACAGTATACTCCGAGCCAAAACAGAAAACTAGTTAGAAATCATGCATGATCCTAACTATGTTAAGTGCCTAATGCAACACATGCAAAATGCAACTAAATAGGCTCGGCTATCTAAGATGGCATATGAATGCGACATTTGATACATGTATTCAAAGAAGTGTATTGAAATACAATGCGGTTTGAATGATGCGCCGAGCCCGGTGTATGCAAGACAAATGAATGATGCAAATATGCAAAGCATAAGATATGCTAATTGAAATATGCCCTAAAGTAACCATCAAAAGCAGATAAGTAAAAGGGAGAAAGACGTGGGGTTGGAAGACATTCACACACACACGTACACTTGTTACAATATTTGCCCTCTTGACGGAGGGTCCGAATAAAATGAAAGCTAGCTAGCTACACTAATTAAGCTAACTATTACAAACCAACTAATTAACTAACTATTCTAGCTAATTAATTATTACAAACCAAATTGAATAACTAGCTAATCTAAGCTAATTAGAATATTACAAAGCACTAAGCTAAATTAATTACAGCACGAGTAATTAACTACAATTAGCTAACAGAAGCGATAAATGGCCTCGCGGGCGAGGGAGATATGCATGCTCGGTTGCGTCCTTTCGGAAATCCACCGCCTTGCCACAAGACGCCTCTGTTTGCACTCTTTTGAATCTGTGAAAATTACATCGATTTCCAAATTGCTTCTTTCTGATCTCAAGAACACATTGAGGGCTGAAATTTCTCCTGTTGCTGCAACAGAGCAATGACAGAGGCAAGGCAGTGTATTTGCAAGGAAATATATGCATTTCCACACTCCTTATCATATCTCAAGCTCAAAGGAGTATGGTACTTGACTCTCAAGCCAACAACCAAGCATTTTCAATACATAGTGGCCAAAGGATCAAGCTTGCACAAAACTCAATGAATGTACACATGAGACTCGAAAGGCCTCCACCCTATGATGCATAATCAAGGGCGTTGGCAACCGAGAAATGTGACACGTTTCATCACTATGAGTATGAAACGTCCCACATTTCTCGTGCTTGGATTAACGTTCGATCCAACCACATGCAATACAAACAACATGCTTATCTTGGCCATGTTTTACTTGATTCATTTTGTTTACACATTTTAGATTACCAATTAGTCCCTTAATCGATTAAGTCCAAAAGTGAGAGTCCTCTAGTTTTGAAAGAGTGAATTAATGGGATGCGATGGCATATATTTCAGCACTGAGATGACATGCTAAAGATGCTAAATCATGCAAGACATGCATGCAAGACATGTTAAAGGCCAAAAACACTAAGGCTAGTGAAAAGCATCACACAAGAGGCATGCAATATCAAGCACAAATGGTCAAACTAGCTATGGATAGACCTAAAACATGCCAAAACAGAGGCCAAAACATGTTGAAATGATAGCCCAAAAGTTTAGACAAACATGCATGCAAGTTGGCTCACAAGCGAAGCATAAGGCCCAAACCTCAAACACAACAAAAGGGCGACAAATGCAAGAATATGGCAGAGGTATATGGTCTGAAATAACATGCCAAATGATGCTATGCCATGCCAAAAGCTCAAATATGACATGCTAGAGGTCTCAAAGTGCAAGGCTAGCAAAAGCCAAATACACTATAGCTATGCAAAGCCAAGCATGCATGACCAAAACCACTCAAATCAGACCTAAAGCATGCTAAAACATAGCCAAAAATGTGCTGGAGTAGAGCATACACATGCTAGATCAATAGGCTTAAACACCGAATACACTAGGCTAGTAAACAAAATTGCACTACAAGTGCACGGAGCATGCAAGAGGCAACCAAACCAACCCAAAACAGAGTTATGACATGGCAAATAATGGCTAAAAACATGCTTGAACTAAGCAAATTCAAGGCACAAAGACATGCTACTTTGCAAGGCCACAAGTATGATTACACTACAAGTACAAGAAGCATGCAAGAGGTGACCAAGACAACCAAAAAAAAAGTTATTGAAGGTCTAAAAGGTCACAAAAATGAACCTAAACAGAGCCACTAAGAAGTAGAAACACATGCTCTTTTGATGTGCCATCAACACATGCAAATAAGAGAAGAGGAGGGGGGACCACCCCCACCCATTTGGGACCTCAAAACCACCTTTCCACCATTGAAATTCCTCTGAGTTTCAGTGGTAAGAAGGCCAAAAAGAGATGATCCCAAAGGCCTTAAGAGATGGCACAAAGCAAAGCAAAACAAGCCACCAAAGGGGGTAAACCACCCCTAACTCAAACTAGGCCTTAAACAACCATTTTAAACACTTAAAAATAGAACTTTTTGTAGTTGAAAGCTAAGCCTAAAATAGCATGCAAAGGTGGCTAAGAGAGTAACCAAAACAAAGCTTTAAAAGGGAAAATGGGATTACCTTTGAAGCACAGCAATAACAATACCTTTTTGAGCCAAAAATCAGCCTTTTAAAGCTCCCACAAGACCCTCAAGCACGTCATCAACAAGGTAGGAGTGTTTGGCTAAGAGGTTGTGTGCAAAAGTATGAAAAAAGCTCACTTCCAATCACTATAGAGCACAACATAGAGAGAGAGAAAGAGAAAGAATTCTAGAGAGAGAGTCAATTTTTGTGTCTAAATTTTCTGAACCCTTGAAAGGGGAGAAAGCTCCCCTTATATAGAATATGCAAGCCAAAGTTTGCTTGAATCCCTCCCTATACTGTAGGGAGGATGCATTCTGTGCCTAATAGCTGGCACAGCTAGCACTAAAAATATCTGCAGAAAGTGAAAAATGATCACCGACCACTCAAAGTGGTCGACCGACCACCCCACCTAGTCAATCGACCACCTCAGGTGGTCGACAAGGTAAAAAGCTGGTCGACAGGGCAAAAAGAGAGTCTCCCAAGAGAGGAGAAGGTGGTGGCATCCTACAGACCGCTTGAGGTGGTCGACTGACCACCCACCTTAGTCAACCGACCACCTAAAGTGGCTGACAAGGGAGAAAACTGGTCGACATGGGAGAAAAGTGGTCTACACCACTGTTTCTCCCTCCAGGCAAAAAGAGGGGGGGGGGACCAAGAGTTGGGTTAAAACAAACACAAAACCAAGAGAGTTCAGAGACTTAGAGGCAAGGCGCGCAGCTGAAAACCTCGGGGACTCCAAACGAGCGCGAACATTTGCAATCATCGAGCACTTAAACGATGACGTCCAAGTCTTTAGGACGGTCAAAAATGGGGTGTCTACAGTGGGACACGTTGTTGACATTCGGAATCCATATTAGCTACAAAAATTAATATATTTAATGAGTATACAATCGTAAAAAGAATATACAAAAGGGGGAGGAAAAAGAAAACACAAAACTGTTTCAGAAGTTGAAAACCGAAAATATCTATTATGTTCGGAAGTTGAATGTTGTCCGAATTAAGCATATTTGGAAGTTGAATGTTGAAAGAATGAAAAATTTCAGAATTCTCCTGTTGAAATAAATGATAATTTTCAGAATTCTACTTTCGAACAAGTTGTTTATTTTTGAAAAACCAGTTTCGAATGAGGAACAAATTGCTCATTTTGGTGGGCCATGCGTTCGTTTGTTTCAAAAATGATAAAAACAAATCCTACATTACAAATGAAATAGGAATGATGATTGAAATAAGCCAATTAACCTAAGTTCTCCAAATGTGAAGAATTCCTTCAATGGTTCAATGAGATTCTTCAATGCTTCAATGAGATCTCTTCAATAAGCTTTGGGGACGAAAGGTGTAAGAGATGGACTTGTTTGAGAGATGTGTGTGAGAGATGCAGCTTTAATGGATGTGTATTTGCACCGTTCGGAGAGCTGGGTTTGGGGGTCTGGGTGTGTGTGTGTGTGTGTGTGTGTGTGTGTGTGTGTGAGGGTAGATGTGGAATAAAAGGTGTGTACAATGAGTAAAATAATTTGGGATTAATTTTTTAGGTGTGTGTAGTGAGAAAGATGTGCAAAGAGTGAAAATAGTGTGTGCAAATAGAAGCTCTCTAGCATTTAGGGGACTATAAAATGAGGAATCCCATAAAGGGCTTAGTTTTGGAGAGAATTACATTTTTTTTTTAAACAACGACGAAATAATTTTATTTTTATAATGGTGTTAATATTATGTATGTATGGTATAAGTTCAATCCTATACTTAAGTACAATTTTTTTTTTTTTTTTTTTTATGTGTTTGAGATGTACCAAATTCTTTAAATTTATAATATAATTATTTTGTGCCTATCTTATTTATTTATAATTTGTCATTAATTTTTTTATATTTTTTTACTTTATTTTGTTTTTTTGAAGACAAAAATGTGGGTGATTGTCCATTCTCTATGCTTGAGTTGGGTAACCATTATTTGTGGGTAAATTACAATGAATTTTTATGGAGATTTGAAAAAAAAAATAGTAACTCCTATGATTTAGGCTTTGTTTGGCAACATAACTTTTTAGCTTAAAAGTTAAAAAGTCACTAAAAAAATTTAAAACTCAATGACCTGCACAAAAAATTGAAAGATTTCATTTCTCTCTATTTTTTTGCATATATTTTCCTAAAAAATTAAAAAGTCATTACAAACATACTAGTTTTTTACATCATATTTTAGCCAAAAAAAACTAAAAAGTTACTAAAAAAAATGTTCCCAAACGAGACCTTAATATAATTATATTAATTTTTTTATTAAAATTTTATGATACTTAAAATATATTTTTATCGATAATTTGTTAGTCATATGAATTAAATAAATGATATTATCACCTTTTTTATACTAAAATATATATTTTACTTTGTTTGTCTTTATACTTTTACAGCATTTGTACTCATTTTGATTTATTTGACCTTACTAAAAGAGAGGCCAATGCTATTATGTCAAAAGTATAAAACTTGCTGTATTTTCTCCAAATATCAAAAGTTATGTAATTTACCCTTATTTTTTTTTACTAAGATTTATTGAGGCCCTGTTTGGGGTGAGTGTTTGGGTTAAAATAGTCATATAAGACAAAATGTCACATCTAATTCATAATGATTTCTAATTTAAAAAAGATCCCATAATCATTTTATTTTTTCTTTCACAAAAGTTAGAAAACCTATCACAAACGAGACTTTTTAACTCTAAGCTAAAAAACTAAAAAGTTAAAAAGTCAATTTACATCCCAAACGAACCCTGAAATAGTCATGTTATGAACACAAAATGCTAATAAGTGATATTAGCAATGTGTTAAAAAGTATTTTGCAAATGTATAAAAATGTTAAAAAAATAAAATTCATAAAATATATTTTGAATTTATTAAAAAATGCCTCGAAATGTATTATATTTTATCATTTTCTTGTGCTTTTGAAAAACTTGTTAGCAATACCCTTTTATTAAAGAGAAATGATATGTATACCTAATTTTGTATCTAACAATTTATGCACAAACTCACTTGGGTTCAACCCCACATCCATGTGAATGTGTGTATAGTTTAGCATTTCTTAAATAATTTATCTTTTTATTTTTTTATTTTATTTTATCATATCACTTTTTTATTTTTTAAAAAAATTAAAAATTACACTTATTTAAATCATTTCAAAATATTATGTAAAAAATTAGGCACTTTCTGCATTCCTCTTCACAAAATAAGACAAATCTAAGAGGTGAGTTGCACATCGTGCTGTAGATTCACCTTTTATTTTATATTTGTGTTATTTAATTAAGGTCTTGTTTGAAAAATTGACTATTTTAATTATTATTATTTTTTTTGTTATTTTAACCTAATTAAAATAGTTATGTTTAGAAAGTTCGTTGATTTTTTTTTAATTTTTTATAGTTGATTTAATGATTATAAGAGAAAAAATAAAATAATTATAAGTTGGATGTGATATTTTATTTTATTAACTATGTTAACCTATTTTATTTTTTAATAAGCTATTTTAGTGCAACCTTTTCTTAAACACCTCTTATATGAGCATTGTTCATTCCCTCCCAAAATAATGGTCCCTTTTGGGGAATTTAATTTTTTTGGGCAAATTACACTAATAGCCCCTATAGTTTAAGGCTCGTGTTACTTTGGTTCCTGATTTTTTAATTGTGACACATTTGACCCTGAATTTTGAATCTTGTTTTAAATAAAGACAATTGAAGATATCATTGCTCAATTTCAAGGGCAAAGTTGTCAAATTGATAAATATAAATTAATTTGACAAAAATAAATGTTAAAAAATATTTTTGAATTTTTAAAAATAAT
This sequence comes from Camellia lanceoleosa, assembly GCA_025200525.1. NCBI lineage: Eukaryota > Viridiplantae > Streptophyta > Magnoliopsida > Ericales > Theaceae > Camellia > Camellia lanceoleosa. The sequence goes on from CM045766.1 coordinate 80,659,284, forward strand.
TTCTATAGACCAAAGATAAAATTATGTAAAATTAATAAATCTTTTAGACATTTATTTATTTATTTATTTTATCAAATTAATTTTTATTATATGTTTAGATGATGATCATGTAATGGGTGGTTGTTATACTTTTAATGTGTAATCGATATATTTAATATATCAAATGTTTTTAGTTTTAGATTTTTTGATTTAATAGATTGGTTTAATAATGATATTAGGGTAATGCTATAGTGTGCAACTTACACCTTACACCTTTTTGTGTTCACTTATACCTTACACTTACACATTTTTTACCTTGCACTTACACCTTTTGTGTAAGTGGCACATGGTGTGCAACTCATACATTTCATTTATACCTTCCACTTACACTTACACCTTACACTTACACCTTATACTTACACCTTTTGTGTTAGTGGCACATGGTGTGCAACCCACTTACACCTTTTGTGGGTTGCACACCTAAGAAAACTCCATGATATTAAAGTTATCTCTATATTTGACTTTTGAAAAAATATAAACTAATTTAATGAAGATAAAAATAACCATTCATTACATGATCATTATCCAAACATATAATAAATATTAAATTTGGTAAAAAAATAAATAAATAATTTCTAAAAAATTTATCAATTTTACATAATTTTATTTTTATTAGGTAAAAATAATTTTTAAAAATTTTAAAATATTTTTTTTAATATTTATTTTTATCAAATTAGTTTATATTTTATTAAATTGACGAGTTTGTCTTTAAAATTGAGCAATAGTATCTTTAATTATCCTTATTTGAAACAAGATTTAAAATTCATGGTCAAATGTGTCACAATTGAAAAGTTAGGGACCAGAATGACACAAAGCCCAAAGTATAGGGACAGTTAATGTAATTCGCCTAACTTTTTTTGGTAGTATAATTATTGTATTTAAAAAAAAAAATGATTTTCCAAATTACCCATCGATAGTACATTTCTTGAAAAATATTAATGTCATAATTATACTTTTTATGTTATTAATAAATTTAAAATAAGAGCGAAATAAAAAATTTATATTATTTTTATACTTAATTTTTTTAAAAAAATTAATATTTTAAGATAATAAAAAATTAAATAAAAAACTAATATTTTGAGACGGAGGTAAACACCTCCATAATAATTTTAGGGGTGATGATTGAGACCCCCTCCAATTACCACCCCTACCACTCCACACACACGTGACGGGTGGTGATTGGAGAAAAAAAAAAAAAAAGTGACTGAACAGGTGAAAAAGGGATCAAGGGAGTGAAAAAAAAAAAAAAAAAAAAAAAAAAAAGGTACAAGTCATTATTGAATGACAAAATAGTGCACACGAACTGCATGTGAGTCATGAGAACACTTTGACCCGTTATTTCTTAGCCGACCAAGCTTTCACAATCCCGCCATCTGACCCCAGTGGCTTGCGATCCCCAGTGACCCCGATTCGTGGCTTGACGCGGTAACACAGCTGGAAAATAAAAAAATTAAAAAAAAAACAAAATCTGGAAAAAGTGGGAACTCGTCTATCCTCACCTCTCCCCGCCATCCTCGTCTTCCCTCGTCTATCCTCACCTCTCGCCGCCATCCTCCTCCTCCACCGATGACGGCCATAGCTCGTTGGAATTTCTGCAATCTTCGTCGCTCTCATCAATCTGGTAATATCTCCATAGCTTGCTCTCATCTATCCTCAATCTTCGTACCTCTCATCAAACTGAGTTTCAAACTGAATGGCTTTAAGGTTCCTAAATGGGTTTAAGGTTCCTCTCATCAAACAAAGATTGAGAGGAACCTAGAAGGGCACAGAACTATAAATTTATGGTTCCTCTCAGGAAATGGGTTTAAGGTTCCTCCTCAGAAAATGGGTTTAAGGTTCCTCTCAATCTTCGTACCTCTCATCAAACAAAGTTTTCACCCATTTTCTCATTAAAGGAAAATTTATAGTTCTGCCCCTGTAGGTAGTAAACTGAATGGAGATAATTAATTGTTGTTGTTCACAATTTTCAGGAACTACTTTCAGTTGAAACAAACAGGGGAAAACAAGTGTTGGGTGTAAACAGGGGAAAACAAGTGTTGGGTTTTTTTGGCCTCTGGGGTGGATACGTTGATTGCTGTAGTTGTAGCCACTGCTTGAATTGCAAGGTTTCTTTGGTTGAGGTAGTTTGATAACATTGTGTTTTTTTTATTTTTATTTTGGTTTGCATAAAATAGAAAATAAATTTTATTTTAAAAAAAATAAAATAAGAAAAAAAACACTTGAGTGTACACAAATATTTTGAAGAAAAAAAAAAACTAAAAAAATGCTCAGTGAATTGCTGGAGGTACTGATTGCTAGTAGAGGGTGGTCAAATGTGGTGACTAGAAGTGGGAGTGGCCAGAGCAATTGCCTAATGGTGGTGACTAGAGAGTGAAAATTTGTTTTGGAAATAAAAGAAAACATTTTTATTTTTATAATCAATTCCACTTTTATGGAGACAATATCAATAAATCAAATAAGTTTTTGTTTCTAATTTAAAAATAAAATAAAATAAATATGAAAACCAAAACAGAATTCGAAGTACTAAAAGCAATTTACCCATATGTTATCAGTAATGCTTTAGCAGGAATCATTACTGAAAACAGTTCCAGTGTTTTTATAAAAAAATAAATGAAACAAATGTAGTTAGAGCATGACAAGTACCTTGATTCTAAATGAACAAGAGCTGGAATCAGCTTTGACATGATCATAGAGTGAAATTCCTAGGAGAGTGGAATCCTTCAAATATGCACTTTGTTTTGTCTGTGCTGCAAGTTAATTGTTCTAATAGCTATATTTGTTTAATTGTTATTTCAGTACACAAAGTGGAAGAATGGAGGTTGATTCAAATGTTGGTGAGAATCCTTTAATACATGAGGGCGAAGATGTTGAAGAACCTAAAAAGGGTATGTGTTTTAGCTCAAGGGAAGAGGTGTACACATTTTATGGCAAATATGCTAAGCATGTTGGATTTTGTATAGCTCATAGAGCACAACATTTTGGAGATGATGGGCAATTGCTAAACTTTGCAATTGAATGTTCTCGAGCGGGGCAGAGAAAAAAGAAATCAGAAGTTAACCCTCTGAAGCCATGTTTGTCCACAAAGATTGGTTGCACAGCAAGGGTACGAGGTAGTGTACAAAAGGATGGGAGATATAAACTAACCACAGTTAACCTTGAGCATAATCATGATTTGATTCCCACCGACTCACGTCATTTTGCAATGAATAAGAAAATTCTTACTCCTGTGAAGAGAAGATTAGAAATTAATGATGAAGCAGGGATTGGGGTGTCTAGGAACTTTCATTCAATGGTTGTTGAAGCGGGGGGATACGAGTCATTGACATTTGACGAGCGAGATGCAAGAAATTACATTGAGAGAGCTAGAAGGTTGAGGCTTGGGGAAGGTGATGCTGAATCACTTCAAAGTTATTTTATGAGGATGCAAGCACATAGTGAGAGATTCTTTTATGTGATTGATGTTGATGAGGAGTTTCGCATTAGAAACTTGTTTTGGGCTGATGCTAGGAGTCGGGCGACTTATGAAGCATTTGGAGATGTCGTTTCATTTGACACAACATATTTGACGAACAAATATGACATGCCATTTGCTCCATTTGTCGGAGTTAATCACCATGGACAGTCCATTTTGCTTGGTTGTGGATTGTTGTCTAGTGAAGACACTAACACATTTGTTTGGCTATTCAAGTCATGGTTAAGTTGCATGTCAAATCATCCGCCAAAAGCTATCATAACTGATCAGTGTAGAGCTATGCAAAATGCTATAGAAATTGTGTTTCCGCAAGCTCGACATCGGTGGTGCTTATGGCATATCATGAAGAAAATTCCGGAGAAGTTGAAAGGATATACTCAGTATGAAGCTATAAAGTTGGCTATGCAAAATGTCATTTATGACCGCTTGACAAGAGTCAATTTGAGAGTAAATGGGAAGAGATGCTTGCAACATTCAATCTTTATGATAATGAGTGGTTGGGGTACTATATGATGAGCGGAATCGATGGGTACCGCCTATGTTAAAGACGTTTTTGGGTGGCATATCAACTACACAACGAAGTGAAAGTATGAATGCGTTTTTTGATGGATATGTAAATCCAAAAACTACATTGAAGCAATTCGTTGAACAATATGACAATGCCTTGAGAAATAAGGTAGAGAAAGAGAAGAAAGCAGACTTCAAGTCTCGACACAAATTGTTTGATTGCCTAACTATATATGGTTTTGAGAAGCAATTTCAGCAAGCCTACACTAATGCGAAATTCAAAGAAGTTCAAGAAGAGTTGAAGAGATTAGTTTACTGTCAGGCGGTGATTGTGAAAGAGGAGGGATCAATTTGTACCTATAATGTCCAAGAAGCGATGGTAGTTTGTGAGAAGATGAAGCATGTGGACTTTGTTGTCTATTTTAATTCAACTGAATGTGAAGTTCAATGCATTTGTCGGTTGTTTGAGTTTAGAGGCATTATGTGTGCTCACTCACTCGCTGTGCTTGTCAGAAGATGCATAAATGAGGTGCCAAGTAAATATATTTTGCCCCGGTGGAGAAAAGATGTGGATAAAGAATACGCATGCATCAAAACCACATACACTAGCTTTGGGAATGATTTCAATGCAAGTAGCTATGAGAGGATGAACAAAAAATTGATTGCCATTGTACAACTTGTTGGTAACTCTGAAGGCAAAACTAAAATTATAGACCTTGGGTTGGATGAAATCAAGGAGAGAGTCATGAAAGAAGAATCCGATGATGGGAGTAATTTACCATGTTCCACAAAAAGTCCGATTCGTACCGGTTCTACACAATGAGGTACTAGTAGGAAGGTGATTAGTCCTTTGGTTGCTCGGTGAAGAGGCTGTCCAATTACCAAACAAAAGGTTGCCAAAGTAGATCAAATTGTGAATCGGTTCAAGGCAACAGCAAAAAAACAAACAAAAGCAAAGGTAAATTGTGTATTCAACATTTTTTTTTTACAAACTCTATTCAAGTATGTAAAAGCAATTCAGAAATTTCAATCTTTAATTATTCTTCAAAACATACAGGCTGCTAAGTTGCTTCGATTTGAAGCTGAAGCTGAAGCTGAAGCTGAAGCTCAAGCATATACACCGTATTATCCTTATATGGTTGGCACAGAAAATAGTATGTATATACCGGTACGTGTTCCAAAGAGGCCTTCATGTACTTTTAAAAAGTGTATTCCAAAAAGGACTTCATGTACTTTTACAAAGTGTATTATTCTAACATGTACTTTTTGTAATGAATTGTCACAGGTGGCCCATGGTATTGGAGGCACATCTCTTACTCCATCGGACTTCATAAGTGGCACACAGGGAAGTTTGATGAGTGCTCCAACTCAGATTTATGGTTCTGCATCTCTAACCCCATCAGCTTCTCATGCATGCACACCAGGAAGCTTGGATATTACAGACTTGTTTGACTAGTTTCTATGTATTCAACCTGCTTGTTTTTGAGGTTGGAAATTATGTAGTCCATTAACTGAGTTACAAACTTTGTTTTTGAGATTGTAGTTTATGTTACATGTGGATTTGTAAAACATGTGGTGCACTAATTATTAATGAAGTTATGTTATTATTATTATTTGTTATGTAATGAAGATGTTCCAATATTTAGTAATGAACAATGTTTATTTAGCAGTTCTTTGTATTGAACAATGTTTACTGAATAGTTTTCATGTATTCAACCATGTGTATTCAAGAGTTTTCCTGTGATGAACAATGTATATTAAATAGTTTTGCTATATTCAATCATGTATATACAATAGTTACCTTGCATTCAACAGCTTCCTGTATTTAACAAAGTTGATTCAATGAGTATTGAAGAAAATATACAAGTTTGAACAAGTCATTTTTCATTCCATTCACCACAAAAGAGGTACAATAATTAGGTTTCAATACACAACAAAACATAACTTTCTCGAAGACATCACAAAAGTATTGAACTTGTACATTGACATCTACTTCTATTACATATTGTCAATTATTACATGTACGACAATTTCTGTTGACGTATGTCAACTGTAATATTATCAGTTGAGTGGTTGGTGCTGTTCTTCAGATGGTGTCTGCTGAGTTTGGTCTGGTTGGGGTATGCTTCTGAGAGCTGCTGATCTGGGCTGCTGTGTTGTAGTTGCAGGGTTGGTTTGCCGCCTCGTGGTGATTTTCTCGAGTTCTGGTTGGTTTGTCGCCTCTTGTTTGTCTGTTATTTACTTATTTTCATCTGGGTTTGCTCGTTGGGGTTGCTGAATTTTTATCGGTTGAGTGGTTGGTCTTGTTCTTGATTGATGGGTTGGTTTCTTTGGTGTGTTGTAGTTGCAGGGTTGGTTTGTCGCCTCTTCTTGTTATCTCTTGATTTTTTCGATTTGTGTTTTTCGTCCTGTTCGGTTTGGTTTCTCTCCAAACCCTTCCCTATCCTTTTTGATGTATTTTCATCTTGCATGATCTGCTCATCAATAAAGGTTCCTCTTGGTCAAGCTTAAAAAAAAAAAAAACAGATTAGATGCTACTAGCCCTTGGAGGTGATTCGAAAATCACTTATTTACCCTCCAAAAAGTCATATAAGTTGTAGTTGGTGTCATAAAGTCAGAATAAACAGCTAGATTCTCAGAATAAAGTGTTATTTTTTAACTTCATTCAATCATTGGATGCTACTAGCACTCATTCAGATAGAAGTGTTATTTCACGGTCTACATTGACCAACTGTCATAACACTAGCCCTCAAGCAAAGGACTTAGTTGAGGATGGGGATTTCAGCCATTTTTTATACAGGGTGTTCATAAAAATGATTGAGTAAAATCTGGAAGAGGGACAGGGACAGGTTTCAAGTAAAATCTGGACAGGTTTCAAGTAAAATCTGGATGGGGATTTCAAACTAAGCTGAACATTACAATGAACATTTGGGAAGTTTGTTCAGCTGAATGGACAGGTCCAGATTTTGAAATATGGTTTATGCTTGTGTTCAGCTTACAAATAAAACACAATTGGATATGATTACAAATAAGCTGAACATTTCAAAATATGCTTGTGTTTTTTCAAACTAAATCTGAAATCCCCATCCAGATTTTACATCAAACACAAGCATAATTATTTTTTATTCCATTATTATTTTCCAAAATAATGGACAAGTTTTTTATATACAAGCAATCTGAAAATAATTGTCCATTGTATATAATTAGACTGAAAATCATTATGAAAATTGGACTGAAAATCATTGTGAAACATTGTATATAATTAGAGGCACATGAAAATGTCAAGCATCGGTGAATGTCAAGTTTACATTACATTTTTGATTATATAACATGACTGATTGTTTACATTCTAATTATATAACATTCTAATTTTTACAATGTAAACATTGATTTTCAGTTTACAAAAATGTTTGCATTGTCCATTGTTTACATTTTCATGTTATAACATTGTATATAACATGACTGATTGCTTCACCGATGTAATGTAAACATCGGTGAATGTAATGTAATCATTATGAAAACATTTCACAAACACTGAAAATCTCCTTTAAAAATGTCAAGTTTCACAATCAGTCATGTTATATAATTAGAATGTAAACATTTCATTGAGGCATTTCATCGAGCAGGTTTATTGCAAGCTAAAACTGCGAATGAAAATGTCAAATTCAAAAGGCCACAATTCCCAAATCAAAAGGCTAAATTCAACTCCCAAATCAAAATGCCAAACTCTAATCTTTCAATTCGTTTATCAGATTGTCAAAAATAGTAAATCCAAACATTCAACCCAATTATACACAGATATAAACGCAGATACATATATATATACAGATAGATGTAAATATATATATATATTTATCGGATGATAGGGATGAGAGGGAAAGAGAAACAAAGAGAGTGGGGGGCTTCGGAGTGAAGGAAAATTTACCTCTTAATCGTCGGATGACAGGGAAAGAGAGAGATGCAGTCGCGAATCCGGCGTCGGGAGTGAAGGGAACCTCCTGCTAGTCCAACCGTCTCAACCATCGAGAGGGAACGAAGAGAGAGATGTGTTTTGAGGGGAGATTATTTTCAAATGTGAGACCGTTGATAGTCACGTGAACATCACGTGAGTTTGCCACGTAACTAGGGGTCACTGGGGGTCGGAACAAACTGGGGGTCGGAAGCATTATACCACCTGATATTGGCAAAAAAAAAAAAAAAAAAAAAAAAAAAAAAGCTTTCACCTGACAGTTCATAGCTGTGCAATTGCCAGTAAACTCTATACCCTACCAATGATAGAATTTTAAATAGATATATATATATATATATATCATTTTATATATAAAATAACTCTCAGTATAAAAAATATGAATAAAGCTTCGTAGTTCGAAATTTTTCTCCCCCGAATCCTCCTAATGCCCAAAACAACGTCGTTTTGGGCATTTTCCTTTTTTTTTTTTTTTCTTCCATTTTCAGTCTGAAACGCAGAGGAAGAGAAAGAGAAGAGAGAAAGAGAAGAGAGGGAAAGAGGAGGAGAGAAGGAGAAAGAGAGAGGAGAGGAGAGAGGGCTCCTCTCAGGCCTCCACGCCGCCGATCGTCAGCCGCAGCCCGATCACACAAAGATCTCAATCGTCGCAGCAGCTTCGACCGCCGTTGCCTTTGGCCCTGCCTCCTCCGTCGCCTCCAGCCCCGCCTCCGCCTCCTCCTCCCCCTGTGATTATGGCCCCCTCCAGTCCTCCTCCTTCTCCTCCTCCTTCCTTCTCTTCCCCTTCTTCCTTCTGATTTTCTGCTTCTGAAAAAAAAAAATAATACAAAAAATACAAAAACGGTGTCGTTTTTGAATTAGGGGGATTTGGGGGGGAGGGACCTTTCAAGCTCCCTAGAACGATTGAAAAAATATATATGTCATTCTTTTTTTTATCTTGAATTTTTTTTTTTTATTTTACATCAAAAAACAAAAACTTATTTATCTTATTAGAAATTGTTTCTATAATATTTAATTTCATATATATATATATATATAATTTATATATTGCATATATATATGTATATTTTGTATATATAATGAAAAAAATTATTTTTTATTTGATTCCTCCAGTAATAAAATCCTGATTCTGTCCGTGGCAAACGAGTACATTGGCATCCAGTCTTTGACGAAAAAATATTGATGGGTTATCAATCCCAAACCCTCGTACTCTCCCATACTATTTAATTATTTAATATAAAATTATAAATCTTATTTTTTTACCAATCAGAATACACTTGAGACACCATGTAACTATATCGAAAACCAAAGAAAGAATAACTTCTCCTCTTTAACAGTTGGCTTTTAAATTTTTTGGGTATGTTTGGCATGTCTATTTGGGCTAAAATAGCTATATAGGATAAAATTGATTATTTTAATCAAATAAGACAAAATGTCACATCTAAACCTTAATCATTTTATTTTCTCTCATAAAAGTCAAAAAAACTAAAAAGCTTATTCCAAACGAACTTTTTAACCCAGTCTAAAATAGTCAAAAAGTTAAAAAGTCAAAAAACTAATTCACATTTCAAACAAAGGCTTAGGCCTTGTTTGGAGAGGAATTATTTTAGCCAAAAAATCAAAAAGTTATTATAAGTTGTCATATCACTCTCTTTACTTTTCTACATATCTTTTCGTAAAAACCTAAAAAGTTACTAAAATAGTTTGTTCCAAACAAATATCTAGTTTTAAAAAATAAAAATAAAAATGACAAATTGTTTACAAAAAGTCTACTAAAATGAAAAATGTTTTTTTTAATGAGTTTTTACAATAATTTTTTATTTTTCAAAATTTTTTGGATTGTCATTCTTCTTTCATATTGAATTCCTTTTCTATTTTACATAAAAAAAACTTATTTATTTTATTAGAAATTGCTTCTATGGTATTTTTTTTTATGTATATATGATTTTTATATCATATATATATATATACATATGTGTTTTGTGTATAGGTGAAAAAAATTATTTTTTATTTCACTCCTCTGATAATGAAATTCTCTTTCCGTCCTTGAAAAAGGAATACATTGGCAGCGAGTCTTTGACGAAAAAAAATATCAGCAATGATAGAGGGCCCTAATTTTTGTGACTCAAATGACTCGAATTTGCTAAAACGACGTCGTTTTGAGTACAAAACAACATTAAAATTGCCAAAACGATGTCGTTTTGACAATTTTGAGTCATTTGAGCCACAAATATTAAGGCCCAAACATTTAAAAAAAAATATATATTGATGGTTATCAATCCCAAGCCCTCTTACTCTCTCATACTATTTAATTATCTAATATAAAATTGTAAATCTTATTTATTTAATTTTTTTCCAATCAGAACACACTTGAGACATCACCTAATTATATCCAAAATCAAAGAATAACTTCTCCTCTTTAACAGTTGGCTTTTAAATCTTTTGGGTATGTTTGACATGTCTATTTGGGCTAAAATAGTTATATAGAACAAAATTAACTATTTTAATTAAATAGGACAAAATATCACATTTAAATCATAATTATTTTATTTTTTCTTTCATAAAAGTTAAAAAAATAAAAAAAATCAATCTTAAAATAAGACTTTTTAGCTCAGGCTAAAATAATAAAAAAGTCAACTCACATTTCAAACGAAAGCTTAGGCCTTGTTTGGGAAAGAATTATTTTAGCCAAAAACTCAAAAAGTCATTATAAATTGTCACATCACTCTCTTTATTTTTTTATACATTTTTTCATAAAAAATAAAAAAATTATTGAAATAGCTTGTTTTTAAACAAGGCCTAAGTCTAGTAATTTTTTTCCCTTTCCTTTTAAAATATATAGTTTTAAAAAATAAAAATAAAAATGACATTTTGTTTACAAAAAGTCTACCAAAATGAAAATTTATTTTTTTAATGAATTTTTACAATAATTTTTTATTTTTCAAAATTTTTTAGATTGTCTAATCTTAAGTCTTAAAAAAAAATTGAAAAAAAAAATTGACTCAAAAAATTTATGCTAAAAAAAAAAACGATTTCTTATGGCCTCAAACTTTTCTTTACACCACCAGTTTGGCTCCAAAATGATTTTGAAGTATGTAAATAAAATATAACTTTTTATTAGTTCAAAACGGTGAATTCCATTAAATAAATAAATAAGTGCGTTGACCGCACTAAAAATTGTGAATCATACTATTTTGAATCAAATGAGAAATTATTTTTGTGAACACATTTAAAATGAGATTCCTTTGGCTCTAAACATTTGGGCAAAAGGAGTTTTGGTATAAAAATACTTTTCCAAGAATCTGTTTGTATTGCAAGTTTATTATGGATATACATAATCTTATCATTCCATCCACAATATCAATAAATGAATTTAAAAAGAAATATATATTTAAAATAATTTAGGCCTGATTTGGCTTAAGCTATATAAGTAAAAAAGTCAAAAAATTACTCTAAAATTCAAAACGATATCACTATTCACAAAAAAAAAAAATTAATTTTTTTCAAACCTTCCGTATACACCGAATTGACTCTGCAGGCTGCTGTGTGCGGCGTTTTCAAACAAAAGAAATGATTGGGTGATTTTTACACACACTGTTGTTCGTCTCATGGGGCTATCACAGGTCCCGTTTTGATAATCTGAACCGTGCAATGTGTAGAAATCGTCGAGTACTATATGTCTGCAAAAAATCATATTAATCGGATATCAATAATTATATGACCAAATCAGTTATGTACAACAAATGGATGGTATTATAATTAATGATTGAAAAATAAATAAATCTGATCAGATAGCTATCGATATCCGATTAACGTGATTTTTTATATGTACATAGTGTTCGACGAGTTATACACATTGAACGGTTCAGATTATTAAAATGGGACCCGTGATGACCCCCACAGGCCAAACAAAACTGTCCAATTCTTTGTACAAAAAGTAGCCAATAATTTTCAATTCCAATTCAACTCCAGCCGGTTGTACGGCTGGGCCCCACCCCTATGTAATCATCTCCTGCACATCTTTTTTATACAATTTTTTAATACATATTTTTTCATAAAAAGTCAAAAATTAACCCAAACTTTCATATATATATTTTTTTTGTCTTTTTTAATCTAAAAAAACAAAAATACACTTTTTTTAGGACACCCCAAACCAGCCCCTAATCTTCTAGGCATCATGATTCTTTTTAACATCTGTGTAGGTTCGGAGCTGTGGTAATAAAGAAAAGTCTGAGTTCACTCTCTCCACTTTAGGCCTGTTTTTTGCTACTTCCAACTAAGGGCATATTACTTAAATTTTATTTTAAAATATTATTAAAAAATTTATTTTTTATTTTAAAAATTACTTTATTTATTTATTTCTCTCAACACACTCCCTATTAACAAACTCCCTATTTTTCTTTATTTTATTAAAAAATTATAAATTTTAAAAAAATAAAATCATAAATGTGTACCGGAGTTCCAAAACAAAGCAAAGAAAAAATATATATATATATATATAAGGGAGCTACAGTGACTCCCTACAAATAGAAAGTTACTGTAGCAAAAATTAATTTATGAAATTATTTAGGGGAGCTGATGCAAGTGTATATGGAGCCATTTATCCCTTAAAATAAGTAAGGAGGAGATTTAAGAGAGCTGGTGGGGATGCTCTAAATGTATAGGCAATTCAATGTCTACATGTGAACCTTTTTTCCCCCTTTGATAGTCATGAAAAATTGTTGCATTTGGAAAAGTTTTTGAATAGATTCGACCTGCTAATCCAATGAATTTTGTTATAATGTCAAAATTTTCTTTTGCAATGACACTGATATTCTTCTGCAATTATACTGTGATATTCAACATTCATTTCTAATTAACATCTGTCACTAAGAAATCTAAGCAACTAATTGCATTCTTTATTTGATATTATAAAGATTTATAAGTGAAATACAGATTTTTAGTACTTGATGTACTTGCCTTGCACAAAAAAAAAAAAAAAAAAAAAAAAAAAAAAAAATTATAATAAGTGGTATCCTCATCCTATCCCAAACATAAATTTACGAGCCAACAAATAACTTATATCTTAAAATCTGTCACAAAAATCGAATATTCACAAGGCATAAACTCAATAATTTATGTACATGATAAGTTTTTATATCTTTATGTGATATAAAATTAAAGGCTATGCTTAATGATACGTCCAGTTGCAATGGCCAAGAACCCCGATAGACGCGAAAGAAAAATCCAGCATGTCTAATGGGTGTTTTCATTCTTATATTACAGGAAATAGCTGCCTTGTTTCATGACTTGCAAACATGAATGATCGATTTTAATATGGTTTAATTTATCGATGCCACGTGCGGCCAAGGGAATCTAACCCCAGCTTAGCCAATTAAAAAATTATACTTTAAGTTCAATAATGCTTGGTTTAAGTTGTACCTAAGCTTTAACTTCGTTTTATAGCAACAATACTATGTGAATTCTTTTGTCCCCAGTGTCGCATTATCTCATACCCAATAGCTGTATCCATCTACTCATTCAACATGCTATTCTTATAATTTTGTGTGGAAGGTATAGAAGAATTCTTCTCCAAAAGGAAAGCGAGATGACGTGTCCTCTCCTTTACTCTATTAAGAGAAACCAAAACATTAGTCATCACCCTCGACTAGGGCTAGTAGGGAGGACCCTTTTACGGTCAAGTCAGAATATTATTTAGCTATTAATATTTTATTTTAAAACAGAATTCTTGGATTACTTCTGGTTTGTTTTCTTTGTTTCACCTGTTTGGTCTTTTATAGTTTTCCTGACTTGAATCCCATCCGTTGGATCAGTACTTGATCTGAGGATCTTGCATGCATCTATTTCTGGTCGGGCAAGTGGCCAAGTTGCCTTTGCCTTCCATCGTTGGATCACCCTCTTATGAATGGCTTAAATTATGTTAGATGCTAGTGCTAACTTGCCAAGTGCCATGTTCATTGCATTGAACTGATCGGACGGTCTTACCGTTTAGTAGGCCTAACTTATGCTCTTGTTTTTGCCACTTGATGTTTCTATCGTTGGATGAAAATGAATCCAACATTCTCCTTGTACTTTACAGATCTTTCTTCTAGAAAGAGATCTTTCCTCATGCTCGCAATCTCATGCCAATGCACTGCTAGTTGTCTCCTAATGGGCACCATAAAAAGGTTCACTTGGGCTTTCTTCTTTTTCTGAGCCGTTTGCTTAGTTGTTTTGTTCTTGGGTTGATATTTTATCCCTCCATATGTTAGATTAAAGAAACAGTCACGACCTTAATTAGTTTTGTTTTTATATACTAAATATTTTATATTTTTATTTTTGTTATTTGCATGGTGTTAAAACAAGTTAAGAGAGAGAGAGAGAGAGAGAGAGAGAGAGAGAGAGAGAGAGAGAGAGAGAGAGTCTTTGTGAAATATATTATTTCAATTATAAAACCAATGTACACGGTCTCCTTCATATAGGAGAAATAAGACAAGATAAGGACTAAGATACATAGTTATCTATATATATCTAAACATATCTATCTACAGAAACATAACTATTTATATACATATATATCTAGACATATCTATCTACAGATACAGAATTATCTATATACATTAACAGCCCCTCTCAAACTCAAGGAGGATAAACATCAACCAACTTGAGTTTGGAAACAAATTTAATGAAGAAGCCAGAAGAGTGAGCTTTGGTGAAGATATCAACAAGTTGATTAACAGAAGAGATCGGATGGAGATGAATAGTACCATGAGTGACATGTTAACGAATAAAATGGCAGTCAATCTCAATGTGCTTGGTGTGATCATGAAAAACATCATTATAAGCAATCTGAATAGCATTCTGATTGTCACAATAGAGGTCAGTAGCACCAGAGGGGGTAACATCCATGTCAGCAAGAAGCCAATGAAGCCAGAGAAACTTTTGAGTAGTATGAGCAAGAACACGGTATTCGGCTTCTGTACTTAAACGAGCAGTAAGAGATTGTTTCTTGCCGCGTCAAGAAATAAGAGAATCGCCTAAGAAGAAATAGAAACCTGTAATAGAGCAGCGTTTAGTAGGATCCCTAGCCCAATCAGCATCTGAGAAGGCATGAAGCTGAAGAGAGGAGTGGGCGGAATAATGAAGACCATGAAACAAGGTACCTTTGAGATAGCAAAGGATACGAACTAAAGCATCATAATGAGGTGTACGAGGAGCTGACATATACTGGCTGACAATATGGACAGCATAGGCAATGTCAAAATGAGTAACAGTGAGATAGACAAGGCTGCCAACCAGCTGACGATACAGAGTATCATTAGAGAGTAAAGTGCCATCAAGAGGAGTAAGACGACT
The DNA here is from genome assembly GCA_025200525.1 of Camellia lanceoleosa. NCBI lineage: Eukaryota > Viridiplantae > Streptophyta > Magnoliopsida > Ericales > Theaceae > Camellia > Camellia lanceoleosa. The sequence continues at coordinate 80,674,601 of CM045766.1, forward strand.
CTGAGTCTCCACGGGAGTGGAGGCAGTCTTGCAATCTGTAAGACCAGCACAAGCGATAAGATCAGAGGTATACTTAGCCTGAGAGAGAAACGAACCCGTGGAGTCATAAGAGATTTCAAGACCCAAGAAATAGCTCAGAGGACCAAGGTCTTTCATCTCGAAATGATGGCTAAGAAATTGTTTGAGGTGAAAAATACCATTCACATCATCACTGGTCATAATCATGTCATCTACATAAAGCAGAAGCAGGGTGGTCCCTTGAGCAGCTTTCCACACAAAAAGAACAATATCATAAGAACTAGAGGTGAAACCATAATTATGAAGAGTAGAGCTGAACTTGACAAACCAAGTGCGCGGGGCTTTCTTAAGGCCATATAATGCACGTTGAAGTTTGCAAACCTTATGAGGCGGATAAGTAGACTCAGGGGGAGGTTGCATGTAGACCTTCTCTAGAAGATCACCGTTAAGGAAAACAGTTTTTAACGTCTATTTGAGAAAGGTCCCATTGACGAGTGGCAGCAACAGCAATCAAGCTACGAACAGAGGTAAGACGGGCAACAGGAGCAAAGGTCTCCTCATAATTAATATCATATTCCTAGTTCAAGCCTTTAGCAATAAGGCGAGCTTTGTATCTCTCAATAGAGCCATCAGAGTGGGTCTTTATTTTGTATATCCATTTGCAAGCAATGGCAGTCTTGCCAAGGGGAAGATCAACAATGTCCCACGTATGAGTTTTGTCTAAAGCCTACAATTCATCAGTCATAGCATGCTGCTAAAAAGGATTAGAGCGAGCCTCGCGATAGGAGGTAGGTTCATGAGTAGAAAAAGTAGTGAAACCAACAATATAATCACGAAGATGAATAGAAGGTTATGCTACCCGTTGTGGCTGAGTAGAGGGTGGAGGAGCCAGAGGGCATGAGAGAGACGCAACAAGATAGGAAGATCCCAAGGGTGCAAGAGCAGGATCATCAGAGCGAGCAGGCTCACGGGCAAGACCAGTTGGCAAGGATGTCTCTAAAGGGGCAGGTAGGGGCCCTGTATTAATCTCATCAGAAAACAAATCTGTGGAAGGGTTAGTAAAAAATAGAGACGGTGAGGGAGTGGATAAGCAGATTTGGGAGATGGAGGAAAACATTTTGTGTTCCTAAAAACCCACATGACGAGAGATAAGGAGGTGCTAGGAGATAGGATCCCAACAACGATACCCTTTATGTTCAATACCATACCCCAATAAGTAACAAATATGTGAACGAGGTTCAAGTTTGTTGTGTTCATGAGGTTGGAGAAGAACAAAACATGCAGAACCAAAGACCCTAAGATTGGGGTAAGGGGGACAAGTGCCATGCAAACGCTCATAGGAAGTGCGATTATGAATGACAGGCGTAGGGATACAATTTATAGTGTAAGCAGCAGTGAAAGCGGCTTCGCCCTAAATTTCCGAACAAGAAGAAAAGAGAAGGAGAGCTCGAGTAGTACTGAGAATATGCCCATGTTTCCGTTCAGCACGTCTATTTTGTTGAGACGTGCCAGGACAGGAACGATGAGACTGAGTACCATGACTCTGAAGGAAATAAAGAAAATCAAAATCTGTATATTCCATGGCATTGTCGGAGCGAAAGATCTTAATAGTTTTAGAAAATTGGTTTAGTCCATTTTAGCAAAATTGTAATAAAGTTGTTTGAGCTCAGAGCGATTTTTCATAAAAAACAACTATATAAAACTGGAAAAATCATCTATAAAAATAACAAAATAACGTGCACCTCCCATAGTAGGAGTAGGGGAAGGGCCCCAAACATCAAAATGAATGAGATCAAAAGGTGTAAGAGAAATATAGTCACTTTTATTAAACGATAAAGCAGGTTATTTAGCAAGTTGACATGACAAAAAATCTAAAGTATCAGAATTGACAGGACCTAATTGACCACTAGAAATTAAAGACTTTAACCGATTAACAGAAAGATGTCCTAAATGATAGTGCCAAAGCTGAAAACGAGCTAAAAGAGGAGCAGTAGTAGGAGCTGCTAGTTGAGAAGAAACCGGAACATGAAAGTGAATGAGTTCATAGAGACGTCTATGCTTATGGCCGATCCCAAGAGTCCGTCCCGTCCGAGGGTCCTGCACCAATCAACCAGTATGAGAAAAGGTAACAGTTAGACCATGCTCACACAATTGACCAATGGAGATAAGATTTAAAGTATGAGTAGGTATAAGGTACACATGAGATAAAGATAAGTGAGAGGTGGAGACAGAACCAATATGACTTACAGACAAAAGAGACCCGTCAGCAGTATTAATAGAAAGAACATAAGGATTAGAAGAGAGAGAAGTAAAAATAGTAGGGTCAGAGGTCATGTGATTACAACAAGCTAAGTCAAAGTACCAGGAAGTATTACCTGAGGTGACAGACAAAGTAGTAGAGGGAGGAGTACTGGAAGTGGAGAGAAATTGTTGGAACATGGCTGTGACATCGGTTTAAGAAAAGACTGGAGTAGAAGGGTCTATAGGCACAGAAGAAGGTAAATCTTTTGAGGCAGCAGCAGTAGTGCGATGAACAGGCATAGATTTAAACTGATTCCCAGAACGTTGAGAGTTACCCTGTGAAAAACTCCTAGTGGAAAGACCATTATAAGAGGATGAACCATGAGACGCTCGAGCTGGATTGCGGAAGTAATCTTGCTGTAGATAACCAAGACCAATCTTGTTGCACAACCGACAAAGTCGAACTGGACAATGAACCAAAAGATGAGTAGATGAAAGACCTCGGTTTTAACAGTAATTGCAAGTAGTGGACCGCTGTTGTGAAGGAGAACTCCGAGTCTGGGGAGTAGCAAGAACAGAGTCCACAGGGTGTGGATAGAGAGGACCAAGCCTAGTTTCCTCTGATAGTAGTTAGGAAATAGCCTGCTCAAGAGTGGGTAAAGGAGTGCGATGAGGGAGAGATGTGCACACCAACTCAAAATGGGGAGTTAGAGCCATAAGAAATTGAACCAATCGCTGTTGGTTGTGATAAGTAGTAAATAGAGCAGCATCCTTAGTATGGGGTCATAGAGGTTCAGAGAGAGCGAGCTGATCCCAAACAGAATAAATTTTTGAGAGGAAATCATTAATAGTTTTAGTTGGTTCTTGGTGCATACGGTGAAGATGGCTCCGACGCTGATATTGGTGAGCAAGACCAGTAGTCTGATATCGGTCTTTCAAAAAATCCCAGATGTCTTTTGCCGGAATGGAAACAGAATCAAGTTGGAATTGACCAAACTGAAGGCTGATAGATGTAGTAGATGTATTCTGAAGCCAAGTAATGATTTAATAGTTCTTACTGTCCCAATCCTCTAAACGGTCTGCATATTTGGCAATGGATTCAGCGGTCTCTTGGGTGGGTTTGTGCACATCCCCAGTGATAATATGCCAAAATTTCTTGCCTTTGAGGAAGCCAGACATGGCTTGTGTCCATAAGACATAATTGGACCCGTCAAGAACAACTGAAATAGGGTGGTGAGAAGAGTTTGGGTGATCCATGAAGTAAAAACAACACTATAGATATAAAATCTGAAAAAACCGAGGGTACCAGTGAATTCAGAGAGTCGAAAACAATGGGGGACCGGTCTAAACTGACCCAAAAAGGCCAAAAATTGGACTGAACCAGCTTGTTGAAAAGGTTGAACAAGATTTAGTTGACATCAACAGTAGCGTGCGTCAGTCAGGCATGAGCGACGTGAGTTTGTGGCGGCTAGGGCGCAAGCGGCTGAGATGGCTCAAGCGGCTGAGGTTGACGTAGGGTGCATGAGATAGTAGATGCGGAAGTGAGTGACGTGCCGGTGACAAAAGTGGCGCGTGAGGGCGTGTGGAGTTTGATCTGAGGACATCGTTGGTGGCGTTGAAATCGTTAGAAGATTCCAAGCACTTTGATAGGTTATGTGAAAATTTTGGAGAACAAAAAGAATCTGAACAGTGATGGAACAAAGATAAATACCAAAAAATGTGAAGCTTTCTGGTTAATGAGCCATAACCTTGTGCTTTGATACCAAGTTAAAACAAGTTGAGAGAGAGAGAGAGAGAGAGAGAGAGAGTCTGTGAAATATATTATTTCAATTATGAAACCAATGTACATGGTCTCCTTTATATAGGAGAAAGAAGACAAGATAATGACTAAGATACATAGCTATCTATATATATCTAGACATATCTACCTACAGAAGCATAGCTACCTATATACATATATATCTAAACATATCTATCTACATATACATAGCTATCTATATACATTGACACATGGAATATGTTATTAGTGTTAGTTTTTTCATCACAATTCAATTTATTTATTGATTTTCTTTCCATACAATTATATTTAAACTTCATATATCATTGTCTTCTACATAGAGTACCATTCAAAAATTGTGTGAAATAAATTATTACAAGTTACCACAAAAAAGTGAAGACTACGAATTTTAGTTTCTATGGCATCATGTTTGGATGGACAGGTTTGTTTTCAACTTGATTTAAGGTTTGTTGTCTACCATTGTTTTAATATGGGGTTGATACATACCATATTGACCAATGCATATTGAACTTATATATTTTTGACACTGATGCACTATGATATATCAATAAAAATGAAAATTTCATAGTATTATCTAATTCGCAATACTTGTTGGTTCATAATCAATTTATGAGCCATCTCACAATTAGTATGGCCAGTTCCATCGTTATAATTATTTTTTTATTAAATGATTTAAGAAATTTACAATTATTTCACTCGATTTTCAATATATATGGCTGCATATTTCTGATACTACTACAATATCTACTTGTCTTCCGATACTCAGGGGCAAAGAGACACAGGGACCAGGGGGTCACATGCCCCTATGACTTTTCAAATATATATATATATATTTTAGGTCTTAGCTGACACACACAGAGTCATGTGCCCCCCTTACATAGTCACAGTACTTCTAATTTTAACCAAATACACTGGACATACACAACCCACCTCACTCACTTTTTTTTTTTTTTTTTTTGTGAGTCCCAATCCCAACAAAACATTGACACGCACACAACCTTTCTTTGGGTGAATGCACACACAACCCCAACCACGGAAACAATCTAAAAATTTGCTAAGCAATCTAAAAAACATTTGCTGGGCAAGACTTTCAACGACAGGTGACAGGATGTCACGCCCTAAAATTCGAACAATTAAATATTAAATTAAGACTAAACTCAAATTAATATTCCATCATCCAAATCCTAGGAGTGAAACAAAATCTAAACGTTCTCGTCTCTATAAAGTTTAAGTAAATTTCCATACTCAAAAGATTATAAGGGATAAAAAAAAAAAACTAACAAAACGCCAACCAAACCATCCACCATAATTTCATAACTATCAAATACCTCAAACATTAAAGTAACAATAAATAGTTAAAACAACTTAAATAATGTAAAGTTACAAACTATGCCAAATTATCAAAATACTAATGTCATAAAAAAATTAATAAATACATAAACTAATATTAACTTTAAGCTCAAGAAAACAAAAGAAGTCCCAACAACATATCCAATAACTATTGTTATTTCTCGTTACCATCGTAATCCCAACTAATCCTGCAAAAGAAGCTCGGTTGCGCTCAAATAGAACGCACCTGAGTTGCCAAGAGACAAAATAGATCAGTATACAAGTATACTGGTATGAGTATAAATATTTGACACCCACGTGTCAACCAGACACAAATAAAAGTATATTTAATTCTTGTTATGGGACAAGACAAGTAGTTCCACCCGCATTGAGACGAAGGGATAGTTTCCCGAGATACGGTGGCATTTAGTTTCTTACCCGTATACAACTAAATATAAATTGAGTATAGAATAAACAAAATAAACATAAAAATTATGGTGGTTCAGCCCTGTATAAAAAGTTAGTAAGATCTGTCATTCTGCACAAAAAAAAAAAAAAAAAATAGAGTTAGTATAATTTAATCATAAGTAAATTGCTGAAGTAGTATAAAAACACATTGTTTCATGCTTAAATCATTCGAATTGACCAAAACTCAAAGAACAAAAGTTGTATAGACTCAATTTTCTTAAAAGGTATTGCGAACGAATTTAGTAGAAACTGAATAGGTTGAGAGAAAAACTTAATAGAAGAGCCTAAATGAAATTTGATCGAAAAAAATCTAGAACTGAAAACGAAAAGAAACTGCCTTAAGATGATTTTTTTTCGGAAAAATTCAAAACATGAAAAGTGTTCAGAATAATGTTTTACTTCGGTTTACGTGAAATCAATAAAAATGAGCTCGTTTCGTGAGTTAAAACAACCTCTAAAATCTGCATTGCTAAAATAAATAAAAACTACTATAACCAAGACAATCCGATTACAAGTTTTAATTGATCTTTTTAGTACAAAGTTAAAATACAAAAGTTGTCTAGAATTACGTATACATGCCTCTGCCCAAATTTCATAATTTGTCAAGGTCGTTTACTATTTTTCAAGATGCACAAATCAATACAATTCACACTATACTAATAAACTCATATTTAATTATTTGTACTTTAACTCCACCACTTCAGCCTCCACTTCCGGCCTACACATATATCCCATGTGCCTCCCGTATACCTAACTCCACTCCGAATCCAAACTTGCATTGGGGATATCATCTCGAATTTGGCCCACACTCCCCGGATGGTTAGTATATACATATGTGCGTAAATCAAAGCACTCGTCTACTCCTAAGAACAAGGCAACAATATATATACATACAATCTCTCATCTACTCATGAGAACAAACATTACAATGCCAAGCCTAAGGCATTCAAATAAATTTCATAATCGTCATCATTTTTTTATACACCATTTCTCACTAACACTCAAATAAAACAACAATCCATTGAGTTATGGTAGAGTGTAAGGAATTTATCTATGGGTTCTAAGTTTATTTTAATTTCATATATTCATGAGTGCGATTACAACCATAAAATAAATACATATAAAAACCCTAAACCTGACATACACAACTAATCAAAATCTTATCTTCATATAAATACAAAATCAAACCAATATCAAATAAATAAAAATAACAAATTAAACATAAATTAAGAGAAATGGGTTTTGCACTCACAATATTTTTTTGAAGATCAAAAAATTACTTGAATAATTAATAAAGTCACCAAAATAAAACCATAATAATCTTTTTCTTCCTTTTCTCCTCTGCAATCTCTCTTGATTTCTCACAGTGCACTTTTTTTTTTCTTTTTTTTTTGTTGGTGTTTAATCTCTCTCTCTCTCTCTCTCTCCTCTCTCAGCTGCTGCTGAAAATTCTTTCATACCCTCGCTATTGTGATTAACCTTAGGTCTAATATATAATACTTAATTGACTATTATATTTATATTATAAAAAAAGTCCCGTTTTGTAGCTTGAAAATCCTGAAGCTTGAAATGGCTTGAATCCAAAATAACGTCGTTTTGGATTTTTTTTTTCTTTCTTTCTTTCTTTCTTTTCTCTATTCTGAAACAGAGGGGATGATGAAGAAGAAGAAGAAGAAGAAAAGAGATGGAGCAGGAGAGACATCATCATCAACAACCAATCATCAATAACCAAAATCAAAAAACAACACAATAACTATTCAAATCATCATCAACAATAACCAAAACAGGATTGTAACCACAACAACACACAACATCATCATAATCAACACAAATTTTCAAAATCAAAAAAAAAAAAAAAAACCAAACACAAATCTAATCCCTTAAAAAAATGGTTGTTTTTTGTTCAAAATCAAAATAATAAAAAAAAAGAAACAAACCAAACACAGATTTACATCGTCGCCATCGTCAACCGTCGCCAGCTCTCTCTCTCTCTGTTGCCATCGTTGCCCATCGTCGCCATCATCGACCGTTGCCAGCTCTCTGTGTGTGTGTGTGTGTGTGTGTGTGTGTGTGTGTTCGCCCTCCCTCTCTTTCTTCTCTGTTCTCTCGTTTTCTCTCATACACACTCTCTCTCTCTCTCTCCCTCCCCTGTTTCAGATATAAAAGAAAAAAAGAAAAGAAAAGAAAAACGACGTCGTTTTTCAATTCGGGCCAATCGAGCCTTTACCTTTTTGAGCTACAAGCTATTTTTCTTATAAAAATACAACATAAATAGATATAAATATGATATATATTTTATCAATATGTAAACACCTCTTTTTTTTATTTTTTTTATTTTTATAAACAATATAAATATATCAACATTCGGATTAATTACTTATAATTAAATAACACATTAAATTAATTAAATAACACATTACATTAATCAAATACCACATTAAATCCTCATGTATCCACATAATTAATAAAGCTAAAATAAAATAAAGTAATAATAATAATAAGTAATGACTTAAAAATTAGGGTCGCTACACAAGACCTCTAAAACCTTAAAAGTGTATGAAATTCTTTATTTTTTATTTATTTATTCATAGTACTTGGTGTTTCTGTATTTTCTTTATCTTCTTTGTCTCCCTTTGTTGCTTTGCAATTTATTGATTCGCGATTCACCAAATTGGGATCACACAATACAGATTGGAGACTACACTACAAGCTTGGTTTATTCTCTTTATTGTTTACAAGTAACTTTATTTATTATTTTTTACTTTTAAATAAAAATTATGGGTATTAATTTATAATTATTTGTTAAGTTTTGATATGTAAATTTTTTTTATTTGTTACTATTTATGTTAAAATAAGAGATTTTGATATGCTAAAATTATGAATCTTAATTGGTGGTGATTTATATTAAAATTAGAGATTTTGGTTTGTTGTTATTTTTGTTAAAATTAGGGATTTGATTTGTGCTAAAATTAAAAGTATTAATTTGTAGTGATTAATATTTAAATTAGAAATTTTGATTTGTTATAATGTGTGTTAAAATTAGAGATTTTGATTTGTTGTGATTTGTGCTAAATTAAATTTTTTATTTTTAATATTAGCTCGAAAAATTATTATTATGTTATTTTTATTGATTGGGAAAGAAAAAATTTTGAGATTATAATTAATAGGTGCCCTCTATATTAAATTCCTGACTCAATATCAGCGATACTACTATTTAAAACATAATTGTTTGCTGTAAAATAAATATATATTTATTTTTTTGAGGAAACGTAAAAGGGAAGTGTTTGGGTGTGTAAAATGTATACCATATGCACTTGTATAAATTTTCGCAAATATATGTAAGTTGTAATTTTTAAAATTTTTATAGATTAATTCATGTATATTTGTGAAAATTGACGTGATTTTATAAAATAATTTACGTATATTTGTGAGAATTTATTCAAATATAAATGGTATACACTTACATATTTAAAAATTGCTCAACGTGAAATAATTTGTTTAGGGTTTTCGACATAATTTTTGAAGTGTCAAAACAAAACAAAATAAAACAAAACAAAAAAAAAAAGAAAAATAAAAAACAAAGGCTATGGTGAAGTGACAAGTCATATGCATGCAGGTGATTAGGAGACCAAAGGAATATCATAGGCCTATCTATCTCTTTGCTCCCTTTTAACCAAACTACCTTCGTTTTAAAGCAATTTGCTCATTGATTGTTTACCACAACATGGAAACAAAGCCTTGTGGGATGTCACAAAGTTAATTAATTATGTCATCGCGAATGAATGAAGAATAAATACAGGTATTATCTAGACAGTCTATCTCCACATTTCCCCCTGTTGGGGGATTAATTGTCTACAAACAAGTTCATGCAAATGCTTAGATAAGATCTTGAAAATTATATTTTTATTAGCCTAAACTAAATGGACAGTCAATTGCAATTACATATACTTATCAATGAATATAAAAATTTATCTTGCAAAAAATAAAAAAAATAAAAAATTGAACTTTCATATGCACCTAAACATTTAATATTGCAATAGTTTATAACTTTCTTCAGTTGAGGTCATAATCAAATTCAAATGAGTTTGTACCAAAAACAGCACAAAAGTCTTCCTAAATACCAGTTGCACAATGGTTCACAACTTTCATCAATTTAGGTCGTGACCAAAAACATATAAACCGAATTAGTTGGTATAACAAAAAAATAGCAGAAAAGTATGATACCCAAAAGGCACTTTGATTCATAACAAAACATTACAAAGCCTCATAAACAACCAAGGTTGCCTCAGTTTATCACCAAATACGACAAATCCTAATAACCAAACTAATTTGGGTTATAACTAAAATGATTCTATAAACAAGTTCATCAAAAAATTAATTATCACAAACCTCATAACCTACTAAAGGTCACATAATTCATAATCAAAACTATAAATTTTCATAACTAAATGGTATAGTACCATTGAATTTTCCTCAATCAAATGATATAGTAAACGGCCAACAGGAGGCGCAATCTGCATGAAAACAAAGAAAAAAGAAAAGTAGAGCATGCAGCCTGTCTGATGGCCAATTAATTAGTTAAACTTTGTTTTAATACAAGCAAACGTGGTTACATTACACCATTAAACAAAATTTGATATATTTTTATTGTTTGCACGAGTAGTGTTTTGGAATCTAAGGCTCATTGCCTTCATCTAAGCAACCAATTTCCACTCGATGATTTTTTTATTTCCTATTGTTTCAAAATTTTAGACATCCCTAACAATCTATAATTATTTTTAAAAATCTAATTAATCGATAACTTTAGTTATCTTCCATGGTTGAGAATTCTATCAAGAGCATAAAGTTTGAACTCATGAGGTCAACTACAGAGTTAATTTTGGTCATTTCAGGATTTCATTTTATAGCATTTGTTTGTTGTGATTTGAGTATTTCATTTTACAGCATTTGTTTGTAGACCAGTAGTGAAAAAAATCTAATTGATACAATAATTATTGCCGCCCAATTTCATCCTATTTGTATTTAAAAAATTGGTCAGTCTATATTCTAAAATTTAGACTCGTCTTCTAATTTTTTAAAGATAAATATCATTAAATTATATAATTATGATTTTCAGATTAATTAAATCTACAAACACAACCTCACCAGATGAACACTTTAAATCACAAGAATGAGGCTGTGGATACTCCATTGGCCTAAACATGACGCTCTAATCAACATAGTTGGGAAGAAAGAATCCACATAGTTGTAATTAATTATTACTACTGTTCATAATTGTTATAAATAGTGTAACAAACGTGTTCATCATAATATATTATTTTTCTCAGATCATCTCCAGCAGAGAATATGTCAATATCATATTTTAGAGTTCCACTTTAGTTGGGCTTATGATGTTGTGGAGATACATTTTCTGAGTACCAACACGTGGTAAGGTGACGCCGACGTGTCAGCCGAGGTGCCACGTGTCGTAGTAGGTACGCCGAGGTGATCTCAAATTTGCCGAGGTTATCTCCGAAGATATCGGAATCCGAGATGAGCGGATAAGGGGAAAGAGTCCTAGATTGGGAGAAGACTTCAGTTTGGGTAGAGATAAGACTCTTAGAGAGTTTATCCTGATCCCACTGGGAGTCCCAGATTGGCAGTAATCCTAAGTCCATTAGGACTAGGCTCCTATTGGGACTAGGATTGTATTGGCTATAAAAGAGAGGCACCCCCATGGGTCTAAGGTATGTTTGAATACTTAAGCTTGTGAGTTGAATACTTGATTATCTTTGAGATATATACTGACTTGATCGTCGGAGTGCTCCCGGGTGGAAGAACCACCGCCGGAGCCTCTTCTTTCTGTGCAGGACAGTAGGGTGCCATCTATTTTGCCTGTGTTCTACAACTGAATCACTAAGGAGGGCAGCGTGATCAGAAAATCATTGACACAATTTGGCGCCGTTTATGGGAAAGAAAGACGAATAGATGGCCAGTAACGTACAAAAAGAAAAGGTTGGGGACGACGCTCCCGCTGGGAGTGGCAGGCCTATCGACCTTGACATTGAAGGAGACAACCACAACGAAGAAACCCGTGACCAAGGTCACGGAGGAAAAAACGTCGGCCAGGAGGGCGACACTTCAAAGAAGACAGATCAGGACATATACTACAACAAAGATAACCTCCAAGTATGGAGGGACAGGTGTCTACGGAGGGATGAGGAAGTGAAAGAATTGGCAGACAAGTTGGCAAACCTACAGTCGGTCGTCAACTTTATGATGCAAAACAATGTCATGCAGTCACCATACCCGCTGCAGGACACGCCAATTCCAGCAGTTAATACTCAGAAGGGAAGAAGGAAAATAATTCCCGGAGCACCTCAGCACACTAGGAGCGCAAGGCACTCCCACCCCCTTCCAGGGAAATCGGACGAGAAGAGCCGAGACAAGAGAAATCCCAGAGGACATATCACACGAAGAACGCAGAGCCCAGAGAACATCGGCATATCCAAGGGCAGACGCTCTGCTTTGACACAACCAATGGAGAAAGATCAAAACGAGCCCACCACGAGGCCGAAAGTAGTGTACCGAAAAGATTGAAATCAAAAGATAGCCGAGCTCTAGGGAGGAGCAAAGAAGACTTAAGAAATTACCTCAAGAGGAAGGAACACAATGCTGAAGCCGAGGTTACCTTACTCGACAAGCCGAGGACACTATTCTCAGTAGAACTGGACAAATTCGAGGCACTGAAGAGATTCAGCATGCCGAGGTTTCAAATATATGATGGTAAGTCAGACCCTAACTTCCACGTCGGATTATTTTTGAACTCAATAGTATTATACAGTGGAAACGAGCCATTGCTCTGCAAAGTGTTCCCCTCGTCCTTTGGGGAGATTGCATCAGATTGGTTCCACAAACTGCCAAAGGGAAGCGTGAAGACATGGGAAGGCCTGGCTGAGATGTTTGTGGCCAGGTTCGTAACGAACAAGCTGCAGCCATTAAGGGTGGATGCATTAGTGGCTCTAAAGATCAGCAAGGATGAAGGCCTTAGGGCCTATGCAAAGAGGTATCACGAGGTGTTCAATTAAATACCTGAGTGCAACCAGGAAGTGGCGGTCGTGTCTTTTAAGAACGGCCTGAAAGAGGATTGTTCATTACGGAAATCTTTGGCAAAGACATTGCCAAAAAGCATAGAGGAGCTCATGGAAAGAATCGAGAAGTATGCCAGAGCCGAGGAGGATACATTGGGGAATAAGGAGGTAAAACAGGAAAAAGGGAACAGCTCGTCGAAGCGAGGCCGAGGTAACAACGGATTCAGCAAATCGGAGACAGAACTAAGGGGCAAACAGGCAGTGACGACTGTGTTCCGAATCCCGGTCCACAAAGTCCTGGATCAAATCCGAAATCAACCCTATTTCAGAGCACCAGCAAAGGCCCCAGGGGAATACATGGGCAGGAACGTTGGTAGGCGTTGTGCTTACCACAATGAAGAAGGGCACCAAACTCAGGGCTGCAGAGTCCTAAAAGCATACTTAGAGGACTTAGTAAGACAAGGCTATCTGAGGGATCTTGTCGACGAAGCCAGGACCAGAGAAGAGCAGGCAAGGTTGCCTCAAGCACCAGCAGCCCCGGCTCCCAAAGACAAAGAACCATCGGAGGGACCTGTGGTGGTTAACATAATTCACTCCAAGGTGAACGAAAACGACATATGAGGGGAAACCCAAAGAGTAAAACACCTGCAGCACGTTAACCAGGTCAGACAGAAAAGACCTCGGCCTGAAGAGTACCCAGGTCCGATGATAGCATTCACCGAAGCCGACCTAGAGATGGTCCAGCACCCGCATAATAATGCCTTGGTAGTATCACTCCAGGTTGGGGAATGCCAAGTGAAACACATCCTGATAGATCAAGGCAGCTTTTGTGACATCATGTATGTTAGATGTTACAAGGAGCTGGGCCTTCACCCAGATGACATGGAGCAATCGAATGGCCCAATGGTCGGCTTCAATGGAACGCCGACGTGGCCACTGGGCACTACAAATTTGGAAGTACAAGCCAGCACTAACAAGATCAGGACAAAGTTCATCGTGATTGACATACCTTCACCATACAACATCATCTTGGGAAGGCCATGGTTGCATGCGATGGGGGCAGTTCCCTCAACGTTGCATCAACTATTGCGGTTCCCAACAGAACATGGAATTGAAGAAGTCAGAGGAGACCAGCTGCAGGCAAAAAATTGCTCCATGGCAGCGATGAAAACAACCTGCAGCATACAAGAACCAGGGAAGGCAGAGATTGAAGATGAGGACATGGAGGTCCTAGATGATGTCGGTAAGGAGCCGACCGAGAAGAGTGAGGAAACACTAAAGAAAATCCTCGTCCAGGAGGGCGATGAAGAGCGTTTTTTTCTTCTCGGCTCAGGCTTAGCCGAAGAAGAAGAAAAGGAATTGGAAGCCTTTTTGAGAACAAACATAGAGGTGTTCGCCTGGACACCTTATGAAATGCCTGGCATTGACCCCGAGGTCACATGTCACGGACTGAACGTTGACAGGTCGGCCAAACCTGTAATACAACGAGCCAGAAGACCGACGTTGATGCATGTCGAAGCAGTGGAGGAGGAAGTAGACAGACTTCTAAAAGCCAAGGCGATCAAAGAAGTCAATTATCCGACATGGCTATCAAACACTGTGGTGGTAAAGAAGAAGAACGGCAAATGAAGGGTATACGTAAATTTTACAAGCCTGAACAAAGCCTGTCCCAAAGACAGCTTCCCTCTGCCCAAAATTGACCAGTTAGTGGATGCCACATCTGGACATGAAAGGATGAGCTTCCTGGATACTTATAGGGGGTACCACCAGATAGCCATGTACCCCCCAGACGAAGAGAAGACAGCATTCATCACCCCAAAAGGCCTATACTGTTACAGAGTGATGCCTTTTGGGTTGAAAAACGCAGGAGCAACCTACCAAAAGTTGGTAACCAAAATGTTCAAGCACTTGATCGGCCAAACAGTAGAAGTCTACATCGATGACATGGTCGTGAAGACCAAGGAGCCTAAGAGTCACCTTGCCGACTTAAAAAAGGTGTTTGAAATCCTCAAAACATATCGGCTCCAACTCAACGCATCAAAGTACGCATTTGGAGTTGGATCCGGTAAATTTCTGGGGTACCTAGTAACAAGGAGGGGCATAGAGGCTAGCCCAGATCAGATCAAGGCCATTTTAGACCTACAGAGCCCAACATCGGCAAAACAGGTACAAATGCTTACTGGAAGGGCCGCAGCCCTAAACAGGTTCATAAGCCGAAGCTCAGGCAAATGTAAACCCTTCTTCAACCTGGTAAAAAAGAACACAGACTTCCTTTGGACTGAGGAATGTGAGGCCGCTTTGGCCGACCTAAAGAAATATCTGACCACGGCTCCAGTCCTCTCAACACCTAAACCTGGGGAGGAGTTGTTTTTGTACTTAGCCATGTCAGAACACGCAGTAAGTGTAGTGCTAATCCGAAAAGAACAAGGAGAACAGAAGGCTGTCTATTATGTAAGTAAAACCTTGGCCAACGCTGAAACAAGGTATCTACCACTGGAGAAATTAATGCTGGCCTTGGTAATGGCCTCAAAGAAATTGAACCATTACTTTCAGGCACACAAGATTGTGGTACTAACAGAGCACCCACTAAAGTCCTTGTTGCAACAAGAAGACTTAACAGGAAGAATTGCAAGGTGGGCAATGGTCTTGGGCCAATATGACCTGGAGTTCACGCCCAGAATAGCAATTAAGGGCCAAGTTTTGGCCAACTTCGTGACAGAATTTACGCCTGAATCCATCGAACATCAGGCTCCATTGAGCCAAGATGAACAAGGTCCCAGCAAGCAAGGAGAATCCCAGCCAAAGACAAAATAGCAAAGGAAGGAAAAACTCAGACCCTGCAGCATCTACATCGGCGACTCCTTCAGACTGTTTGTCGATGGAAGTTCAAACCGACAAGGAGCGGGGGTAGGAGTACTACTGATATCTCCAGATGGAGAAATAATAGAACAGTCCATCCGTTTGGGGTTCAAGGCCTCAAACAATGAAGCAGAATACGAGGCATTAATTGCAGGACTAAAACTGGCAGCAGCAGCAGAAGCAGATGAGGTAATACTTTTTTGTGATTCACAGCTTATTGTTAACCAGTCAACAGGAGAATTTGTAGCCAGAGACGAAAGGATGTCGACATATGCAAAAGAGGTCATCAGATTGGCAAACTTATTTCAGAATTGCCGATTACTCCAAGTAAGCCGAGATGATAACAGCCACGCGGATGCGTTGGCCAACCTGGCAAGTTCAATACAGACTGGAAAAACAAGGACAATTATGATTGATTACATGTCAGGCCCGAGCATAGAACCACAGAACATAGAGCAAGAAGCAATGTGTGTGGACATGGGGCCAAGCTGGATGGATGCAATTGTTGCATTCCTGAAAGAAGGAAAGCTGCCAGAAGACTGCAAGGAGGCGCACAAAGTCAGATTGACGGCGAGATTCAGCCTGACTGCGGACGGACATCTCTACAGAAGATCCTTCACTGGACCCCTTTTAAGGTGTGTACACCCTTTGCAGGTTGAAGATTTTTTATATGAAATTCATGAAGGAGTTTGTGGAAGCCACGTTGGGGGCAGATCACTAGCTCACAGGGCCATTACCCAGGGGTATTGGTGGCCCTACATGCAAAAGGATGCAGAAGCATACGTGAAGAAGTGCGAACAATGCCAAATGTTTGTACCTTTGATTCATCAGCCAGCTGCTGACCTGAATCTAGTATCCAGCCCTTGGCCGTTTGCCCAGTGGGGCATGGATCTGGTTGGACAACTTCCCCAAGCAACTGGGCAGAGAAAATACTTGCTGGTAGCAGCAGATTACTTCAGAAAGTGGATAGAGGCAGAACCTCTTGCCAAAATCCGAGATGTGGACGTCAAGAATTTCATATGGAAAAACATTATCACCAGATTTGGCATTCCCAGAGCCATAGTTGCCGACAACGGAACGCAGTTTGACAGCAAACTCATCAAGAACTTTTGCGCGAAATTCAAGATCAAGAATTACTTTTCAACACCAAGTTTTCCCCAAAGCAATGGGCAAGAAGAGGCCTCCAACAAAGTAATTTTGGATGGAATAAAGAAGAGGCTACAGGCAGCAAAAGGGAAGTGAGTAGACGAATTGCCCAACGTGCTTTGGGCATATCGGACTACGCCGAGAAGATCAACAAGGGAATCCCCTTTTGCCATGGCTTATGGCACAGAAGCAGTAATTGCACTGGAAGTCGGCATCCCAGGGATCCGAACCCAGGGAGTTGAGAATGAGACTAACGATATACTTCTAGCCCGAGATCTGGATCTTTTGGAAGAACGAAGAGAGAAGGCTGCAATTCAGCTTGCAGTGTACCAGCGACAGCTTGCCAGAGTTTATAACAA
Organism: Camellia lanceoleosa; assembly: GCA_025200525.1. Lineage (NCBI taxonomy): Eukaryota > Viridiplantae > Streptophyta > Magnoliopsida > Ericales > Theaceae > Camellia > Camellia lanceoleosa. The sequence goes on from CM045766.1 coordinate 80,691,889, forward strand.
GTAGCTCAATCCAAGAGATTTTCAAGTCGGTGACTTAGTCCCGAGAAAAGTCGTCGGCAATAAGAAGGATCCCAGAGAGGGAAAGCTTAGCCCAAACTGGGAAGGACCCTACAGAATTACTTCGGTATTAGGCAATGGAGCTTACTGGCTTGAAGATAATGAGGGCAAAGCATTGCCAAGACCTTAGAACACTTGTAATTTGAAAATTTTCTATCATTAGATGTGTATTATTTTTGGCCGATGTCATCAATAAAATCTTTTTGGAATTCTTCAAACACATATGATTGTTAAAGACATATAATGTTGTCTCTGAGAAACATGAATAATGAGAACCCAAGTGGAACTCAAGTTCATATTGGGGGCAGAGAAGAAACAAAGACGCTTAACACTTGTTGAGATTTGTAGCAATTTACAAGTTGAAGTTAAGCTGAGACGGTTCCTTATCTTCACTTGTTGAAATTTGTAGCAATTTACAAGTTGAAGTTAAGCCGAGATGGTTCCTTATCTTCACTTGTTGAAATTTGTAGCAATTTACAAGTTGAAGTTAAGCTGAGATGGTTTCTTATCTTCACTTGTTGAAATTTGTAGCAATTTACAAGTTGAAGTTAAGCTGAGATGGTTCCTTATCTTCACTTGTTAAAATTTGTAGCAATTTACAAGTTGAAGTTAAGCTGAAATGGTTCTTTATCTTCACTTGTTGAAATTTGTAGCAATTTACAAATTGAGGATAAGTTGAGATGGTTCCTTATCTTCACTTGTTGAAATTTGTAGCAATTTACAAGTTAAGGATAAGCTGAGATGGTTCCTTATCTTCACTTGTTAAAATTTGTAACAATTTACAAGTTGAAGTTAAGCCTTCGCTTGTTGAAATTTGTAGCAATTTACAAGTTGAAGTGAAGCCGAGGTTATCGCTTGAACAATTGTAGCACTCTACAGATTGGTTAAACCAAAGAGGATGCTTAAACACTTGTTAAAATTTGTAGCAATTTACAAGATGATATTAAGCTGACATATGATCATCTGTTGAAATTTGCAGCAATTTACAGGTTGAGGTAAAAGCTAAGTATTTTGTTTAAACACTTGTTGAAATTTGTAGCAATTTACAGGTTGAGGTAAAAGCTAAGTATTTTGTTTAAACACTTGTTGAAATTTGTAGCAATTTACAAGTAGATCATTGTTTAGCACTTGTTATAATTTGAGAAAAGTTTACTGTATATGTTAATCCTTGTTGAAATTTGTAGCAATTTACAAGTAGGTTAGACTGAGATCACTGCCTAAACACTTGTTGAAACTTGAGAAAAGTTTGCAGAGTTAACATTGAGTCGTATACATTTTACACTTGTTGAAATTTATGAAAAGTTTGCAGGTCAGTATCTTGCCGAAGTAAAATTTGTAGTTATTTTATGTAACCCCGAGAAGATTGCACAAAAGAGGAAAAGAATGAAAGGCATGCAAAATATTCTAAGTATAGAATCATGCAGAAGCAATCAAGGGAACTTAAAGCATTCAGCGGAAAACAGTTGCAGTTGTATACAAAGATGGCACTATGGCCTACCAGAAGTACATTGTTTTGAAGAAACAAAGAAAGGCACATCGGCCATAAAAGGAAGCTTACATTGTTCAGAAAAACAAAACAAAGTATAAAAGACAAGGAAATAAAAATCAGGATTCTTCAGCATTAACAGCTGGTAGGGCTGGGACCTCAGAAGATTCTGGTGGAACCTTCTCGGCAACCTTTTCTGCCTCAATCTCGGCGTCAATCTCTGCAAGCGTTTCATCAAGACTTTTTTTGATTGAAGGAACGTCGGACGATGCTTGTTCAGGAATAGCATCCTTAGCAACCTCCTCATCCTCCTCATGAGTTAGGTCTAGGACTTGATCATCCTGAGGAGGAGATTTGGTCTCATTGGCATCCTTGGGCTTCCTTATTAAAGCATCATCGTCATCCTTATCCTCATCCTCGGCTTCAGACTCAGATTCCTCTTCAGCTTGACTTGGAGGTGGAGGAGGAGGAAATGGAAGAGGAATAGCATCAGCGTTACGGAAAGGGGAGTCAGCAGGAAGGTCAAGTTTTTTTTATCAGGGACATCCAACCAAGGGAGAATCCCCTGTTGCATGCCTGCCTGACTTGAAGCTTGTAATCCTCAGTGACGTCGACCACGCCCTGGGCATAAGCCTTCTCATCAGTCTCTTTTATTTCAGCTTCTTTAGTTGCCAAGGCTTGCTGAAGCTCCTTCTCGGCTTGGGCCGCTTTTTCCTCGTCTTCTTTTTTCTGTGCTTCAGCCACCTTTTTTATAGCTTCAGCAGCATCAGCCTTTTCTTCGGCCAGGGTTTGGGCTTTAGTAGCAGCCTTGGCTTGATCTTCCAACTTCTTCATTTTCGCCTGAAGACCCTTGTTGATCTTTTGGAGGGCAGAATGCTCCTTCTTCAAGTTAGTTAACTTCTTCCTGTTCTCGAAAGATTGCATGGAGAATGAATGAGCATGCTGAACAGCCTGAAAGAACACAAAGCAAAAAATTATTACAAGGTTTCACAAGTATGAAAAGATGAGCAAGTAAAGACACTTACTTGAACACAGCGTTAAAGCATGAAAGCGTAATTCTCGTATTCACTCATTTCAACATTCTTTTCCAGATCACCTGGGAGAAGAAGAGCTGTACTGAGTGCAACGCCGACATTTATGTCGTCGGCGCTGTCAGTAGCCATGATCGGCTTATTCTCCAAAGTAATCTCAGGCGTCCAAGGGACGTTTGGCACTTTGGACTTTGAAGTCGTTGCAGGGGAAGACCTCGGCTTCTTAGACTTTGAGGACTCTGATGGTTAGGTCTCTGCTTGCCTCTTCCCAGTAGAGGGTTGGGATTTGCTGCTTTCAGCCAACTTAGAGATGGGCAGGGCATCCTCAGCCTCAACCTCAGTCGCCTTGGCCTTAGACTGGGCCTTCTTGATCCTTTTTGGCTTTGGTGGGGCCATAGATTGGGTTGGAACAGCATCGACGTCGGTTGGGAGGTCGGCTAGGAGATCTTGAACGACAGGCTTTGGGCAAACCATTTCGGCAGTTTTAACAAGTCTGTGCCGGCGTTTTTGTTCAGGTATTGGTATCAAGTACGGGGCAGAAGTTGATGGAAGATCAACTGGGTCAGATGTTGACTCCTGATCTGTTCGAGATGTAGAGGCAGTTCTGGTTGTGACAGTAGGTAGAGAGAGGCTCTTTTTCTTCTTCCTTAGAACGTCGGGCAGAATGGACTTATACGTTGGGATGAAATTTAACAACAGAGGTGCTTTTCTTTTATGGACAGGCAAGTCCAAAAGCTTTTTCAAATCCTCGCTGGGAACGTAAGATTGGTGAAAATTTTTCGGTGGCTTGTGAACGTCTGCGACAAGAAAACAGACATTAGAAACGGATAAAATATTGAAACACTTGAAAAGAAACAGCTAAGTATTGACATTGGGCTCTTACCCTTGCCCTCTTTAACTGTTCGAGGAAGAGGGTAAAGATGGGCATCCTCGTCTGGGGCAAATTCCCAATTTCCAGAAGCAATAACATAGTAATCTCCAGCCCCCTTGTTGGAGTTTGGGAGGTCGGCTACGATTTTGAATTCGGTAGACCTCGGCTTGAGGTAATAGACGAAACCTTTTTCTTTCAGGTTAAGTGCACACATGGTATAACAGAATTGGATGTCGGCAAGGGTGATCCTAACGTTCTCTTGCCTAACTAAGGCTATGATACCGTTGATCACTCGGTAGGAGTTGATGGTAAGTTGCATGGGGTTCAACCTATAGTAATGAAGAACTTCATGAAAGAGGGGATGGAGTGGAAGCCGAAGTCCACATTCAGCAAAAGCGACTATGGGAAAGGGCATTGTATCGTTTGTGGGCATGATTGAGTCGTCATCCCCAGCCAGTCTCAAATGGACGTCGGCAGGAATTTCGAACTCTTCCCTTAAATATTCAAGTTTGGTCGGGGTATCTACCCTATGTCTCCACATACCCATGATTTCGGCGTAAAAGAATTAAGTTACCGAGAAAAGATGTTCTTAAAAGGGTTTCTAGAAAACCTCGGCAAAACCTAGGTAAATACTGGTAAAGATCGTTTCAGTTTTTTCCTAAGGATTGGTAAGGTTCTACAGACAAATCCCAAACCTAAATCTACGAAAGCACAGATTGAAGGCACAGATCTGGAAGGAAACACAGAAAACACGAAACAAAGAACACAGTTTCAGAATCAAGAACAGAGGCAGGGTTCTCAAAAAGCATAAAGAGTGCAAGAAATACAGGCTCAAGAACAGTAGCACGAAAGTGGTGAAATAGTGCAAATGTTCAAAACATAAGCGAAATCATGGAATAGGCACGTCCAGATGAATAGTTCAACAAATCAAAGGTTTGAAGAAAGCAGTAATAAGCAACAAATAAGCAAAAGAACATAGAAAAAATCAGAACGAAAGGAATAGTTTCTTACTAGAAAAAATCGAGCCGGTGAGAAGATTGCCGAAGTCAGGTGACGGTTGCAGACACTACAGAGTAATGAAAACTTCGCTGGGATGGAAGAATGGAAACATTTACAGAACTTAAGCCTGAGTAATGGCGAATCTGAGCAGGAGTTATAGAGAGAGAGAACAAGAGAAATCGAAATGCAAAAGTGAAGAGCCAAAAGAGAGAGACAAAAGTTTTGTCAAAAAACTTGAAACGGCGGCAAACCAGACGCATTTAATGCGCCTGGAGTAACGCAGGCATCAGACGGCGCAGACAGATAAAAGACGGCTTGCAAGCGCGTCATAGGCACGAGCCAATGGAAACAAAACGCGTAAGTGAAACGGTTGAGAAGTGATGCATGATAGCTCATGCGCGTGGGAGAGTTCATTTGAGTTCTTGTCCTTAAAAGAAGACATGTCGGCCTGAGATGAACGACCTCGGTTGAAGAGTTCTTGTGCCGAAGTACTGGAAAGAGGAACAATATAGGTTCCATCACCTCAGAATGCTGAGGTAATAGAACCTAGGGGGTAGTTGTGGGGATATATTTTCTGAGTACCAACACGTGGCAAGGTGACGCCGACGTGTCAGTCGAGGTGTCACGTGTCGTAGTAGTTACGCCGAGGTGATCTCAAATTTGCCGAGGTTATCTCCGAAGATATCGGAATCCGAGATAAGCGGATAAGGGCAAGAGTCCTAGATTGGGAGAAGACTTCAGTTTGGGTAGAGATAAGACTCTTAGAGAGTTTATCCTGATCCCACTGGGAGTCCCAGATTGGCAGTAATCCTAAGTCGATTAGGGCTAGGCTCCTATTGGGACTAGGATTGTATTGGCTATAAAAGAGAGGCACCCCCATGGGTCTAAGGTATGTTTGAATACTCAAGCTTATGAGTTGAATACTTGATTATCTTTGAGAGATATACTGACTTGATCGTCGGAGTGCCCCCGGGTGGAAGAACCACCGCCGGAGCCTTTTCTTTCTGTGCAGGACAGCTGGGTGCCATCTATTCTGCCTGTGTTCTACAGCTGAATCACTAAGGAGGGTAGTGTGATCAGAAAATCACTCACACAGATGTTATTTAGCGTGATTTAATTTCTATCTTACGATATGATCACAAGCATCAAATCATAAGTATTCACAGTGTCTTCAAATTAAAATATTTGTAATCTAATAATTAATATTAAAATTTCAAGTCATTAACTTAATCCAAACTTATATTTAATAAATTAAATAATATCAGATGGTTAGTATTTTATGATGGAATACTTTAATATTGTGTTTTGAATTAAAATCTAATATGATGGTTAGTAAATTAAAGAAAATAGTTTTTTTTTTATATTTATATTAATTTAATAATTTTATTGAATTTATATTAAAAAATACAAGATATGACATTTTTAGGAGGTAATATAATAAATTTAAACAAGCAAATAGTCAAATGTTAATTGTGTTAAAATTTGACACCGTATTTTTTTTTATCGTATTAAATTTGTCAATAAATATCATAACACATTGGTAGAGTGCCTATTTTATGTCTTTAGTGCTAAATTTTAACAATAATACAATTAAATAGAAAATGCTGCAATTGGTATTGTTGGAGAATAAACTTGAACTTTTCACCCCTCTCCAAACCTGAAGATGGAAGAAGAGATTGAAGAAAGTAGCCATGAAGCTTCCTTAAAGCTCACAAAGTCAGAAACTGAATTCTAACCACAATTGTGAATTCAATACACGTTTGATACACGGTTTAGAAACCTATAAATAGATGGTTAGGATGTTGTTATAGAAAAAAAATCAATAAATCAACAAACCCATAAGAGGTTTGAAAGATAGAAATGTGGGAGATAAAAACCCACAAATTGTAATTGTTCTTTTGTTTGAAATAAAATTCATTCAATTGTTTGTGTGTAAGACATCACAAATTCATACAAAATATATAGAAGCCTACCATCAGTGGTATCAGAGCCTAGGAGGTCGAATTTCTGCAAAAACAAAGGCAGAACAGAGCAATTTTCAGAATTTCCCAAAAACAAAAGTTGTCGAAATCAACTTTGATCATACCATGTTGAAGGTCTCGTTGAGACGATCACGTAGGAAAAAGCCGGGTCAAAATTTATGGGCATTGTAGCATACAGATAAAGGCACTCCTATCACCCCAAGATTTATGGGATTCGGTAGAGCATGAATGTGATGAACTAACGTCAAAGAAAATGAAAAAAATTTGATAGAAGCTCAAAAGACGGCACTTAAAGATGCAAAGACAAAAGACAAGAAAACCTTATATTTTATATATCAAGGCATAGATCCATCTACTTTCGAAAAGATGTCCATTGCAAGCACATCAAAAGAAGCATGGAAAACTCTTCAAAAGGCAAATTGAGGAATTGAGAAAATCACAAGGATTCGACTCCAAGTCTTATGAGGAGAATTCGAATTATTGCAAATGAAGGACAATGAGTCAATTTCCGAATACTTTACCAGAACTTTGACTGTTGCTAATTAAAAGACTTGGTGACAAGATTGAAGAAATTTGAGTTATTGAAAGGATACTTAGATCACTTAGTTCAAAATTTGAACATGTGGTTGTTGCCATTAAATAATCAAAGGATTTTAATAACTTGACAATCGATGAATTGCAAGCATCGTTAGAAATTCACGAGCAAAGAATCAATAAGAAGACTGTATCAAGTTCCATTGAGCAAGCACTCCAAACAAAACTTTCGATAAAAGGAAGAAGGGAAACCTTAAATCAACGAAGAAGAAAAAGATATTCCCAGGACAATAGTACAAGACGTCCACAACAACAATAGGATTATGGAGATTGCCGACTACCAACAATAAACAATCGAAGAGGTTGAGGAAGAGGTCGATACATAAGACCACAAAGGTATGACAAATCTTAGATTCAATTATGGTAAAGTTAAACAAGATTTCACTATGCTGATGACATATAATGATTGTGGTGAAGCAAATCAAAACAGCTTATGGTACCTTGATTATGGTGCCAGCAATCATATGTGCGACAAGAGAGAATTATTTGCAACACTCAATGAAAGTCAACAAGGAGAAGTCACTTTTGGAGATTCAACAAAGAGACCTATGAAAGGAAAAGGGACTATCGGCATTAAGTTGAACAATGGAGAACAATATTATATCGGCAATGTTTATTATGTACCAGATTTAAAGAGTAACATTTAAGTTTGGGTCAGTTACTCGAGAAAGGCTACAATATCCACACAAGAGAGTTGGGATTATCCATTTGCAATCAACACAACAGATTGATCACGCATGCAAACATGACCAAGAATCGCATGTTTGCTCTCTATATACAAGCTAGCAACGCTATTCAATCCAATTGTTACAAAGCCAAAATCGTAGATGACACTACATTGTGGCATCTTAGATTTGGTCACTTGAACTTTCAAGGATTGAACATTACGTCAAAAAAAAACATGGTGATAGGGTTACTATGGATCAAGCTTCCGCTAAACAATTGTGAAGGATGTCTCATCGGCAAACAACATGAAAGAGCTTTGGAGATGGAAGAATAAATAGAGCAACCCAACCTCTCCAGTTGGTCCACACAGATGTATGTAGTCCAACACAACCCATGACACTTGGTGGAAACAGGTATTTTCTTACTTTCATTGATGATTTTACTGGCAAGACATGGGTTTATATCATGAAAGAGAAAAGTGAAGTTTTTCAAAAATTTAAGGAATTCAAATCCTTAGTTGAAAAACATAGTGGATATTCTATCAAGATGATGAGATCTGATTGTGGAGGAGAATATACCTCAAAGAAATTCGAAAGATTTTGCAAATAAAATGGGAATATTTATCAACATACTATCCCATATACACCTCAACAAAATGGTGTCTCTGAAAGAAAGAATAGAATGAACCTAAATATGGTTCGTTGCATGATTAAAGAAAGAGCTATGTCGAAAAAGCTATGGGGAGAAGTTGTTGTTTGTGCAGTATATTTGCTCAACTGCTTTCCAACCAAGAGATTACTTTGAGAAAGCCAAAAGTTGATCATTTGAGGATTTTTGGATGCACCGCCTATGCCAAAATTCTAGACGAGAAAAGAACGAAACTAGAAGATAAAGGCCAAAAATGTGTTTTCATCGGCTATGGAGAAAGTAGATACATGCTTTATGATCCCATCACAAAGAAAGTATTCTATTCAAGAGATGTTGAAGTTAATGAAGCATCAAGCTGGAATTGGCAGAATCTAAGTTAAGAACTAGTTTTGATAACCAATAATGAAGATAATCTAGCCACTAGAATTGAAGTCTGCATTCACTCCCATTTACCTCAAGGGGCAACAGGAACAAGAATGAGTACTCAACAACTTAGTACACAACAAGAAAGTTTTCATTAATAACAGAGAATATAGTCAACAAGACTAGAACCATTCAAAAATCTGTATGCTGTTACAAGAAGACTTGAAGATGTTGAAGATTTCATAATGTTTGTCTATTCTCTGGAAGTGATCTTATTCACTTTGAAGTAGCACAAAATGAAGACATATGGAGACAAGCCATGAATGAGGAAATCCAAGTCATAGAAAGAAACAACACATGGGAACTTACATCCTTACCAGAAAGACACAAAGCAATTGGTGTCAAATGGGTGTATAAGACAAAAAGAAACACTAAAGGAAATGTTGAAAAATACAAAGCAAGATTGGTCATAAAAGGCTATAAGAAACAATATGGCATAGACTATGATAAAGTTTTTATCTCTTTAGTATCCCAGAAACAATGGAAGATATACCAAATTAATGTCAAATCAACATTCTGAAATAGTTATCTTGAAGAAGTGTATGTTGAACAGCCATTAGGCTATGCAAAGCCAAACCAACAAGATAAGGTCTATAAGTTAAAGCGAGCACTTTATAGCTTAAAGCAAGCACCAAGGGCAAGAAATGCAAGAATCGACAGGTATTTTGCTGCCAATGGGTTTGTTAAATGTCCTTATGAACCTTCCCTATTGTAACAAGTCCGCGAGGGACCTCAATGCTACAGTTCGGACTCGTCTAGTCACGGTTCTTAATCTTGAACCGAAGAGTCCAAATCTGGCAAATCGTTTTTGAAAACAGATTTTTCAATGAAGTACCAAACATGGACTGCTTCACTAGATACAGAGTCGCCACCTAAATATTTTTTAATGGGGGAATTTAGGAAACCCTGACTCGGTGCCAAAGGCCACGTGTCCGTCATCACTAAAGTTGCCTCGGCTCAGGAACTTGGGTACGATTGGGGAAGGTCAGCTATGAGCACCCCCTCTCGCCCGATCCGAAGATCGGCCACTACTAACCGTGATATCCAATTTTGAAAACGTTATGTGTTCTTATTTTGGTTATTAGCCTAGAATTACTATGTTATGTGCGCAGCAAACAAGTATAGACCAAATCGCCTAAATTGGAACAAAACATTTCATGTTTGTTTTGAAAATGATTTGCTACTCGCAAGTAGGCTAAAATGCAGGTTTTGCCACCCTCGAGTGGACTTTAGAAAAGATAGTTTTGCCACTATCTAGTGGGCTTTAAAACTCGCAGTTTTAATGCATTATTCCAATTTAGGTAATTCAACCTCCATCCACAGGCATTCAAGCAGTTATATCACATAAGCAGCTAGCCTCATGGTAATCATGCTATCATGGCAACACTCACACGCGTGCGGTATGCTAAAGCATAAAAGCTTACCTAGTACTCCAAGCCAAAACAGAAACTAGTTAGTAATCATATGCATGATCCTAGTTCATGTTAAGATGGCTAATGCAACACATACAGGATGCAACTAGAATAGGCTCGGCTACCCTAAAGATGGCATGTGAAATGCTGCAACTAACAAGTACTCAATTTGGAATTGAAATACAAGTGCAGTTAGCATGATGTGCCGAGCCCGGTGCATGCAAGACAAATGTATGAATGCACGCATGCATAGCATAAGGTATGCTAATTCAAATATGACCTAATACTAACCATTGAAAGCAGGTAAGTAAAAGGGAGAAAGAAGTGGGGGTTGGAAGACGTACACACACTCACGCACACTTATTACACAATTACCCTCACTCAGAGGGATCAAAAGAATATACAGGCCAAATAACAAATCAACTATCCTAGCTAATTAATTATTACAGACCCTTCATTAATTAACAAATTAATTACAAAATAAAATGTGAAGCTTAAAGAGGCTGCCACAGCCTTCTAATGCGCAATGATGCATGTTTGACTGTCTCGCCTGAAACTCGCCGCCATAGTATCATGTTTCTCGCTTACACTGCCTAGCTCCTCTGAAGATTGCACAAGTCTTGGGTTAGGTTCTCTGCACCCTGTGGGGCACCACCGGCTAGTAGAAATGGCCACCGGCCATGGAAAATTGCCACCGGCCACTACTGAAGTTATCGGCCAAAGATTAATGGCTGGTCGGCACTAAACTTAGCCGACCAGCCAAGACTCCCTGCAGAAACTAGTTTTTGGCAACAACAAAGGACAGACAGTGTATGGCATGGAATTTCAATGGCCACACTCCCTATCATGCAATGGACTCAAGGGAGCATGGCCCTCGATCCTCGGGCCATCAATTGTGCATTTTGGTGCATGATGGCCTAAGAGGCCAAGGTTGCAATTCAATGAGAATGCATGCAACACACAAATGAATACCAAGACCCCATCATGTCAAAGTCAAGGGCCTCGGCGACCGAGAGTTGAGACGTATTACATCACTTGTAGTATGAACACTTCTTACCCCTCAAGTTTGGCTAGACACCCCAAGCCAAACAATGCAATGCAAGTATATAAGCATGGCTCAAACATGCAAATGAAACTAAGGCACAAAGCATGTCAAATATGCAGCAAGTATGTGAAATGGCTTAACATTGAACTAACATGCAAGTAAGATACAATGCAAACATGCTTCTAATGTAATGCAACATGCTCATGCAAAGGTGGATGTAGACCACCAAGAGAGAGACCTCAGCCCATCCCAAAACAGTGGCTAAAGATGCCAAAATAAAGGTACCAATCATAGAAGACATACATGCCAATCAATGAGCCCAAAACTAAGGTATAAAAGCCAACTCAAGCACACCTAAAGGAAGACAAACATGGACATTGAGTCCAACAAAATCAATGCTACAGCATGTGAGAATGAGCCCCCAAAACCCACACATGGCTTTCCAAATGACCCAAACACATAGGCATACACAATGCACATTTCAAGGCATGAAATCATAACACTTCAAAGCATTGAAAGGGACACAAAGGACAATGTAAGACCACATTACATGGACTGAAATACGATCCCAACCGATGCCAAATGATGATAATAAGCTAAATTAAGCATGTTAGTGACTCACAAACTCAAGGCTTACAAGCCACAATGCATAGTAACTATACCAAACATGTCAAACATGACCAAATCAGTGGCCAACAGACGTTAAGCATGGAAAAATATGACTAAGGATTTCACGAAGCAAGGCCAAAATATGATAGCATGGTGGTCTAATGGTGTGATGCATTCCTAGGCAACATGGAAGAATATAAAGCAAGTGTAATATGCATGCTAAGGGCCAACAAACCACCATTGAACAGAGATATAATATGACCCAAAACACCCCAAAAGCCTCTAAAAAGTAGCCATAAACAACTAGGCATGCATGCTACCATATTGAACTGAAACATGCACAAATAAAGCACAAAAGGGAAAGGGGTGTCCTTCCCCCATACAAGACCTCAAACCTCCTTCCTCACCACTGAAAATCCACTGGATTTCAGTGGTGAAAAGGCCAACACACCAAGGTAAACAAAGCTTAACAAAAGAGTATCAAAAGAGGCCAAAATGGAGCTAAGAGGGGGAGGCCGACCCCAAATGCCAAAACAACCTTAATGAGAGATCTTAAGCATGCAAAAATAAGAATTTTTCTAGTTATACACAAAGTCTAAAACAATATGCAAGACAGGTAAAAAAGCAATGCAAGATTGGGGAATCTAAAGTAAAGAGATTACCCTTGAAGAACCCTTGATGAACAGCCAATGCAGGCCTCTTCTTTTGATCAAAATCAGTCCAAAAATCCAAGAACAAACCCTCCAAGCCCCTCAAGGTCGAAGTAAGGTGTGGTAGTATGTGTCTTAGTGCAAAACTAAGGTAAAAATGCACTTTTAGGCCACAAAACACACACAAAGGAAGAGAGAGAGGGAAATATAGAGAGAGAATATATTTGACAGATATATATATATATATATGTGTGTATCTCTGGTTTTTTTGATCAAAATTCTAACCCTAGACAAAGGAGGAAGAAGGGTTCTTATATAGACATAGGAAATGGCTTGAAGCTTCTTCAAGAAGCTAAATGAAAAGGGGCAAAGGGTGCAAAAGAGTCAAGGCTTCTAGAGGAAGCTAAGACAGCTGGCCAAGCTTCCCCAAGAAGCTTGGCCAAAGGGTTCAACCTTCTAGAAGGAAAAGGGGGTCAAAGGCTCAAAATGGTCATCCCCGTGCATAGGGAGTGGGATCTGTGCCTCACAGCTAGCACAGCTGGCATGCACCATGCCTGAGGGGGGTGCAAAACGGTCACCGGCCGGCAAAATAGATCATCGGCCAAAAAAGGGGCTGGCCGGCCACACATAGTGCCAACCGGCCATTGATAACAAGCAACAATGGCCGGTGACAACAAGGAATGGTCGATGAGGGAAAGGGAAGGCCGGTGGAATGTGGGGATGGATAACAAGCAATTCCCTGCCTCCCAAGGCAAAAACAAAAAGTGTTTGGTGCAAAACCAAACACTAAATCGATGAGTTAAGAGATCTTGAGGCAAGGCGCGCAGCCGAGGCCTTCGGGAACTCAAAACTAACACGAACAAGGGTGATCACTGAGTGTTCAATCAGTGACGTCTAAGTCTTGAGGACGGTCAAAAATGGGGTGTCTACAGTTGCCCCTCTTTGACAGAACTCGAAAGTCATAGCAATGACGGGAGTGAATGTCAAAGCCCAGAGACGACCCATTTTTGACAAGGCCGAAGACTTAGACAAACATGCAAGACAAACAAGATATGAGCCCAAAGGCAGGGGCAAAATGCAAGACAATGCACAAAGCCGAGCATAACTTATGATCATGCAAAGAAAACTGTAACGAAGCATGACAATGCAACAATTTTAAGCTAGCATACGCCAAACTACACTACAATGCAAAAAGGGTGTAAGAGAATTATACAATTCTCAATACGTCTCACACGGAGGATACAATACCTGTCCGGTTCGTCTGGTTCCACCAGCCGCAAATGAACCGTACATACAATATCGTGCCTGCAAAGAAAACAACTTAACAGGTATGATATGGTTAGCAGTATGCTCATGAAAGCAATTGAGAATGCATGACAACGCAAAGCGAGTGGGAGGCATAATAATTCTGTAAAGGCACAAACACATGTACGTAAAGCATGCAGTCTACGCAAGCAATGAAATTAAACACGTGTAAGTAAAGTATGCGGTCTACGCAAGCGATGAAATTGAACATAAACATGCGGTCTACGCAAGCAATGAAATTGAACACAAACATGTGGTCTACGCAAGCAATGAAAGTGATAACAAGCATGCGGTCTATGCAAGCCATGAAATTGATGACAAGCATGCGGTCTACGCAAGCGATGAATTTGATTACAAACATGCGGTCTACGCAAGTAATGAAATTGAGCATAGGCATGCGGTCTACGCAAGCAATGAAATTGATTAAACTTGCGGTCTACGCAAGTAATGAAATTGATTAAACATGCGGTCTACGCAAGTAATGAAATTGATTAAACATGCGGTCTACGCAAGTAATGAAATTGAGCATAAGCATGCGGTCTACGCAAGTAATGAAATTGATTAAACATGCGGTCTACGCAAGTAATGTGTAATTGAGCATAAGCATGCGGTCTACGCAAGCAATGAAATTGGTTAATCATGCGGTCTACGCAAGTAATGTAATTGAGCATAAGCATGCGGTCTACGCAAGCAATGAAATTGATGACAAGCATGCGGTCTACGCAAGCGATGAATTTGATTAAACATGCGGTCTACGCAAGTAATGTGTAATTGAGCATAAGCATGCGGTCTACGCAAGCAATGAAATTGGTTAACATGCGGTCTACGCAAGTAATGTAATTGAGCATAAGCATGCGGTCTACGCAAGCAATGAAATGGATTAAACATGCAGTCTACGCAAGCAAAGTGTGTAAAAAGAAATTTGGAGTATGATAGAAACGTATTATGATGACGCTGGAGTTCAGAAGATATGAAAATGATATGAGAAGGGACGTCCTTCACACGCACTGAGCACTGCTCATAGAAGTCGTGGTCTGAGGTCAACTCGAAGGTTCACATTCCAAAAGTGCGCTTTCCCGCATTGTCTTGAATGATGAAGGTGCCAAACCATGCAGTTGACCCGAACAACGGAAGGTACGTTGACCGCGAGGGGGGTTTTACTGGCATCAATTCCGACACTTTGATACCCTGCCATTCTATGCTTTACTTTCCTTTTTAATGGTAGTTTAAGCACATTGCACTGCCTCAAGCAGGTTTTACTCTTTCCCAAAATTACATATTTCGCAAAACACATGATGGGGATAAAACAGCTATTTGTTCGAAAGATGTTGCATTCGTATATTTTCTATGCATCGCATTGCAAGATATCATACAACAATGTGAGCGAGATTGAAACTGTGTTTGAAAACGGAGCATTCGCATCGTAATAATCAGGTAGTGAACCAATTACAACTCGATAAGCAAAAATAGGGAGACTCAATATAACCAACCAACGCGAGTACAACTCGATAAACAAGTACCCAAAGACTTAAATAGAGTGAAATGCAACTCGATAAGCAAATGTACAATAACTCGATAAGCAAACAGGTGTGGCTCTGCAAGAATCGATCGCCGGAGGGCATTGGAGGTGGTGGAGTCCCCTAATCCTCAGCATAAACAGCTCATGGAACAAAGAGGGAGACCACCGGCCATGGATAGAGGCCACCGGCCATTAGAAATTGTCACCGGCCAAAACTAGTGGCCGGTTGGCACTATATTTGGCCGGCCGGCCATAAATTACGTAACCGTGAGAATCTTGAAGCAGTCTCCTCCACTCAACCTTATCTTTTACAAAAGGGTCTCAACTTCATGGTTCTCCTTATTTCAACACTGATTTGCTCCAAATGGAAGTGCTTCTTGCCCAGAATCTTATAACCTGGATTAACAACTTGGATGGCTCGGAAAAGCTAAATTTTCGGGGCTTTGGCATAAATGCACTATTCACTCTAGGTTGTACCCCGTTGCACCTTCTGTTTCTCCATGCCGCGGCGAGGTTTTGGAATCCGGTGACGCATGTCTTTAGCTTCGCCAGACAAGAGATATGTCCCACCTTCGAAGATTTTCGAGCCTTAATGGAGTCTGAGCGTGACGAGGAGATCCTGCCCCAGCTTAACTTTGGCCATGCCCAATCCTTAGGGCGAATGTGTGGACTCATTATGCGTGACGCTCGGTCTCTGATTTGCGATGGAATGCTGGATATTCCGAGTTTGATCTATCATTTTTCTGATGTCGGTGATCGCAGTGACCATCATTGGCAAGGCTTCCGGCGACACGCCCTCTGTTTGTGCATGCTATCTCATTTTCTGTTTGTCTCAGGCTCCGGAGGATCTAGCGTCCAGTTAATCGAGGTTGACCAAGGCTTGAAGGGGGGCAAGAGCTGTATTGCCATGATTCTGGCTGAGACGTTGATGGGCTCAGACACCTTTTATCGTCGAGAGACGACCAGATTAGCGGGGAGTCCACTACTATTGCAGGTTACGTGTCCCACCCAATCTTACATATGTATTCCTCACATTACTTGGCCCTCAAGCTCGATTTTTCTCAAAAAACCCTTTTCTCACTTTTCTCTCATCGTACATCTCTCTGTTCTTTATTCTCTCATTTTTTATCCCTTCCTAGTTGTGGTTGATGGACAAATTGCAGGTTGTGGACTCTTGCCTAGCATATTCAGCTCGCGGCTACTTCTTCCGGCAATGCTTAGTCGATGCCCTTGACGAGGGATGGTGGTTCGATTGGATGCGCAATTTGTTTGCAGACCGCATTGCTTGGCGTTGTCCTTGGCTCAATCTACCGGTAATAAGCTACAGCATGACCCGTCAGACTGGGATTCAGTTGATTGGCTTGACTGACTGTGTCTTCTATTTTCCCTTTCGGATCCGGCGTCAGTTCGTTGATGACCAGACTTGTCCACCAGAAGGAATAGAATATCCTGCTGCATTCCCGGCCCGAGGTGCACAGCTTGCTCGGCAGGCCACCGCGTGGAGGACCAGAGAGTTCCTGGCCCCCGCTCCCACTTTCAGTTGCACTTTTTCTGATGAGTGCATAGACTGGCTCAACGAAGAGGCACAAATCGGGCCCAGCTTGACATGAGAGGCTTCGACCAACTCTGGGAGGGGGCGCAGGGGCACCTGACTTATCTATGCCCCGAATTTATTGCTTTATTAGTACTTTCAAGTTTTCCTTATGAATGTAATAAAAGCAACTTCGATTTGTATGCAAGAGCAGGATAACTCTGTATTGAAATCAATGGAATTGAAGGTTGTGGTACTGAAAATTTCCCTTTTAGTCCATAAATGGTCTTAGTTGTAGAAAGATTACTTTGAACAAAGTCAACTTTTATTAAAACTTTTCAAAACTATTTTCGGCATGGATCAGAACTGGACACGCCTGAGATCTGCCACTGAGATGCACAACCCCAGACTCCTGCAACTGGAAAGTTGCCCCTAGTCTGAATAGCACCGCGGCACTGTACATCAACGGAACGTTGCCCCTAGTCTGAATAGCACTGCACCAGAGATTACAATCAAAGCTTTTGAGTACTGAATAGACCAAGATGACCGAGCTGATCAGATGGACGAAGTTGATCGGGGAAAAGTTTGTGGCTGGACTTCAGGATGAAGTTGCCTACGTATCCCAAAGACGGGAATCAAGCCTTACGTAGTTCAGGCTTGGGTTCACTCAGGTATTTTCACTCTCCTTTTACGCTCTAACTTTTGCCAAGGCCGCCCTTTGCGGGTTTTCAATCTTGCGAGCTCAGTTTTTATATTTTCTAATTTTTTGTGCTCTGAGTTTTGCCTAGGTTGCCCTTTTGGGTTTTCGGCCTAGCGAGCCTCTCAGGGGTAATATTTCTTCAATTTGTCCATATTGATTGGTCGTGAGAACTCTAGGCCATCTAGGTCCATCAGAACAACAGCTCCACCTGACCAGATAGACTTAATGATGTAGGAACCAGTCCAATTGGGTCTGAACTTGCCTCTTGGGTCATAGATGGGAGCTCGGTTATCCATGAGTACCAAATCTCCTTCTTTCAAATTCCTGGACTTAACCTTTTTGTTGAAAGCCCGGGCAATTTTGCGCTGATAACCTTGAACATGGTACAGTGCTTTCAGTCTGCGCTCGTCAAAGAGCATGAGTTCTTCAAATCTGCTCTGCTGCCAATCTGCTTCGGCTATCTGACACTTGGCCAATACTCGCAATGACGGAACCTCAATCTCGATAGGTAGAATGGCCTCCATCCCATAAACCAATGAATATGGAGTCACTCCAGTTGAAGTCCTAATTGAAGTCCGATAGCCCCACAGAGCAAATGGCAGCTTATCTGGCCAATCCCGGTAGGTTTCCACAATCTTCTGCAGTATGTGCTTGATGTTCTTGTTGGCGGCCTCAACCGCTCCATTGGTTTGCGGCCGGTAAGTGGATGACTTATGAAAAGCCACGTTATATTTTTCTAACAAGTCAATCACTTCTTTCTTGAAGTGGGAACCATTGTCCGAAATAATCTCGTTTGGGACTCCGTAGCGGCAGATAATGTTGTTTCTGATAAACTTCGCGACATGTGAAGCCTTCAACACTGCGTAAGATTGGGCCCAGACCCACTTCGTAAAGTAATCTATTTCGACTAGGACGAACTCATGCCCATTCAACCCTTTTGGAGTAACAGCCCCGATTACATCAATTCCCCAAACTGAAAATGGCCATGGCGAAGTCATGTTGTACAGCTTTGACGGCGGGATGTTCATGCGATTTGCATGGATCTGACATTTGTGGCATCGCCGAACAAAGCCGACACAATCCTCCTCCATGGTGGACCAGTAGTAACCCTATCTGAGGATTTTCTGAGCCAACATTACCCCATTCATATGTGCCCCACATTCTCCTTCGTGGATGGCCTCCATCAGGCGCCTCGACTCTTCAGCCTCTACACACAGCTTGTGCATTCCCAGATGACCTCTCTTATACAACTTACCCCCACAGATGATGAACTAAACAGCCATTCTTCTGATTGCCCTTTTATCTTTGGCATTTGCCCTTGGTGGATACGTCTCTTTCTCCAAGAAGTTCCAAATGTCGTGATACCAGGGGTTGTCGTCCTGAACCTCTCCTATAGCAGCAATTGATTCATATGCTGGCGCAAACTTTTGATTAATGATGACTGGACGCATCCGGACTCCGGATGGGATGTCTATCATGGAAGACAGAGTAGCTAAAGAATCTGCGAACCTGTTGTTCTCTCTTAATAGATAGGTAAAGTTTAGCTTCTCAAATCGAGGAATTAACAAATCCAAGATCCGGTGATACATTATCATCTTTTCTTCTTTGACTTTCCAGTCTCCTTTTGCTTGAGACACAACAAGGTTCGAATCCCCGATGACGTCTAACCGTCTTGCCCCTAGTTCCAAAGCTCCTTCTAAACTGGCAATACATGTCTCATATTTTGCTTCATTGTTCGAGACTTTGAATTAGAGTTTGAAGGCTAGAGGGATACGGGAATTGTTGGGTGCTATCAGTAACACTCCTACCCCATACCCGTACTGGTTTGACGCTCCGTCAAAGTACATCGTCCAAGTTTCATTGTCGATGTACAGGATGGCTTCATCTGGGAATAAATACTCAACTACTTCACCCCCTTCCACCGGATGGTCGGCTAAGAACTCCGCCACCGCTCTCCCCTTTACTGATTTACGCGTCACGTATTTCAGATTAAATTTGGAAAGCAAAAGCAACCAACGAGCTAGCCTACCCGTAAGTGCCGGTTTCTCGAAAAGATATTTGATGGGATTGAGTCGTGAAACCAACATTACAGAGTGAGCTAACAGGTAGTGCCGCAGCTTGCTGGTAGCCCATACCAAGGCTAAGCAAGCCTTCTCCAGCGGAGTGTAGCAGGTCTTGTAATCCAACATTTTCTTGCTCAGATAGTAGATGGCCCGTTCCACCTTGTCCTCTGATTCTTGTGCGAGCATACAACCCATTGTAGTCTCAGTCACTGAAAGGTACAATATCAACGGTTTCCCCAGCTCTGGTGGTGACAACACGGGTGGGTTCTGTAAGTACTCTTTGATCTGTTCAAAAGCAGCTTGGCATTGGCTGTCCCATTGGAATTTCTTTCCTTTCTTCAGGAGACCAAAAAGTGGTTCACAAGTCAAGCTTAGTTTTAAGATAAACCGTCTTATGAATTGCACTTTACCCAGAAAGCCTCGCACCTCCTTTTCAGTCCTTGGTGGTGGCATTTCTAAGATGGCCTTGATCTTGGAAGGGTCGACTTCGATGCCCCTTTGTGTAATCAGAAACCCCAGAATTTTTCTCGCTGTAACACCAAATGTACACTTTTAAGGATTCAACCGCAGCCGAAATTCTCTGATCCTTTGGAAGAATTTTTGCAAGGCGGCGTAGTGGCCCTCTCTTTCCTTGGACTTGACAATCATGTCGTCCACGTACACCTCAACCTCTTTGTGGATCATGTCATGTAGTATTGTAGTTGCGGCCTATTGATATGTAGCTCCAGCATTTTTCAACCCAAACGACATTACTCTGTAGCAGTATGTTTCCCACAGGGTGGTGAAAGCAGTCTTTTCTCGGTCTTCAGGTGCCATCACTATCTGATTGTAGCCCGAGAAACTATCCATAAATGAAAGCAAAGCATGCCTGCCATAAAATCCACCAACTCATCAATATGCGGCAAGGGGAAGTCGTCCTTCAGACTGGCTCTGTTCAAATCCCTAAAATCCACGCACACTCGGATTCTGCTATCTTTCTTCGGCACCGGAACAATGTTGGCCAACCAAGTCGGGTATTTGGATACTAGCAGGAAGCCTACATCGATCTGCTTGGTAACTTCTTCCTTAATCTTGATGGCCCAGTCAGGGCGGATCCTTCTGAGTTTCTGTTTGACAGGTCGGGCCTTGGGGTCAAGAGTGATCTGGTGCTGTACAATCTCAGGATTGATTCCAGGCATTTCTTTGTAGGACCACGCGAAAACATCTTTGAAATCTTTTAATAAAGCGACTAAGCGCTCGCGTTTCTCCGAAGACAACGTGGACCCGATCTGGACCAGCCGCGGGTCCTTCTCAGCACCAACATTCACAGTAATGATTTCATCAATTAAAGGTTTGACAAACCTTTCCTGCTCTTGATCAATTAAACGTTGTAAAATCGGAGGAATTTCTTCCTCGTCGTTTTCGTCAAAATTTTGAAAGTCTTGATTTAAGCAATAAATCAAAGGCACAGAAAAATAATCGGAAACCACATTCATATCATTCTCATTATGTACTTCCAAATCGTCCGATTCTTCTGTTACAACAGACTCAAAGGAGAAAGAAAAAGATGACCTGGATAGGACTGTGGCATCCGGGTTATCACCCCCAGGAATGCCAGACTCAGACTCAGTTGAGCTGGAACCTCATTCCGACTCACAAGACTCGGTGGAATCAGATTCCAGCTCACTACCTGACCCGGTGCTGCTCGACAAAAATCCTTCCTCGTACTACCAGGTGAGGGAGGGTGCGATGGATGCATCCAAAATAGTTGATGGTAGGCCCGCAGCCATTTCATTCCCGATCATGAACACCGAGAAGTTATCTCCCAAGCACAGCTGGTCGATCGAAGGATCTGAAAGTAGACATGCCAGTGCTATCTCCATTTCAAGTTCGGTGTCCTCAGACTCCATTTTCCTACTCTGTTCAACCTCAACTGTCGGGTCTGCCTACTCTTCGGCAACATCATCCCTAGGTAACTGTAGGTCAAAGAAAATCTCATACCCCAGCACACGCTTCTTCTCCGCGTTCAGCCACGGATCTGGAAAACCACAAAATGAAAAATCCTCCCCCTCCCGGACAAAGCGTCCGTTTAGGGTACCGCAAATGGGCCGATGCATTAAATCAAAAGGTCTCCCTATTTGTTTCGCTCTAGATTTTCCAGCCATTTCCTTTCCTTTCCTTACCCAATCCTCCTTGGTGGGTAGATGACCCAAGCCAAAGGTATGGGGATTGTGTGGCACTTCGGCCAATGCTGCGACGCCCTTCCGGCCGCTCTTTCCTAATCCCATCCCGGGGATGTGTTGGAGCTTGTTCATGAGATACACTGCTTGAGCACTGACATATATCCCTTCATTAGTAGCCATAATGTTCTGTACAACCCGAGCCTCAGCCAGAGTAAAACCTGATATAAACACATCTTCCATACCATGCTCAATTTCTAGAACAGGCGTAGACACCTCCGGTGGTGGATGGATTGATGAATTCCCGAAAACAATGGCTATTTCCTTCCCGTAGGGGTATTTCACCATTTGATGCAAAGTGGATGACACTGCCTTCACCTGATGCAGCCACGGCCGCCCCAAAAGCATATTAAAAGTTGCGGGGACTTCTAGGACATGAAAATCTATCTCGTGCTGTCCTGGCCCAACTTTTTTCTGGATTTTAACTGTCCCCATGACTTCTCTACTTGTGTTGTCGTATGCCCGGATTACTTGGGCTGTTGGCACAAAATCTGCGATTTTCAAACCGATCGCATATGCGGTTCTTGCCGGACAGACGTTGATGGCGGATCTGGTATCAACAAGAACCACCGGTATCCATTTATTCCTACACTCCACGGAAATGTAGAGTGGCTTGTTATGGTATGCCCCCTCGGGTGGCAATTCCTTGTCGGAAAAAGTCAACGTCGGGGTAGCTCCTCCCGGAAAGACTAATCCCACCAGCTGTTCTGGCGTGGTTTCTATTGAAAGCTTGGCTTTGTCCATGGCCGTCAGGATAGCCTGTCTATACACTCGTGATGCCATGAACAATCCCCAGATGGAGATGTCTACTTGTATCTTTTTTAGCTGTTTGAGCACAACCTCCTCCTCAAGTTGCTTCTCCTTTTGCTTCTCAGCCTCTCTGTCCTTCCCAGAAGCCTCTGGCTGATCTAGGTGCGAGGGTTTGAAGTACCGCCCGTTCCGCGTCATATGGTCGACCTCTCCAAGGTACCAGGTATCATCGGGTTGGTTGTTCCCCCAATCTTCATCTGTGTGGGCAAGACACAAATCCTCATCTTCCCACCACATTCCATCAGCAGCTGACAGACATCTGTCCGGCTCTGGTATGACTGTTCTTGTACTCGTAGCACCTTCCATCCACATGCTCGCAGTATTCTCAGTTTCTGTGCGCACGGCAATTTCAGTTCCCACATGGGCCTTTGCCTTCCTGATTCTCTCAGAATCTTCAAATCTTCCTTGTTCTGGTTGTGTCAACACAACTGTTTGTTCAATAATCCCCGTATTCAAAATGTTCCAATCCCAAGCGAAATTCTTGATACCGATGTTCTCTGGCGATGTACTCTGTTCTTCGACCCTTCTGGCCGTTACTGACATTCTTGCCCCTGCCGGGCCCTGTTCTGGTTGGAATTCTTCCACCACATCCGGTTGATCATCTAACTAGCCGGTAGCCTCTGCCGATTCCTCATAATCAAACCAGTTGACTGCTGCGTCCCCTGGATTTTGGTCACTGAAAAACTGGATGTTGGCATGGTCTCCTTCCACAACGGTCAAATCATCTGTTCTTTGTCCCAGACTATCTCCTTGGATCACACACAGCTCTCTTTCCGTAGGCAATTCCACATCTGGCCCATCCTGACCTATTGACGCAATGTAATCACCCAGTCTATATGTCTTCTCAACACAACCCCCAGATTTCGTAGACTCTGGCTTAACTAACCTCCTTTCTTCTAAAATCTCCTCTCCCCTGTCCCCGGTAGTCACCACCGCTGGCTTGGGTTAGGTTATGGAGATGTCCATCATGCACGAGTCGGTGCAGTCAGGAAGGAACACCTCCGGCTTAAGCAGGTGGGAAGGTGTGATATAGATGCTAGGATCGTAAGGCACGACCCCGGTTTGAATGAAGTTGATCCTTTTGGGCGGTGGAGCTTGGTTGTGTGTGGGGAGAGGGTTTGTAGTAACATTGGGTTTCTCGGGAGGCAGAATCACCCCGTTATCGATGAGATCTTGAATCTCATGACGTAATCGGAAGCACAAATCGGTGTCATGACCGTGTTGTTAGTGAAATGCGCAATACTTGGCTGGGTTGTGGGTTGAGGGAAGTCTTTCTGGTAAGGGTCGTGGCTCTAGGGGCTTCAAGTGCCCTTTTCTGATTAGCACCCCCAGAGCTTTGGACAGGGGCATATATAGTGGGGCGAAGGTTCTGGTGTTTTTGGGTGGGTATTTGGCTGTTTGCGGGTTACTTCCGGACGCATCGGAGAATGGCGCAGCCGTCATGGTTCTTGGAGGGGGATTGGTGGTGACCATGCTCACTTCGGAGGCTCTTGTAGTTGAAGTGCCGCCCGGGCCTGCATTAGTGTTGCGGTTGAAAGTCCTTCGGGGTTGCTTCTGGTCATTATCAATTAAGCCTTGCCTCAAGGCGTCCTCAATCTATACCCCCATTTCATGTAGGTCAGAAAAAGTAGGAAAAGGGAGTACAATCATCTTCTGCATCAACTTCGGTTGAGGATTGCGCACAATCATCCGAATCTGGTCTTTGTCTGTAGGCCTTAAGGTCATCATTGAAGCTTTGGCCCTCCATCTGGTCACGAATTCTGAGAAACTCTCCTTAAGCTCTTGCCTTGTTGTCTCGAGATCGCGGGTTGTAATCTCGATTTGTGTATTGTATGAGTACTGCGCAATGAAGGCCTCAGCCATCTCGTCCCAGTTTCTCTTGACATCATCTTCTAATTTGGCATACTATATGGCCACACACCGAGGTCCCTAGAATAAAGCGACCGAAGTCTCGAGGCCCATTGGCCTTAAGATATCTGAAAATAGTCTCAGGTGCACCATGGGGTCCCCGGACCCATCGAATCGATCAATATGAGGCATTTTGAATCATCGAGGCGTCCACAGTGTGTCGGTATACCGTCTTCAATGTCGGGGATGGTCTTGACTCCTAGGATCTCTTGAACGACTTTTCAAGCTTGTTCAACTTTAGTCTTGATGGGATCAGTCTCAAACTCAAAGGGAGAGTCCGGTAGGTTGGTGGGTGTTTTTGATAGTTGGGGTTGGAGTTGGGGTAGGATCGGGAGTTGAGGTGGTCCTGTGGGAAGTTCTGTATCATTCTGAACATTGGCTGTCTCCCCGAGGGTTGGAACTCCTGGTGGGGGAGGAACTTGTTCTTGACGAGGCTCGGTTCTTCTTTGTTGTAACCTTACAATTAACTCGCTTGTTTATTCATAACTGGCTCTTTGCTTGGCAAACTCTTTGTCAGACTGACATTTTGCATCATACTCTCTCTTAGAGTTGGCGCATCTCCTCTAAACCGCCATCTTGTTACGCTCTGGTTGAATTACCGGTATATATTCTCTCCCTGTAGGAGAAACAGAATCCTGATCTCTACTGAACTCAGGTGGGGTAGACAAGGCCCTCTGAACTGATTGCTGAATTGATGTCCTTTGTCTAGCTGTCCTCCGTCTAGTAACCGGGGGTAGAGAGTAGTACACTGGTTGTCCGTCTATCAGATCCTCAGATCGATAAAGTCGACAGCCTCTAGTCCAGATTGCTTGGGGAATATCTACTGGGTCGGAAGCAATCGTGCTCGACTACCTAGTAAAAAGATAAATAAAGCGCATAAATAAACAGACAATCGGACAGCGTAACGGCGTAAAATAAACATAACACACAGCTGGGTACAACAAATTGCCAATAAGCTGAATGTACTATTTCTTAACCGCTGATCACTGTTTCCAAACTGCCCCACAACTGATACCCTTAGGTAGAACTGCTTTCCCAAATGCCGATGCCCGCAGGCCTGATACCCAGACTTGCAAACTGATATGCGTATTCCTTGTAGAGATACACCCTAACAACATATAGCAAGTAAAAAAATAGCCAAAAAACCCCTATGTTGGGGTAGGGTTTCCCTGTCCTATTTTGTCAGGAGCTAGGATTTACTATGCACGCAGAGGTTTCAAACAACCTATATCGGGTAAGCAACCTGTCCTATTTTGGAATGGTTACAATGGATTCCGAATATGCACTAGGTCGAATGGTTAAAAGGGTGCCCTGGTAAGACCGGGGTTTGTGTTCCCATACTGTTAGAGCCCACAACCGGTTAGCCTTATGGTCATGTCTTGACAAGACAAGCCTCCGGCAAACCGTTCAGGAATGGCAGATGGCAAACACGGTATCTGAGGCGCACCAATGCACATGCAATGCAAAGAAACACACAAGTGTAATCAAAACAGGATATCACGAGCTCAAGTCAAGCTCTCTAAACTCCCTAGCAGAGTCGCCAGAAACTGTAACAAGTCCGCGGGGGACCTCAATGCTACAGTTTGGACTCGTCCAGTCACGGTTCTTAATCTTGAACCAAAGAGTCCAAATCCGGCAAATCGTTTTTGAAAACAGATTTTTGAAAGAAGTACCAAACATGGACTGCTTCACCAAATACAGAATCGCCACCTAAATATTTTGTAATGGGGTAATTTAGGAAACCCTGACTTATTGCCAAAGGCCACGTGTCCGTCATCACCAAAGTTGCCTCGGCTTGGGAACTTGGGTACGATTGGGGAAGGTAAGCTATGAGCACCCCCTCTCGCCCGATCCGAAGATCAGCCTCTACTAACCGTGATATCCAATTTTGAAACGTTATGCGTTCTTATTCTGGTTATTAGCCTAGAATTACTATGTTATGCGCGCAACAAACAAGTATAGACCAAATCACCTAAATTGGAACAAAACATTTCATTTTTGTTTTGAAAATGATTTGCTACTCGCAAGTAGGCTAAAATGCAGGTTTTGCGACCCTCGAGTGGACTTTAGAAAAGATGGTTTTGCCACTATCTAGTGGGCTTTAAAACTCGCAGTTTTCATGCATTATTCCAATTTAGGTAATTCAACCTCCATCCACAGGCATTCAAGCAGTTATATCATATAAGCAGCTAGCCTCATGGTAATCATGCTATCATGGCAACACTCACACGCATGCGGTATGCTAAAGCATAAAAGCTTACCTAGTACTCCAAGCCAAAACAGAAACTAGTTAATAATCATATGCATGATCCTAGTTCATGTTAAGATGGCTAATGCAACACATGCAGAATGCAGCTACAATAGGCTCGGCTACCCTAAAGATGGCATGTGAAATGCTGCAACTAACAAGTACTCAATTTGGAATTGAAATACAAGTGCAGTTAGCATGATGTGCCGAGCCCGGTGCATGCAAGACAAATGTATGAATGCACGCATGCATAGCATAAGGTATGCTAATTCAAATATGACCTAATACTAACCATTGAAAGTAGGTAAGTAAAAGGGAGAAAGAAGTGGGGGTTGGAAGACATACACACACTCACGCACACTTATTACACAATTACCCTCACTCAAGGATCAAAAAGAATATCTGCCAAATAACAAAACAACTATCCTAGCTAATTAATTATTACAGACCCTTCATTAATTAACAAATTAATTACAAAATAAAATGTGAAGCTTAAAGAGGCTGCCACAGCTCTGCCTCGGAATGCGCAAATGATGCATGTTTGACTGTCTCGCCCAGAAACTCACTGTCATAGTACTGTTGCCTCTGTTTACACTGCCTAGCTCCTCTGAAGACTGCACAAGTCTTGGGTTAGGTTCTCTGCACCCTGTGGGACACCACCGGCTAGTAAGAATGGCCACCGGCCATGGAAAATTGCCACCGGCCACTGATGAAGTTATCGGCCAAAGATTAATGGTGCCTAAGGCAAACTTAGCTCGATCGCCAAGACTCCTATGACGGTTTTGGTAGCAACAAAGGACAGACAGTGTATGGCATGGAATTTCAATGGCCACACTCCCTATCATGTAATGGACTTAAGGGAGCATGGCCCTCGATCCTCGGGCCACCAATTATGCATTTTGGTACATGATGGCCTAAGAGGCCAAGGTTGCAATTCAATGAGAATACATGCAACACACAAATGAATACCAAGACCCCATCATGTCAAAGTCAAGGGCCTCGGTGACCGAGAGTTGAGACGTGTTACATCACTTGTAGTATGAACACTTCTTACCCCTCAAGTTTGGCTTGACACCCCAAGCCAAACAATGCAATGCAAGTATATAAGCATGGCTCAAACATGCAAATGAAACTAAGGCACAAAGCATGTCAAATATGCAGCAAGTATGTGAAATGGCTTAACATTGAACTAACATGCAAGTAAGATACAATGCAAACATGCTTCTAATGTAATGCAACATGCTCATGCAAAGGTGGATGTAGACCACCAAGAGGGAGACCTCAGCCCATCCCAAAACAGTGGCTAAAGATGCCAAAATAAAGGTACCAATCATAAAAGACATACATGCCAATCAATGAGCCCAAAACTAAGGTATAAAGCTAACTCAAGCACACCTAAAGGAAGACAAACATGGACATTGAGACCAACAAAATCAATGCTACAGCATGTGAGAATGAGCCCCCAAAACCCACACATGGCTTCCCAAATGACCCAAACACATAGGCATACACAATGCACATTTCAAGGCATGAAATCATAACACTTCAAAGCATTGAAAGGGACACAAAGGACAATGTAAGACCACATTACATGGACTGAAATACGATCCCAACCGATGCCAAATGATGATAATAAGCTAAATTAAGCATGTTAGTGACTCACAAACTCAAGGCTTACAAGCCACAATGCATAGCAACTATACCAAACATGTCAAACATGACCAAATCAGTGGCCAACAGACGTTAAGCATGGAAAAATATGACCAAGGATTTCACGAAGCAAGGCCAAAATATGATAGCATGGTGGTCTAATGGTGTGATGCATTCCTAGGCAACATGGAAGAATATAAAGCAAGTGTAATATGCATGCTAAGGGCCAACAAACCACCATTGAACAGAGATATAATATGACCCAAAACACCCCAAAAGCCTCTGAAAAGTAGCCATAAACAACCAGGCATGCATGCTACCATATTGAACCGAAACATGCACAAATAAAGCACAAAAGGGAAAGGGGTGTCCCTCCTCCATACAAGACCTCAAACCTCCTTCCTCACCACTGAAAATCCACTGGATTTCAGTGGTGAGAAGGCCAACATACCAAGGTAAACAAAGCTTAACAAAAGAGTATCAAAAGAGGCCAAAATGGAGCTAAGAGCGGGAGGCCGACCCCAAATGCCAAAACAACCTTAATGAGAGATCTCAAGCATGCAAAAATAAGACTTTTTCTAGTTATACACAAAGTCTAAAACAATATGCAAGACAGGTAAAAAAGCAATGCAAGATTGGGGAATCTAAAGTAAAGAGATTACCCTTGAAGAACCCTTGATGAACAGCCAATGTAGCCCTCTTCTTTTGATCAAAATCAGTCCAAAAATCCAAGAACAAAACCTCCAAGCCCCTCAAGGTTGAAGTAAGGTGTGGTAGTGTGTGTCTTAGTGCAAAACTAAGGTAAAAATGCACTTTTAGGCCACAAAACACACACAAAGGAAGAGAGAGAGGGAAATATAGAGAGAGAATATATTTGACAGATATATATATATATGTGTATCTCTGGTTTTTTTGATCAAAATTCTAACCCTAGACAAAGGAGGAAGAAGGGTTCTTAGATAGACATAGGAAATGGCTTGAAGCTTCTTCAAGAAGCTAAATGAAAAGGGGCAAAGGGTACAAAGGAGTCAAGGCTTCTAAAGGAAGCTAAGACAGCTGGCCAAGCTTCCCCAAGAAGCTTGGCCAAAGGGTTCAACCTTTTAGAAGGAAAAGGCGGTCAAAGGCTCAAAATGGTCATCCTTGTGCATAGGAAGTGGGGTCTGTGCCTCACAGCTGGCACAGGTGGCATACACCACGCCTGAGGGGGATGCAAAAGGGTCATCGGCCGGCAAAATAGATCATCGGCCAAAAAAGGGGTCGGCCGGCCACACATAGTGCCGACCGGCCATTGATAACAAGCAACAATGGCCGGTGACAACAAGGAATGGTCGGTGAGGGAAAGGGAAGGTCGGTGGAATGTGGGGATGGCCAACAACCCATTCCCTGCCTCCCAAGGCAAAAACAAAAAGTGTTTGGTGCAAAACCAAACACTAAAAGGACGAGTTAAGAGATCCTGAGGCGAGGCGCGCAGCCGAGGCCTCCGGGAACTCAAAACGAACACGAACAAGGGTGATCACTGAGTGTTCAATCAGTGACGTCTAAGTCTTGAGGACGGTCAAAAATGGGGTGTCTACACCTATACCTCAAGACAAACAAGGAAGGAGATTCACTAATTGTTTGTCTTTACGTCGATGATCTAATATCTACAGGCAACAATCTTGACATGATCCGAGATTTCAAAGCTTCCATGATACAAGAGTTTGAGATGACAGACATCAGACTCAAGGCATATTTCTTGGGCATAGAAGTCAAGCTAACTAATGAAGGCATTTTCATATCACAATCTCAGTATGCTAAAGAAATCTTGAATAAGTTTGTTATCGAAAATTGTCAAGCCGTCAACACACCGATAGATGAAAGTAACAACATGTCCAAGTATGATGAAGGAAATAAGGTTAATCCAATGTATTTCAAAAATCTAGTTGGAAGTCTAAGATATCTCACAACCACATGATCTGATATATTGTTCATAGTAGGCTTAGTTAATCGGTATATATGGGAACTCAAGACGCCACATTTGAAAGCAACTAAAAGAATGCTATGGTATGTGAAAGGTACAATAGAGTATAAATTGTTTTATTCATGCAATGAAAAGTCCAAATTAATAGGATACAATGACAGTGATTGGGCAGGCGATGTGGATGGTCATAAAAGTACTACCGGGTTTGTGTTTTATCTCGAAGATATCACTTTTACGTGGTCCTCAAAGAAACAACCGATAGTAACTCTATCGACATGTGAAGCAGAGTATGTAGCTATTGCTGCAGGAGCATGTCATGGTACCTGGATAAGAAATTTGCTGAAAGAAGTTCACGAACCACAATAAGAAGCCACAAAGATATACGTAGATAACAAGTCAGCAATCCAGTTAGGAAAGAATCTAGTCTTCCATGACAGAAGCAAGTATATCGACACAAGATTTCATTTCATATGAGAATGCATAAGAAAAGAAGAGATCCAATTGATACACATGAAAAATGAAGATCAAGTTGTAGACATATTTACAAAGCCCCTCAAAACAACAATATTTGTAAAGCTACGAAGAATGTTCGGAGTTACCTTATATGGTGATTCAAGTTTAAGGGGAATGTTGGAGAATAAACTTGAACCTTCCACCCCTCTCCAGAAGTTGCCTGAAGATGGAAGAAAAGATTGAAGAAAGCAGCCATGAAGCTTCCTTGAGGCTCCCCAAGTTAGAAACATAGAAGGTAAAAAACTGAATTCAAACCACAACTGTGAATTCAATATACGTTTGATGCATGGTTTAGAAACCTATAAATAGATGGTTAGGATGTTGTTATAGAAAAAAAATCAATAAATCAAGAAACCTATAAGTGGTTTGAAAGATAGAGATGTGGGAGATAAAAACCCACAAATTATAATTGTTCTTTTGTTTGAAATAAAATTCATTCAATTGTTTTTGTGTGAGATATCATAAATTTATACAAAATATATAGAAGCCCACCATTAAGTATAGCTTAGGGTCTTCACCTGTTCAACTTTACCTCTTCCTCTAGCTACTTCATGGGTGAGCAACTCATGATCATGACAGCTAGGAATGCCAACGGGCCGGGGCGGGGCCGGGGATTACACTTCCGATCCCTAATTACCGAAGGTAAAAAAATCTCCGTCCCTGCCCCCGATCCCCAGCGGGGATGCCATTACCTCCCTCGGCTCTACACCTGCTCCCTAACAGGGATCGGGTTTCCCCGACCCTAAAAAATCCTCGACCTTTTTTTTAAATTTTATTATTATTTATTTTTAATTTTGTTCAGCACAAGAACAACAAAAAAATTTAATCTGTTTTCAGTATGTTTCATCATCATCATCATCGTCATCATCAACAACAATCATCAACTTAAAAAAAAAAGATCTGAAATTGTTCATTAACAACAAGCATCTGAGGGGACTCTTTCTTCATCTCAGAGCTCTCTCTTTCTTTGTCTGTCACTCTTTGTTTTTGAAGATCTGAATTTAAAGATATTAAAACCCTAACTCTTGAAAACCTTAACTGTTGGCATATACAAGCTCTGAAATTGTTCATTTTTTGTTGTTGTTGTTTTTGTTGTTGTTCATTACACGCGCGCGCGCGCACACGCACACACACATGTATATATCAAATCTAAAAAAACCCTAAGAAAAAAAAAAACAAACAAACAAACAAACAAATTAGATCTGAGAAAGTCTTATCAAAAAAATTTAGATCTGAGTTGTTCTCACATATTAGATCAGAGAGGGAGAGAGAGAGAGAGAGATAGAGATTTTGATTACACCAGGTTGGATTAGAAATTGGTAGCTTTTCCGGCCAAATGTTGTCGAACTTCAAATCCTTGTCAGTTGACTCATCTGCTAGATGTGTTCATCTACCGTTGTTGACGAGCCTTTGCAGTGGTGCAAAATCCAAACCCTAGGGTTTTGAGGGGATGATGGAGGAGGAGGTGAGTTGGAAAAGAAAATGGAGAAGTCAATGTTTTGGTGAGAAATGAGAGAGATCGATGGTGATAGGAGGGTTTTAGAGAGAGAGAGAGAGAGAGAGAGAGAGAGAGAGAGAGAGAGAGAGAGAGGAGACATTTTGAGAGGCTTGTGTGTGAGAGTGTGTGAGGGTTTGGTTTATATATATATATATACATAGAGGGGTATAATAGTAATTTCACTTCGGGAAAAACGGGGACGGGGACTGGGATGGGGACGGGCCGGGGTTGGGAAATGTCTCACTGTCCCCGAGTCGAAAATGGTCGGGAATTCATTTTCAAATACCATCCCCGACCCATTAGGGATATTTTAAAAAAAAAAAAAAAACCATTTTAATTAGGGTCTGGAGGCTAGGTCTCCGTCAGACCGGATTCAAATTACTATCTTTAATGACAGCAGAGATGGCACAATACCCATAACAAAGCACAGGAATATGACCCACATGAGCATGGGATGCTTCAATTTATTCCTACTTTCCCCCTCCTTCCTACTCTCTCTCTCTCTCTCTCTCTCTCAAGATGAACCTGGAATGCCTCAAGTACAATGCACTGCACTATTGGCTTTAGGTCAACTGCCCCACAGAGCATGTACCTCCTTGCTTCACTTCATTTGGTCTAGACAGGTTCATTTAATACAAAGCCTTATCCCCAAAAATATCACAAGTTAATTCTTAATGTTATAATTATTGGGTGCATTAATCTAAAACCAATTCGTGGAGGGCCTTTAAAGTATATGGATTAAGTTTTGACAAAAAAGATTATTTGTGACAAGACTTAAATATTTTCTCTTCTACTTCTACATACAATTTGGTGACATAAAGAATTAAAAATACTTTAGACCACTAATTAGTGGTGGCTCTAATGATATGGCAGTAGGTCCCATCCACTGCTATATGTGTTTTGTGTCTTGAATTTTGTTTTTTGTTTTTTTTTTTTTTTCAATTACCACCTCACTAGTGGTAGAATTAATAATAATAAATTAGTAATATGTATCATTGCTCCATGAAGAATATCCCCGAGTAAAGAGACAAGAAAAAAACAATCGAAAGTAAAAATTTGATCACGAGAGACCACTAAGAACTTATACAAAAAATTATTGAAAACATCCATTCCGAAATCAATTGAAAATGAATAGTGGGATAGATAGAGTATCAATCCAACAGAACATTTGAAAAGAATTTAAGAAGATGGGCCCGCATTGGACCAAAGAAAGGACGGTGGGCCATCAAAATTAATGATATATACATTTTTAATAAGTAAATTTTTAAATTTTTAAAAAAATTAAGTTTTATAATTTTACCATAATTATATTGAGTTATGTTGAGATTTTAATTTATATAATATTTTACTCATTTCATCAATAATTTATTAGTTATATTATATAGATGAAAAAAAAATTATATTATCATTATTTTTACAAAAATATATATCTATATATTACGTTGTTTATTTTTATGTTTTCGCATCATTTATATTAGTTTTGGTCTATTTAAATTTACTAAAAAATAGATCAATATAATTATATCATAATTGTGAAATTTACTATATTTTTTTTGCAAACTTGAGGGAAAATCAGTGTAATTTATTCTTTTAATATGTATTTTGCTGATTTAATTATGTGTAGTCAGAGATTGATGCCTCGTTTGATATGCGAGTGTTTTAACTTAGAAGTTAAAAAATTATTAAAAAAACGTAAAACAAATATCAAAAAGTTAAAGATTCATTTTTTTCTTTACTTTTTACATATCTTTTTTCGAAAAAACTAAAAAATTATTCTAATATATTAATTTTTTTTACTTTTTATTTTAGACAAAAAATCAAAAAATTATTAAAAAAACTTATTCCCAAACTAGGCTTATTCTCTTTTGAAATGGAGAGGAAAAATATGATACTACCTAGAAAAAACAGCTTCAAAACACAACACACGCAGCAACCCTTAGCTCCATCAGCAGCTGCGCCCACTAATACAAGCTCACTCTTTTGCGCCTCCATCCCAGCATCAACCATGATAGCTTCTACCAAGATGTCTCTCATTTTATCTTTATCTTTCTAAATTCTTGTGCTCTCTCTATTATTTATTGTATATTTGTACTAAACACTAATATATTTCCATTATCCGTGAACTTTCTTACGAAAGCTTCATAGGAAACCTCCCCCACACCCCAACCACCTGTTCATGCACCAAAACACGTATTTATACTCTCACTACCTCTCACTCTCTCTCCACCCAATTCAAAAACCCCTCTCTCTCTCTCTCTCTCTCTCTCTCTCAAACTTCCACTCTTCCTAGTCTTTATAGTAGTATATCTCCAAATGGGTATCTCTCAATTTGCCAAAATGAATTCATTTCTTACTGTTCTTCTAGCTCTTAATCAGCTAAGCTGTTTCAATGTGTGTTTTGGAGCAAGAAAACTTACTTCTCTTTACCAACCACCACCTATGGCTTTAACATATCACAATGGAGCTTTGCTAGAAGGAGACCTCCATGTAACCATTCTCTGGTATGGGAAATTCTCACCTGCCCAAAAATCCATTGTTGTTGATTTTCTTCTCTCTCTTGACCCACAACAAAAACAAAATGTTGTGTCCTCCACACCTTCAGTCTCTCAGTGGTGGCAAACCATTGAAACCTACATGAAAAAAGCTGGGAAAAAAGAGACTCATGTAGTCCTAGCTAATCAAGTCACAGATGAGAACTGTTCAATGGGCAAAACCTTACAAAGATCACAACTTTCTGAGTTGGCTCACCGGGTCAACTCAAAACCCGGCGGGCTTGTCCTGATTCTCACAGCTGATGACGTCGGCGTTGAGGGCTTTTGCATGAGTTGCGGATTCCACGGGTCGGACTCTCAAGATAAATTGGTTTTTATCTGGGTCGGTAACTCGGTGACTCAGTGCCCGGGTCAGTGCGCGTGGCCATTTCACCAACCCATTTACGGACCACAAACCGCCCCACTGGGTGCACCCAATGAGGATGTCGGGGTCGATGGCATGGTCGTAAATATTGCCAGTCTTTTGGCCGGAACTGTAACGAACCCATTTGGAAACGGCTACTTCCAAGGCTCGGCTGATGCGCCAGTAGAGGCAGCTTCGGCTTGCCCCGGGGCGTACGGTAAGGGCGCATACCCGGGTTACGCTGGAGAGCTGTTGGTGGATTCAACAACTGGCGCTAGCTATAATGCGCTGGGTGAGAATGGGAGGAAATATCTTTTGCCTGCCTTGTTTGACCCCAACACTTCTCAGTGTTCAACTATAGTGTGAGTGTCTATTCAAAGGGACACATTGTGTATTTTCTCTTGTGGTACCAGTTGTGTACATGTATGTATGTAATAAATCTAAAAAAGCTCTAATATTTAGATTCATATGTAGTGTTAAACCATGTTTGATTTTTACAATTTTTTTTGATTGTTTTTACATGATTGATACTTTTAAAGTTACAATATTTCACAATTGGGGAAAAGAGACCTAAGCCTTGGGAAATGAAATAATTTTACATTTTAAGAAACATTAGACTTCATTACTAAAAAAGATACTGATAATACATGATCATGAAGGACGAATTTTTTAAAAATTCGTTGGTTAAAATATTCCTGAAACTTTTTATTCATTAATATATTTTCTAAGTGTTTTTTATTATTTTTTTTTTCAACTTTTGTATTCCTAAATTTACCGAGTCCTAAGGCTCTATTTGATTTATGAATTTAAGTAGAAATTTAAAAATGAAATAAAAAATAGTGTGAGAAATGTAATTATATTTTATTTATTTATTTATTTATTTTTTTACCCTTTGCAAATGCCTTTCTAAATTCATAAACCAATGCCAGTGTAAAAGTGGATTACATATTGGTCACTATTGTTAGAGCGTTTGGTGTAATTTTTTTTTGTTTTTTTTATAGCTTATAAGGCAAAGATGAAGGGTGTGTTTGGTTTGTGTTTGTAAAATAGTTTTTGAGATAAAAAATACGAAAACTTGTTTGATTTGTCTTTTTTCAGAAATTGTTTTGAAAAATTATTTTGGAGAAAGTTTTTAAAAAAGTGATTGATTTGATGTGTATAAGAGAGAGAGTGATTTTGGAAAGTAGGTAACCAAATAAAATTTTGAGATTTTTTTTGAAAAAATTTGTTTGGTTTGATTACTCTTGAAAATTTGTTTGTAGAGAATTTTTCTCAAAAATTTTTCTGAAAAACAAACCAAACAAGGTTTCGTGTTTTATTCTTTAATTTTAATTATCAACTTTTCATTTTAAAAAAATTATAACAAACTAAAATAACAAGAGAAAAAGTGAAATGATTATAATTTAGATGTGATATTTTGTCTTATTGATTTTTTAACATTTTTATCTTTTTGTAACTAATTTTGCCAAAAAAATCAAAAAAATCTTGTTGGCTTTTTGGCTTTCGAAGGGTATTTTTGTAAATGCGAGTGTGCCAGCAAGGATCAATCAGTCCTTACAGAAATGTTAATTGTCAACCAATTATCAAACGATTGTATTTTAGTTCTTTCAGCCTCAATGAAGAGGACTTTTACTGGTGGCTTGACTTAGGAAAATTTAAACAAAATAACAGTTAAATGAAGAGCAATTGAAGTATTTCATTAGAATGAAAACTTACAATGATCCTAACTTCGGCCTCGTAGAGGTTTACAGTGATAATCTACTTGAAACTACTCCTATGAATGAAGTGCAGTGCAGTGCAGGAATTTAAAGAGCAGGAATTTAAAGAACAGGAAATGTAAAACTGGGAAAAAAAATATGTAAAGTAAGACTGGTTTGTATGATTTGAGTTTGGGGGTTTTTTCTAGGGTCTTCCCTGCTATTTATACTTTTCAAGGATGACCATTGAACTGCACTTCAAACCATCGAACTGCTCCTCTATAATCATTGATCATGCTGCCTTATAAGTAGTTCCACTATGCCATCACTTGCAGTTAGGCTTCCCTTCTATATTTGAATTTGAATCTGAGTAACCGTTGAAGCCACGTCACCTTGTACCTCTTTATTGATCCAATGCTACTCAGATCACGTGAGAACCAATACTAACTGCCACGTGTACGATCAGGATCGAAGACTTGAATAATCTTCCTATATTATCCTTATTTTGCCACGTGTTAAATTGTGATTGGCTTGTACAAAATATGAAGCCAACATTACCTCCCACACTAATATATCCAATACTTGGTGATATTAGTGGATCAAAGCCCTTTTCCCGCGTTTTTTAGAACGTGCATGGGGTCTGTATTCTGGAAACGCAATCGTCATTTATTGATGATCATTTGCATTAATTCTCTTTTAGTCTTTTGAACACCTCAATACCTTAGCACTCGCACAGACTGATACTTCTTCTATGGTCGAATCAACTTTCTCCTCCACTGATCGAGCACATGAAGAGTCATATGATGATGCTGTTCCTCCTCGAAAGAATTTTCATGCATTAATTAGCCACCTTTATCCACCTTTCCATATTCAGGTCATGGATGCCTTTGTAAACTATCAACCTTTGGATTACGAACACATTGCCCTTAATCTTTCGATTCAAAAACTTGCGAATATAGATACAAGAAGTTCTTCCTCTGACTCACCCTTGTGCTTCGAACAAACTACTCCCAAATCTTTGATTCGGAAAGCTGCAAATATGGACTTGGGAAACTTTTCTCCACAAACCTCTGCATGGGATAAAGCTGCAACTTCTTCATCTTCTAGGGTTTCTGACTGGACAAGCTGGTTAACACTTGAGACTTGTGATTTGAGGGAACGAATCAACCATCATTTTGTTGAGTTCACTGACCCTTTAGAGTTTCCTTCCTACGCTCGAACCTCAGTGGTCTACTTCTAAGTGCCTATTGACCATCGACGTAGTTTGGAGGAGAATCTGCTTGTGGCATGGTATACATCTTCCATGCCTACAAAGACAGTAAATGTTGCCCGACGCCCAGAAGAGGCACAAGGATACAATCCATCATTCTTAGCTCAGAAGGCGAAGATTTTCTTTTCTGACTGGCTTGATTATATTAATGCCCTTGTTCCTTTTGCCCTTGCTCCACCTCCTGAAATAGAAGCATCCACACCTTCTCTTCTGCTAAATCTTTGTTGGATAGAGAAACTGAGGCTTGCCCTTTCTGCGGATAAGGTCTTTCTACCTTACAAACCTCCACCTTCCCCTACTCCGGCCGAGCGAAAACAAGCTCAACTTCTACTTGCGGCTTTTTCTCACTTGCCCTTCAATGTTCTTGAGGACGAAGTCCCTCTTAAGAATTTTTGATGGGCTTATGATATTCTAACTCGGGGTCACATTCTCAATCCCCTCGCCCAAGCAGAGCTTCACATGTTTTTGGACCAACTTCCATTGCTTTCCCACTGGCATTGGACCTCTATGAACACCACACAATCTTTAGACCAACTTTCGTCCCTTCGAATTCATGCCCAATACGAAGAAGAAAACTTTATTGAAGAATTCGATGATTTCAAGAATAAAGATTCTGCATACTGGGATGACTTGGATATAGACGAATTGGAACAAGGGTTGAGAGAAACACCTTTCGGAATAAAAGCTGAAGAGCTCTACTACAAAGTGAGAGCACATCAACTCATGCAGCCAATGTTAGAAGAAATAGAGGACATAATAAAGAAAGAGCATAAATTCATTGATCATTGTTGGACTAATTTCATGATCTTGTTATTTATTCCATTCCCTATTTTTATGAGCTTGAGTTTGTATCTAAATAGGGCCACTCGATGTAACTGTTTTTGCTTTAATACCACTGAGACTTCTCTTTATGGTTTGATC
This sequence comes from Camellia lanceoleosa, assembly GCA_025200525.1. NCBI lineage: Eukaryota > Viridiplantae > Streptophyta > Magnoliopsida > Ericales > Theaceae > Camellia > Camellia lanceoleosa. The sequence goes on from CM045766.1 coordinate 80,731,069, forward strand.
TTGTCTCCATTTGTCTTTAAAAGCAATTTCAGAGCTTTGAACTGAACAATCTTTTCCTTCGAACCTGGATTCAATCGTTTTAAATGAATATTAACCAAACCGACCATGAACTTTTCCAATTTATGGAATGCAGTTGATAGTTTTTTGATATTTTCCATTCAAGATCCATGTTTCGAATTTAACAACCTTACTCTTCAAAACTTGTTTCAATAAAAACCAACATATGGTCAATGACTTAGTATGATCAATCAATTTTAAATTGCTCTTTTTTCCTTGCACAACAGTTCATACTTTCAAAAATATGGAAGCTCCTTTTGAGGGCTGCACTGTTTTAGTTCGAAAAGACAACTTTTCTGAATATATATATAAACCAACTATTGGTTTTGATGTTTCAAATGCCAATTTCCATTCCTAAGGAATTTCTAGTTTTACTTCGAAGAACATCACTTTCAATGAGAAACCTAAAACAGGTCTTTAATCGCTTTGAAGTAAACGAACACTTGGCATTCTTGCATCCATTGGATAGGGAATATACTTCGAAGCCGGCTTCTTGGTTTCGAAGCTGTTGTTAATGGACTTTTGGCGCCAAAAACTGGTGTGTTATGTTTTGAACACCAATTCCTATCCTTACAGAGTCTCAAGTTTCACTTCGAAGGACATGACTTTCACTAAGAAACCTAAGATAGGTCTTTTAATCCCTTTCGAAGTAAATCAAATACTTCAGTATTCTTACATTTTTAAGTATGGAAATGTGCTTCGAAACCGACTTTTTTGTTTCGAAGTTGTTGTTTTTTGGCTTTTGGCACCAAAACCTGGTTTCGAAGCCAAATATTTTACTTCAAAGTTAGCCTCAGCATCTGGGCTGTGTTTTTCCCTCCAAATACTATCAATATTTGAAGGAAACTCTTCATATTCGTACTTTTAGTGTTTAACGAACCAAGTGTTTATATATCCCCTAAACACAAAGGCTTTTGAAACCCTTTTACTTCGTGTTCTGAAATCATTTGCTCACTCAACACACAAACCCTTCTTTCCACTGATTTTCCACTTCTCTCAGCTCCCTTGCTGCCAATGGATCCTTCCTCTCTAAAAGTACTTGCAGGTGACCGTATCAGCCCAACTATGGCTTTGAAAAAATGTATCGACGAAGAAATCGCCAAGCTAACATCTGGTGAGTCAAGCGCCATAGATGGACGTCTTTTCATTCCTCGTCATAGTAACAAACAGGAGTACGTCCTAGGTCCTATTTTCTGGGAAGCTCCTGCTCAACTTCCGGCTCTATACCCTCGTTTGGAGGACCATTTTCTTCTTTATGAAGGAGGGCTTGATTGGGGGAATTGGAGGATGACCCGGCCTCATCGTTGTTGGCCGACATTGAGGACTGAATGGGAAGAATGGTATGACAGAGTTGTGCCTGCGAGAGAAGATGACCTACAGGAGCTCTGTATCCTCGATGCTCTTCGTCTTTCCAGGTTCCTCATTCCTGAGGACCCCTTTTTGATTCCTGCTGCTTTATGCTTTTGGAATATGGCTTTTAATTTCTTCCAATTTCGGTGCGGTATGATGGCCCCCACCGTTCTTGATATTTGCCATCTCTTAGGGCTTTCACCCCTTGGCTCTCCTTTTACTCCCAATTACCTAGACCTCCCTGTCAAATTTTCCCTTCCAATCCTAAACTCCTCTTACAACGACTTCGTAAAGGATGAAAATAAAAGGAAAGGCCTCGTGAGAGACAGAGAACTATTTTCCTTCATTTTGTACTAGTTGTTCAAATTTCTCTTTTGCACCTCATCTCAGAGGATTATGCTTGAGTTCGCTCCTCTTGCAAAGGCACTTGTCTTGAAAAAACGCATAGCTCTTGCTCCTTATCTTTTAGGTCATATCTACAGAGCTTGCTCCCAATTTTGCGAAAAAACTCTTGATGTTAACCAAGGAGGTCCCCTCTGGGTGCTCTAACTCTAGTTCTTCGCCTATTTCATTGACTTGCACCCCAAATGTCTAAGATTCTTTATTCAGGATCCTAGTACTTATGGGGAAAAGTATGCTAGGATTGCTTTCTATCCTGCCTCCTTTGCTTATTACCTTAATTTCTTTCACCAACTCCCTATTTCTCCATCTGCCACCTTCTTTTGTCCTTTTGATTACACTAAAGGTCCTGTTTGGCTGCAAACCTTTTTGGCTGATAAGGAGTGCTCCACCTCACCACACGAAGATATATAGGCTTCAATTTTGCTATCGAGGGAGTTGTTTATTGGCACTTTAAACCCTCGAGCTTATAAATGCATATCTAAGGTGTACTGCCCTTCTCAGTTTGCTAGACAATTTGGGCTCACTCAAGGGATACCTGCACCACTTTGCAGTCTCTCGAATATCCAAATCAAAACTAGAGGCAGCAACATTCAAACTGCTAAAGGAATTGAGTGAATTCAAATTTGTCCCCTTTCTTCCTTCTGGCTTAGTCTTGTAAAGATTCTAGAACTGGTGGTCAGTCAACATGGAAGTGCACCTATTTGTACACCCTCATGATTTACTGATAGGATTAGGAGTGCATTCGAAGACTAAATCAGCAACAGTTGAGAACATTCCTATTCTTTCTGCAGCCACCACAACTTCTCCTACAGCCTCACCTCCTCCTGCTAGAGTTACCAGAGCTGCTTCGAAGAAGGGTAAGCATTTCTAAGTTCCTCTTTCCTTCAACTCTTTTGTTTGTTTCCTCTATATTCACACATTTTGGTGCAGGGTCTCCACAAGAAGAATCTCCTAAAAGAGCTGAAACTCTAGCTACTCTTAAGGCCAGACAACAGCAGAAAAAGAAAAGAAAACTAGTACTTACTCCTGAAGAATCTAAATCTCAAAATGAAGAGAGAGAGATTGAGCATGAGCAAGAAACACCATTACAAAGAAAAAAGAGAACAAGGGTTGCTGCCCCCTCTTCTGATTTGGTCGAAGATCCTAATTCCGAGACAGTTGACAGAGCAATGGAAAAGGAGCTTACTTCTGAAGAACATGATCCCCAAATTGAAGAGAGAGAGGTTGAGAAGGAGCCAGTAATATCATTGCCAAGAAGGAAGAGAAAGAAAGTGACTGTTCCTGTTACTGACTTGGTTGAAGATCCTATCCATGAAGCTGCTGCCAAGGCAGTAGAACAAGAACATTCCAAAACAATGATGGTCTTTGAGAGAGCTGAGAAGAAACAACAGCAACAATTTCTAAGAGATAAAGCTGCTGCTGTTGATACACTACAAAGGGAAACTATACGAAGGCAACAAACTGCCGTACATCACTCCCTTCGTAGCTCTCCCATCATTGCCAATACTTCTGGAACAAGTAATTCCTCTCCTGCTTCTGCTGTTTTTCCTTATCGAATTTTGACATTGAAGCTTGACATTACGTTTCTTCCTTTTTGCAGCAACAACTACTGAGGCTATACTTCCAATAAGGACTCCCTCAATTTCAGTTGAGATTAATCAGATGCAAAATGTGAAGGCCATTCAGATAATACTTCCACTTCCTAGGCCGACATTCTATGCACCCCCTTTGAGTTCCAGCATTCCTGCAACTCTCTCTTCTGGTCTGACTCCATATCTTCCCTATCTGTTCTTCGACCTGTTTCAATTTACCTTTCATTCGGGCCCTACTCTTCCTTCTCCTTTTAAGGAAATTCCAACCATTACTTCTTCTTCGAAGGTATCTGATTCCCTAATTGAGGGTGCTGGTAGTTCTCCAACCCATAGTTCATTACCTTTGCCTACTTCCAGTCCCTCTTCACTTGATTCGTTGGTGGCTAAGACCATAGAGACTGCCAAAGATGTTCCATCCATTTCTCCCATCCCTATGCAGTCCTTTATGTCTTCCACCACAACTTTCTCTACACCCCTCATGTCTACGGATGAGGTAGACATCTTCGAAGCCAGGCTAGCCAGTCTCTTTGATGTGCCCTCTACCTCTCCAATAACCAATTTTGAAGCTGAGCCATTAGTTTTGGCCGACTCCTTGCTACAAATTCTTGAAAGCTCTCATTCCTCCAGCAGCAAGCTTTCTGCAACTTTGATGGGCTTAGACACCTGCCTGGAACTGTTAATCTCCTTTTCGAGGCTCCTCTTCGAGGCTTTGCAAAGGCCTATAATAAGAGATGGGTTCCTTCAGTGCTGCAAGGTTGCTGAATAGTTAGGCATAGATGTCTCAAGTCACTTATCGAGGCGTGACTACTATCAACTTCTACATCAACATTTGCCATGCTGCCAAAGCTGCGGAGGAGAAATTGGCTAGAGACCAGAGTTTTGTTTCCCGAGTACATACTGAAGTCTCAGAGCTCAAGGAACAACACTCCTCTGCTTCTCACTTTCGAGTTCAGCTGCTGGAGAAGAAAGCTCAACTTGAAGAGGAGCTATCTGCAGTAAACCAGGCCTTAGTCCGAACTGATACCAAACTGCAAATCACCAACCAAGGACTGGCCGTTCGGAAAGAAGAAATGGCTGCAGCTATTCAACTATTTTTACCACTTAGCAATAGGAAATCTGTTGTAAAAGAACAATTAAGACATTGTAATGATTTTTAGGCCAATTTGTGGCAAAATGTACTTAACTCTTTATGAAAAACAAATCCTTGTCTATCATCTGAGTAGTCTTGTGTTCTTTTGCTTGACATTTATTCTACTCCTTGTGTTTCCCAAATAGTTGGAAAATAAGGCTTCAAATATCTGCCATTGATCTTTTTGGGATGTATGTATCCATTCAAATTTCTTAAATGGTATGCCCCAAAAGGCAGGACTCTATGAATTTGATATGGGCCTTCCTAGTTAGGTGACCACTTACCAAACTTATGGCTTTTAATTCCTATCGGGAGTATTGTCTTCCATACCAAATCACCTTCATCGAAGCTAATGTATTTGACCTTCTTATTGTAATTTTTGGCTCCTTTCTTCTTTTGCAAGAGAATGCTATTTAATGCCAGAATTCTGGCTTCATCTATGCCTTCTAATTCCAAGTACATACTCTGATGGTATTGCTCAGGGTTTAGCTGGTCTTGGCATCTTACTCTCAAAGATTTAACATTAATTTCCACAGGTAACACTGCATCATGCCCATACACTAAGGCATAAGGAGTAACTCCTGTGCTTAACCTTGGGGAAGTTCTGTAAGCCCATAACACATCAAACAATAAGTTATGCCAATCCCTGGGATTGTCCTCCACAACCTTTTGTATTCCTTTTTTCAAGGAGTTATTGGATGATTCAGCTTGACCATTGGCTTGTGCATAATATGGGATGGAATTAACGAGACTAATTCCAAATTCTGCCACAAAAGACTTCACCATCTTCCCATCGAACACAGTCCCATTATCCACAGTTATGGTTTGTGGGATGCCAAATCTATGGATTAGATCCTTAATAAATCCAATAACCTCAGTCTGGTCTTCAGCCTTGCATGGCTTAGCTTCGACCCACTTAGTGAAGTAATCAGTGGCCACTAGAATGAAACAATGATGCTTCGAAGAAGGTGGGTGTATTTTCCCCATCATATCCATAGCCCATCCTTTGAATGGCCAGGGCTTCATTACTGCATGTAGGTCAGTTATGGGCACATGCCTTATAGTGCCATGCTTTTGGCATGCCTGGCAACCCTTTGCATACTCTATGCAGTCTTTAAGGATAGTTGGCCAATAGTAGGAATGCCTTCAAAGCAACCATCTCATCTTCACACCAGGCTGATGGGCACCACAGATGCCTTCATGAACCTCGGCTATAGCTGTTAATGCTTCTTTTGGGCCTAAACATTCCAACAATAAGCCATCTCCCCCTTTTTGTAGAGAGCATTGCCATATATCATATATTGCATAGACTGCAATTTAATTTTCCTGCTGGCCTTCGAAGATGGACCAGCCAAGTATTGCATTATTGGATGCCTCAAATCTTGTTCTTGCAAGTCATTATGATTGACTTCCAAGACCACATTCCTTTTATTTAAAGGTGGTATCAATTTCTGATATGTTGTTTGGCTTATGTTCCCTTGGGCATCATCCCTTCTCTTGAAGTTCAAAGCTTTCTGAGCCACATCATTAGCTCTATTATTCAAGAATCTTGGAACATGAGTTACATTTGCTATTTGAAATTGAGAAAGCAGATGTAATGCAACAACATAGTATGGTAAAATGCTTATGCTTTGACACTTGAAAATCCCTTTCACTTAGTTAACCACCAATTGAGAATCTCCAAATATGTCAACTGCATGAACCTGTAATCCAATAAGAATTTTTAGTGCCACTAATTAGGCTTCATATTCAGCTTGGTTATTAGAACAGGTAACCTCATCCACTCTGAAACCATGTGTGGTCTCTACCCCTTGTGGAGACCTAATCACAATACCAATTCCAGTCAAGCCATTGGCTTTCGACCCATCGAACCACATTTGCCATGGCTCAACACTAACCATACCAAGTTCCATTATCTCTTGGCTCTCTGTTTGAGATGGATGGTCTGCTAGAAAATTGGCTAAAACTTGCCCTTTTACTGCCCATTGAGGGACATATTCTAGATGAAATTCTGATAAGGCTAGTATCCACTTGCTAATTCTTCCCCTCAACATAGGTCTAGATAACATGTACTTAACCAAATCTGTGGTTGCAATTACCAAGACAGTTGTAGGTAAAAGATAGTATCTTAATTTCATTGTAGCAAAATACAAAGCAAGACACAGCTTTTCAACAGCTGAATATTTACATTCACAAGAATTTAAAAACCTACTAAGGTAATAAACAGCTTACTCCTTGCCTTCTTCATTATCCTGGGCCAAGAAAGCTCCCAATGAATCTTCTGCTGCAACTATGTACAACTTCAAGGGCTTGTCACCTTTTGGTAGCATCAGCACTGGAGGGTTGGCCAAGTAGGCTTTGATACCTTCGAAAGCAATTTGATGCTCTGCTGACCACACAAATTCCTTTTTATCTTTCAGCCTTAATAAGGAAGAAAAAACTTTAGTTTTCCCTGCAGTGTTAGAAATGAATCTTCGAAGAAAATTAACCTGCCCAAGGAACTTTTGTAATTCTTTCTTACTTGATGGAGGTCTGGCTTTAATGATGGCTTTGGCTTTATTCTGGTCAATCTGTATTCCTTTCTTGTGTACCACATGGCCCAAGAAGTTTCGGATGATCCCAAAAGCACACTTAAGAGGATTGAGCTTCAATTTGAACTTTTTCATTCTTTTAAAGGCTGCTTCTAAGTGAAACAGATGCTCCTCCATGGATTGGGATTTAACTACAATGTCATCAATATAACACTCTAAATACCCTCCAATGAGGTCTTGAAAGATAGTATTCATAGCCCTCTGATATGTAGCTCCAGCATTCTTCAGGCCAAATGGCATTTTAACCCATTCAAAGGTGCCAATATTTTTAGGACATCTGAATGCTGTCTTGTGGACAGCCTCCTCTGCAATGCAGATCTGGTTATAACTAGAATGCCCATCCATCATTGATAAAACTTGATGCCCTGCTGAACTATCTACCAACAGATCCACTATAGGCATGGGGTACTCATCTTTTGGAGTTGCTAAATTCAAATTTCTGAAATCAATTCATACCCTCATTTTACCATTCTTCTTAACCACAGGCACAATATTAGATAGCCATTCCACATACCTGGCTGTCCTAATAAAACCTGCTTTGAGTAGTCTAAGAATCTCTTCCTTGACTTTCTGAATTACTTCTGGACTCATTCTTCTTGGTTTTTGCTTGTATGGCTTGAAGTTAAGTTTCATAGGAAGCCTATGTTCCACTAATGACCTTTCTAATCCTGGTAGTTCATTATAAGACCATACAAAGCAATATTTATATTTCTTTAGAACAACCAACAACTGGTCCATGTCTAGAACATTCAGACAAGCAATTATGTAGGTGGGCTGCTGTATAGAACATTTCCCTAAATTTACTTCTTCTAAGGGGTCTTGTGTCTGAGAACTTACTGAAGTTTCTTCTTTGATTTCTTCTATCTTCGAAGCACTCTCCCTGTTTTGTTCTGCTCCTAGGTTCTTTAATTCAACATTTTTGCCCTCCTCCTCATAGACAAAGTCTGTCCACAAGGCTTCCTCTTCCTGTATCTCCTGGAATTTTGTTTCAATGTCTAATGCACAATATTTATCAAGGGTCAACACTTTGGCCTGTTGTTGCTTCTGCTTGCAGCCAATTATCATGGCTTCTTTTTCTTGCTCTTGTACTTTCTGGACTATTGATTTTACATCCAATATTGAGAATTTAATTAGAGCCAAAGACTTGGCTTCTGGTATTTCATTTCTTTGCCTACAACCAGGCATCATTGTCATCCTTAACGACAACCTCTTCATCAGCACTCTCCTGGACTAAGTGCTTCAGGTGTGTCACTTCCTCATCAGCTGTCACTTCGGCTGAGCCATCAGGTTTCCTCAGTATACTGAGTGGTGTCACTCCCTCAATATACAGTTTGGCCTCTGCGAAGTCTGCACAGGCTATGAAAGGTTGAGGATCTGCATCAATTTCCTCTATCTCTCCATTACCTAAGGCCATCATAATTTTTTGATGCAAAGAGGAAGGCACACATTTGTTAGTGTGAATCCAATCTCTCCCAGGTAAAGCATTGTATTTAGCATTACTGTCGATTACGAAGAATGCTGTCATGCAGTCCTTGGTTCCCACACTCAGGTTGATGGGTAGAATTCCCTGAGCCATCTGTTTGTCTCCAGCAAAGCCAGCGATGATTGTGCTGGTTGGGATTAACCTAGGATTCTTTTTCCCTAGTTTCTTCAAAGAAGATTTTGGTAGTAAATTCACTACTGCCCCATTATCTATCAGGACTCGGTTCAATTGTATCCCATCGAAGAAGGCCTTGATGTACAAAGGCTTGACATGTTGTGTCATAGAATTCGAGAGATACTCAAAAGGATATGAGAGGTTGATGCTCACCTCTTCTTCACTCTCATATTCAGTTTCCATTGGGGTAGCCATTCCAGAATCATCTTGTACCATACTCACTTGTGAGTCTTCACTAGAGACAGGAATAGGATCAATTTCTTGGCCATCTTAGTCCTCATCTCCAGCCTGAAACTCATGAGGCAGTATGTGTACCATATTGACTGATACTGGAGGAAATGAGCCAAATTGAATGGCTGGCTGTACCTATTTCCCCTCTTGGCTACCTTGTTCGATTACTTGGAAAGATCCTCCATCTTTGCATTCGTACCGTTATTAACTGATTTCTTCGAAGGATCTTTCTCAACTGGTTTTTCAACCAAAAATGTTTGCTCAGCCATGAAGGCTTCGAACATTTCTTCCTCCATCATTTCTTTCTTTTGGCTTATGCCGATTTCTTCTTCTGTCTGGCTATCACTATCCATCAGAGCTTTCTCCAATCCTGCCAAGCTAAATTCCTCTATGGCTTTTAGTTCAAAATGAACCTTGGCCAATTGTTCCATGCTGCAACCCACCTTGCTTTGTAGAGTCGTCTTTGGAGTCTTCTTTCCTTCTGTCTGGACCAATGGAGAGCTCTCTCCATTTTCTTTCATATCTTTCTGGTACTGAGTGTACCTGCGCTGAATCTTTCTCCTTTGTGATCTTGAAATGACTGGGACCATATCTGGTTCCTTCGTCTTTGGGTGTTTAAGCAATACCCAATTGTTCGGAGTCACCAAAGGAGGTTTAACCATCCTTCCTTGATTTCCAACATTTCTCTGAGTGGGCACTTCCCTAGGTTTGTTCAGCATCACAAACCAATCTGGAACTCCAGGTACCCACGAACTTACTGACTCAGATGTTGAACTGTTTCTTTCTACCTTCGAAGCCATCTTCGAAGCTGGCTGTGAAGGCATTTGCTTGGTCCTGACCTCATGTTTCGAGCCTGATTCAGGCCTTCGATGAAGGTGGCCACTTTCTGTCCTGCGTGAGGTTGGTCTAGGAGGCCAATCTCTGGCTTTGATCCCATAACCTGAACTCTTCTCCAGTCTTCTTTCAAAATGAATGCTCTCCATTCTGTAGTAGTTAGGTTGCCTGGACTCATACAAGGGTCTCTTGCCTTTAGCATGCATTCTATCGACTGTTGATTCAACTACCAATGGCTACTGCCTAACACTAGCTAGATACGGCCTTTCGTTATAAGCATTGGTTGGTTTGGGACGTCTCTGCACATCCCTGTAGTATTGCTTCCCATCAATTGGAAGCCCCTTCAATCATTTATAACTTAGTCTGCACCTAGGACACATCCTTTACATTACTGCTGCCTCTAAGGAATCATCATCCAGTGATTCTTCATCAGAGTGTTCCCTCTGGTGTGAGAAACCTTGTCCAATAATTGGCAGATTTCTGGTGTCCTTTTTGATGGTGGCCTGGTTAGCAACATGCATCTGCACATTGACTTCTTCCAATTCTGTCAAGGACAAGTTCTGGAAGTCTGGCGTAATGACATTGGCTCCCATCTCTCCAACTTCTGGAAATGGATTACTGTCGATCCCCATGGCCTTTTCTGTTTTGGCTGGAAACTTCAAACTTCCTTTCCGAATTTGTTCTTGGATCCTGTCTCGAAAAATAATGTAGTTTTTAGTCGAGTAGGACCAAGAGTTATGCCATTTACAATATACTTTTCCCTTAAGTTCATCTGAAGATGGCAATTTTACTCCTTTAGGTAACTTAAGGAAGTTGGCCGCAAGCAAATGATAAAAAATGTCATCTGCCTTTGTTAAATCGAAAGAGTACTTTCTGTGAAGGTCTTTCTTTTTAAACTGCTGGTCAATTGTTGTATCCTTATGAATTAATGCCTCACAGATCACAGGTTCTTTGCCCACAATCTCTGCTGCATCGATATCATAATTAGGATCTCTATAATATGTCTTGTACGATGCATTATTTCGATCTTGTTCCTCCTCTAATAATGCTTCATACCTAGACACCTTATAGGTTAGTTCTACCAAATCTCTGAATTCAGTTGAGTCAAACTTCTTTCGAAGCCTGAACTCTAAGCCATTTTGAGTCAATCTTACGAATTCTGGCTCTGGTAGAATGACTCTACATTTATTTCGAGCCCTTTTAAATCTAGTAATAAACTGAGTAATCTTTTCTTCAGGCCTTTGACTCAATCTTGCCAAGTCTGCCATGGAAACCTCTGGCTTCGATTGGAAGAATTGGGCATGAAATGCCTCTTCAATTTGTTGCCAATTTTGAATGGAGCCAGGTGTAAGGTTGATGTACCATACAAATGCTCTCCCAGTTAGAGAATTTGGGAATAATCTTAGTTTCTTATAGTCATGATTAGTAAATTCACCACATTGAGTAGCAAACCTAGCAATATGCTCTACTGTTGGTTGGTTTCCACTCCCATAGAAAAGGGTAAAATCTGGTATCCTGAACCCCCTTGGGTATTCATGTACCCTATCTACCCATTTTGGGTATGGTTTTCTATATACAGGAGTCTGGACCCCCCGAGCCATCGGTCCATACATCTTCCTAACAATATCAGCAATTTGGTCCCTAGGAACCATATTTTGTGCCTGCTGAACCACTACTGGAGGGACAAACACGGATTTGGTGGACAAACTTGTGCTTGTGGTACGTTTGGGACTGGTTGTCCCTGTGGTGCAAGTTGCTGTTGGGGGTGTGGGTAACCCCTTTGAGCTTCTGCTGAAAGGACTGCGAAGGTCTTTGGAGCAGTGTTGTGTCCCTTTCATTTGCAGGCCAACCTTCCAACCCCCCCGGTATAAATTCGAATAAGGGATTAGTAAACCCCCTTGTACCAGGTATGGTTTCGAACATGGGATTTGTGACCATTTTTATGCCAGTTTCTTATACTGGACCAGATCCACCAATTTGTATGGCTTCATTGTTGGGTACTGAGGCATTTTGACCTGTTATAGGCCTCGAAATGAGTTCATACCAAGACTGAGGTGATGGTCTTTAATAGTTTTGATTACTAGTTTGACCATTAGAATGTCCATTAACTTGCATAAGCTGTTTATCTCTAGCCAATCTTTGTTGAGGGACATTTAAAACTTCCTCGATGTGTCTTGTGTTTGTTGGTTGGTGGTTATTCATTCGATCCAAAAAGGATGTTGCCCACCTTTCCATTGTGTTCATTAATTGCTGTCCCATGGCATCTACTAGGCCATCCCATGGATTTATTGGATGAGTAGATGGAGCGATTGGATGGTCCAATTCCTTGGTTTCGTCAATACTATGAACATGTGGTTCTTGTCTGAAATCTTGATGCGACCATAGGTTCTGATAATATGAGAGTTTCCATAGGATGTGTTACCACATTTTCCTCTAGATTAGGTATTTCTACCTCTCCTTCTACGCCTTCTTCCAAGCGTTCATTTTCTCCTTGTCTTCTTCGTCTAGCCATTTCAATGAGTCCCACCGGGCGTGCCAAAAATATATGTTGGTTTTTTGGCTTTCGAAGGGTATTTTTGTAAATGCGGGTATGCCAGCAAGGATCAATCAGTCCTTACAGAAATGTTAATTGCCAACCAATTATTAAACGATTGTGTTTTAGTTCTTTCAGTCTCAATGAAGAGGACTTTTACTAGTGGCTTGACTTAGGAGAATTTAAACAAAATAACAGTTAAATGAAGAGTAATTGAAGTATTTCATTAGAATGAAAACTTACAATGATCCGAACTCAGCCTCGTAGAGGTTTACAGTGATAATCTATTTGAAACTACTCCTATGAATGAAGTACAGTGCAGGAATTTAAAGTGCAGGAATGTAAGGAGTAGGAATTTAAAGAACAGGAAATGTAAAACTAGGAAAGAAAATATGTAAAGTAAGACTGGTTTGTATGATCTGAGTCTGGGGGTTTTTTCTGGGGTCTTCCCCGCTATTTATACTTCTCAAGGATGACCATCGAACTGCACTTCAAACCGTCGAATTGCTCCTCCATGATCGTTGATCATGCTGCCTTATAAGTAGTTCCACTACGCCATCACTTGCAGTTAGGCTTTCCTCCTATATTTGAATTTAAATCTGAGTAACTGTTGAAGCCACATCACCTTGCATCTCTTTATTGATCCAATGCTACTCAGATCACGTGAGAACCAATACTAACTGCCACGTGTACGATCAGGATCGAAGACTTGAATAATCTTCCTATATTACCCTTACTTTGCCACGTGTTAAATTGTGATTGGCTTGTACAAAATATGAAGCCAACAAATCCCAATTGCCAAACGACGACTTAGGGTTGGTTTGGGATTGGCTATTTTAAATTTTTTTTTTTAATTTTTACAAAAATACATGCACCAAAGTAAAGAGATTGTGACAAGTTGTAGTGATTTTTTAGTCTATTGACAAACGAGGCCTAAAGTAACGTAAATTTCATTTTAAATATCAATATCAATATTTTATTATTATGGGGGTGTTTGGGAAGAGGTTTGGCGTAAAATAATATAGTAAAAGAAAAAATACACTAAAATAACTAATAAGACAAATTTTCATATCCAATCCATAATCATTTTATTTTTTCTCTCACAATCATCAAATCAACTTAAAAAAAAAAAAAAAAAACATAACTATTTTAGCCAAGCTAAAATAATTAAAAAAAAAAAAAAAATCAAATAGCCAACTTTCCAAACAAGGCCTATGTATCATGTGAATTTATTAAAAAACCTCTGTAATAGAAATTATTTATATATTTCTTTTCTATTAAAAAAGAAAAATATTATATGTCATTGATTTTATATTATAATTTGGTATCATGTTTCGATGGATATTTATGATTAACTATTGTTTAAAGATAATTATTAAAGAATTAATCAAAAGAAATTAAGATCTTTTCCCTTTTTATTGTTTGAATGACGAGAGAGATATAAGGGCTTGAACAAGTACGTTTGAATTTGAAAATCTGGCTCTCTTCATCTTCTTCCTTCAGTAGCACGTAAAGAGTAAAATTTTTAGATTTAAACTCACATGTTCAAGTCTTTATATCTCTTTCGTTGTAATTTCGTTTCGCCTCATTTTCATGTTGTTGAATTCACCTCATAGCCTAGTTTTATTCCCTCCTTCATATGTCTTATTTCACATCTTTTTGCGTGTCGTCAGAGCTCCAAAAGTTGTCCTCTCTCTCTCTCTCTCTCTCTCTCTCTCTCTCTTCATTTTCATGCTTCTTCCTTACTCATTCATTTCTACAATTATTCTCTTTTTTTCTTTTCCTCCATGGCCTTCTACCGAGTTCGTGGTGGCCATTGAATCTCTGACGATGGTAGTGCTGCCATCGCCACCACCTCCAAGCTTCAACTTCTCATCTTCTCTTTTTTCATTTTCCTATTATTCTGTTTCTCTTTCTTTTTCGGCCAACCATGGCCATTGCCGTCAGACATGGTTATGCTGCGCGGGTGCCACCTTCAGCCTCCCTACAACCATGGCATGTATATATAGTTAGTAAAGTTGTGCACGAAAACCATTCACCCGATGAAATCGTTCGAGCCGATCCGATATCCAACAAGTTGCGGATGGTTTCCAAGACATTCACGGTCGGTAATGGATTTAAGCGGCTAGATTTAGCAGTTTCACTGTTGGCAATGGATTGATGAAGCCTACACCCGTCGAAATCGAACTGACCGAAATATTAATATATAAGTATTTTATCTCCAGAATTGTTTATTGATTGGTCTATATATATAAGAATACTCTAGCTTTACATATATATTTGTTTGTTTCCTTCATATAATTTTAAAATAATAGTAGCTTTAAATACATATCTGTTTGTTTCCCTCGTATAATATTAAAATAGATGAATGGATACAGTCACTTTTTCTCTTTCATGTTTTCCAAAAACCCTTTCAACTCTCTATTTTCATCTCTCTAATTTATGTGTTCCCTAGGAGAACCTTTTCATCTCTCTAATGTTTTGCCCTAGAAACCCTAATTTCTTCTCTACGTCTCCCATCTCTATCATCTCTTCTTCTAAAAAACCCTTCATCTTTCACATTCTCATTTTCTAAAACCCTAAAACCTGAAATCTTTTTGAATCTCATGATCGAGAATGGCAAGTTTCTTCACAAATTAGCCACATTTGACGATCGTTGGCTGATCGATGGTGAAGATAGGGTTGATTGATTGATTGATTGCATCAGAGATTAATGGTTGCGATGGTGTTGATTGGTGGAGGTAGCAACAGACTCAGTGGTAATCTGGATGTATAGGTTCTTTTATCCATGATCTTTTCTCTCAGATTTGCGTTTGTGAGTTTAATGTGTTGTGTTCTAAATTTTTGAGTTAGTTTAAGATTTTGCATATGTGAACTATAAAGCTTTTGTTTTTGTGCCTTTTCTCGAAACCACCGTCAAGCCGACCAACCAAATCAAAGAGCGGTCGATTTTTAAAAAGATACGGTCAATAAAGGTTAATTGTAGTTTCTAATCGATAGTGTCAGTTCAAGTGGTGGTTTTGCCTTTGAACCTAGGCTGACCGACCTGTGCACATCCCTAATAGATAGATATGGAGTGATGGAGCAAAATGACGCTGTTTTGGAATAACAATGATGGCAAAAATGAAGGTCCCATTAGTTCATCAGACAAAGATGGACCGGGGATGGGGGGTGAATTTTGACAACGGGATAACATTAAGGTCTTAATTTTTAAAATTAAAATCTTGGGCATTAAATTGAAAAACACGCAAAATATTGAGTTTTTTTTTTTTTTGATCAACAAAAAAAGAGTTTTGTTGATGAATAAAGAGTACAAGAAGTACAGACAAAATACATCAATAAAGGAGGATTGTGGAAAAAATAGCATCATTGTTTTGAAATATATCCTAACTAGATTGGTACATTAAAACAAAACCATGTTGAAAATTTTGACTTTATAGGCCATCTTTCAGCACAAATTTAAGTGGGCCCCACACGTCGTTTGAGGTGGGTCCAAGTGGTGACGTGTTCCTTGCCATATGGCAAGTCACACGGTGAAGATAGATTGTCAAAATCACTTATGAGTGAATGGAAAGTTGACGTCATTTTAGATTTTATGAAATGGGAAGTTGAAGAGTCAAATGTGGGTTACCTTGTTTTGGATGTCCCACATAGAAACAATAAGAGAGCTTATGTGGGTGTTTGGGAAGTGAGTTTTTATGTAGGTTTTTTTAGTTGTAGGATATTATTATAGAAATTTTTTTTGATATTTAGAAAGATAGTTGGGTTTTTTTGTGGTTGGATGTGATGTTTGTGAGAGAAAAAGTGAAATAATTATGAAGTTGGATGTGATATTTTATTTGGATGTGTTTTTTTTTGGTTTTGCAAAAATTTTGTCTTTTAGTGAAAAAAAAAAAAAAAAACCTAAACCCAAAACTTGCCAAACACCACCTATATGAG
This sequence comes from Camellia lanceoleosa, assembly GCA_025200525.1. Taxonomy (NCBI): domain Eukaryota; kingdom Viridiplantae; phylum Streptophyta; class Magnoliopsida; order Ericales; family Theaceae; genus Camellia; species Camellia lanceoleosa. The sequence continues at coordinate 80,747,384 of CM045766.1, forward strand.
TATATAAGTTTTAGGTTGACATACTTGGGATGACCCCTAAGGGGCACCCTAAGTTTTGTAAGGAGGGGAGTTATGGACAAAATGGGCTTGACCCAAATCCACCATACACGCTATTTATTGCTGCTCGTCCCGTGGTGTGGGTTGTGGGTCGGGTCCTACCTTAATTTTTTGGACAAAATCCATTTGAATTTTTTCAAATTCTGGTGGGAAAATTTGAAATCCTAACGGATTAATTCAAAAATTTGCTCCAAAATTCGAATTCGAATTTTTGCTTCTTGGAACAGTGCCTCTCCAGTCGCCTCTCTTCCAGCGATTCCAGGTTTCATACCTGTTTGAAGGATTTTCTACCATTCCAAATAGATACTTCTTGGCCTATAAATACAAGATCCTCCAACAAATTCTATTCATTCAATTTTTCTTTCCCATTTTCCTTTTGTACTGTATTTTTTCTTCATACTAGTTCTTAGAGTTTTAAAAGGATTTCAGAACTTAGGTTTTGGTTTGCCAAAATAGATTGTTTGTAGTGCTACTACAATTTGTATAAGTGATCATTGTATCTTGGGAGATAGACGTCGATAATCCGTGAGCACCTGTGCGACGGCGAATCTGTCTCAAGAACAGAGTGTCCCACACTCGACTTGATCATTTTTTGTTGTCTTTCCTGTAAGTAATTTATTTACTTTGTTTTTGTTTTAATTTTTTTTCCACAGATGATTGTTCCAACAATCTTAAGACATAATGAAATTATTCTGTTTATACAAAATTTTTTGTTTGTTTCCTTTCAAACTTTCTTTTTAGTTTTATTACATAAATTATTTTCTGTGTAAAGTTTGTTCGAAATTAATTTTGAATTTTTAGAAAAGAATATTCTTGGTTTTCATTAATTAAAATTCTGTTTTTCAGTATTTTAATTTTTAAAGTTTACAAATAATATTCTGTGTGGAATTAATTTGATTAAATAAAAGTTTATTTTCAAAATTACTTTGAAATAAAAGTTACAACTTTTTTTTTTTTTACTGAATTATATTCTGTGTTTTTTGGTTAATTTTTTTTATGTAGTATAAAATTATAATTATAATTCTATTTTATAATTTAGAATTCAATGGCTACTGAAACTTATAATCCGACCGGTGTTGCAACTGCCCCAATCCCTCTTACTGTTGTGACAGTCCTGGTCAATCATGGAGAAAAGCCAGAAAAGTTCCTAGGAACTAACTTTAAAAGATGGCAGCAGAAATGCTGTTCTATTTACGACATTAAATCTACCATGTTTCTTTGTGAAGATGCTCCTGTGCTGAAAGAGGAAGAAATAGACTGACAAGTGGTTGTTGCGGTAGATGCTTGGAAGTATGCAGATTTCTTTTGCTGCAACTATATCTTGAATGGGCTTGATAATACATTGTACAACGTTTATAGCCCTATCAAGATGACAAAGGAACTATGGGACTCATTGGAGAAAAAATACAAAACAGAAGATGTTAGCTCGATGAAATTTGTGGTGGGCAAATTTCTAGATTTTGTGATGGTTGATTCAAAGACTATGATCAGCCAAGTTCAGGATCTCCAACTTATCTAGCATGACATCTTTGCAAAAGACATGTCACTAAGTGAGTCCTTCCAAGTCGCTGCCCTATTTGAAAAATTACCATAAGGATGGAAGGAATTCAAGAACTATCTCATGCACAAGTACGAAGAAATGACTTTGGAAGAATTAATTGTATGACTGAGAATTGAGGAAGAAAACTGAATTTCTGAGAAGAGGGATGGAAAACATCTTATGGAGTCAAAAGCTAATGTGGTAGAACATGCACCAAATGCAAAGAAATGGAAATATATCGGAGAAAGTTCATCACAAGGCTCTAAGGGAGGGAAAACCAAGAAATTCAAGTTTAATGGCAAATACTACATCTGTGACAAAAAAGGACACTAGGCCAAAGATTGTCGTAGCAAGTGTAAAGAAAAAAGAAGTTCAAGTAAGAAACCTGCTCAAGCGAATGTTACCAAAGTGGACCGAATCTCCAATGGTGTTGATGACATAAACCTTTCATTCGTGGTGTCTGAAACCAACCTTCTCCGAAATCTTAAAGAATAGTGGGTGGACACTGGTGCTACTCGTCATATCTGTGCCGACAAAAAAATATTCTCCTATTCTATGGTAGACAATGGAGAACAACTGTTAATAGGCAACTCCTCGACGTCTAAAGTAGAAGGACAAGGAAAGGTTATACTGGAAAGGAACTCACCCTCAATAATGTGCTGCATGTACCGAACATTTGCAAGAATCTTGTTTTCGAATCTTTGTTGAGCAAGAATGAGTTTAGGCTAGTTTTTTAGAGTGACAAATTTGTACGTACTGAAAACAGGATGTATGTAGGAAAATGTTACATGAATGATGGCTTTTTCGAAATGAATGTAATGACTATTGTATCTTCTATGATTAATAAAAATACATCTTCTTCTTACTTGCTGTTTGAGTCTTCAAATTTATGGCATGGTAGACCAGGATATGTTAATTATGGATCTTTACTTAGATTAATTAATATGAAATGTTTACCTAAATTTGAAATTGATGCAAATCATACATGTGAAATTTGTGTTGAGGCAAAATTACTAAAACTCTTTTTCATTCAATTGAAAGAAGTACTGAGCCACTTGAATTCATTGATAGTAACATTTGTGATTTTAAATCAATTCAAACTAAGAAAAAATATTTTATCACTTTCATAGATGACTATACTAGATATAGTTATGTTTATTTAATTCGAACTAAGGACAAACCTTTGGAAACTTTCATTCAATATAAGAATGAAGTTGAAAATCAACTTGGCAAGAAAATTAAAATTCTAAGAAGTGATAGAGGTGGTGAATATGAATCACCTTTTGGTGATTTTTGTAAAGAACATGAAATAATTTATCAAACCACCGCTCTTTACTCACCTTAGCAAAATGGAATTGCTGAAAGGAAAAATATAACTTTAAAAAAAATGATAAATGCCATGTTAATAAGTTTTAGATTAGCTTAGAACTTTTGGGGGGAGATAATACTTTCTGCTAATTATATTCTTAATAAAATATCTTAAAAAAAAGTGAATCAAACACGTTTTGAAATGTGGCATGGAAGAGTACCATCCTACAAATACTTAAAAGTGTGGGGGTGTTTGGCTAAAGTAGCTATTCCTAGTCCTAAAAAGACTAAGATAGGTTCGAAAACAGTTGTTTGCATATTCATCGGTTATGCCAGGAATAGTAGTGCATATCGGTTTTTGATTTATAAGTCAAAACACTCAGAAATACATGCAAATACTATTATTGAATCTAGAGATGGATCATTCTTTGAACATGTGTTTTCTAATAAAACTTGACAAGAGACTGGTACTAACAAAAGATCTTATGATGCTATTACTAATCATGATCAAGAAAAATATAAAGTACAGGAGCAATAGATAGATCAAAATGAAGAAGAGGAACTGTAACGCCCCGAAATAAATACAATATATCCATCTCATAACAATTTATAAGCTTTCATTAATCAGAGTTTAATATACAAAATGTGACACATGCGATATACATTCATAAACAGCACATCTTGAATCTACAGTATTTGTTACAAGATGATGAAAAGAAATGAAAACTAAACAGATAATCATTAGCCTTAAAGGCTTATATCTTTCCAAGTCAATACTTGGATACATCAAAAGTGAGTCTTAAGATTAATACATATAAAGCCTTAGGCTTGTACAAAATTAAATACAAAAATACAACACTGAGCCTTCAACTCAACAGTCCTTCCAAGCTAAGTCATTGATGGAGGCATATCACCAGTATCTGAAAATGGTTTTCCCATATAGGGTGAGCCAAAACTTAGTAGAAATACTACAATACAATGTATAAATCTTAATGTGGGGGCCGAATATCGGGAGACGTAAAGAGGCCGAATAGTTGGACCTAGAGAGTCGAAATTCATATATCGCAGTCGACTCTATCTTATACATACAAATCTAGAGGTACCATATTCGGCCAAATAACCAGTTGAGTAAGGGGCCGAGTGAAGAGCGGTTTGCAACAAAAGGAGCTGAGTAAATAGTTATATGACGAATTGAAGATGGGCCCAGCCCTAGAGCCCAAGAAAGAAAAGATATAAATAGAAGAACATCATCCAGAGAGAGGTATGTGAGAACTAATACTTTGAACTTAAGACTCAAGCTATCACGAGAGGATACATTGACTTATCCATTGGAGTGTTAATTCTGGCACCCTCAACCTGAGTGTTCATTCTTTTTTAGGTTACCAGCTGAGGGTCTTGAGCGTCACATTGGATCGGAAGAGTATTTCCAAAACCACTTCTCCACAGTTGGCGCCGTCTGTAGGAATACTCAACTACATCCATGGCGGGCGTAATGGAAGATCCTCCGATAGTCGTTGACGAAACCGACCAGAGAGATGACCTAACTCCAACGAACATGCTGGGACCGGAGAATATCACCGCGAGACGTGCCTTGAACTTTGACTCCGTTGCCCATACTTCACCCTCAACTTCAGCACATGAGACAATGCAAGTGATTATGGAACAGGTGAAGCAAAACGAACAGAGATTAGAAAACATGATTGCTGAGAATGAGTGCCTCCGTTAGGACTTGGCCTCGGAAGTAGCAAAATCCAATCAAGCTACACGCCAAGATCCGGGACGAACTCTAAGAGTGGGTGGTCGAAGACCTCGAGTTCGAAGGCAATATAGTGACAGCGACTCTGACTCATTATCCCCAAAGCCCAAAAAGGAGGGGCGACTCGAAACTACCAGTTCCTCTGAAGAGAGTCCATGTGCAAGGCATAAGCGAAGACGAAATGGTTCGGACAAAGAAGACCAGCACGATCCCTTTGTGTGACGGATCGCAAAAGTAGTACAACCCAAGAAGTTCAAAGCCCCGTCGTTCACCTTGTACGACGGAAAATCGGACTCCACTGATCATATCCGTCATTATAAGCAAGCCATGACGCTGTATGCAGACGACGAGGCTCTCATGTGCAGAATATTTTCGAGCAGTTTGGGACCACTGGCCGTTAGATGATATTATAATTTGGAGCCGGCGTTGATTAAGAGTTTCCATCAACTATAGAAATCCTTCAGGGCAAAATTCATCACCAATGAGGTCTAGCCGAAGCAAGCCGACTCTCTCTGGGCAATGCAAATCCAGCTAGGAGAAACCTTACGAGCGTATTTGGCGCTCTATTGGGAATGCTTTAATCTTGTCGATGATACTTGCAACGACTCCATGGCCATTACCGCCTTTAAAATGGGTTTGCATCCTGATAGTGCTCTCCCCAGTTCCTTGACTAGAAGACCCCCCAAAACAGTTTGGTCGTTGATGAAGAAAGTCGTGGAATACTACAAAGTGGAAGATGACGCCTTGCGGGTTAAAGCTGGAAACATGGCCAACAAGACGGTCCCTTCTGAAATAGCTCAGTCGGTAAATTTTGTACTACCTCAGAGCCCTGAACCACGACATCGGGCTAAATGAGACAAGAGATGCGATTCTCGCCGATCAAACGACCAATGCTCCCACCGAGCTAATGAACAACTTCAAGTAGATAACAGGCACACAAGGCGCACAGACAAGAAATATACGGAGTTGACAGAGCCGATCAGTGCGGTTATGTCTAAAGTCCAACACTTTCTGTTCTTCAAATGGCCGTCCAAAATGGTAAGACCTCCCGATACTAAAAGACGGGATAGGCGGTGCGAGTATCACAAGGACCACGACCATGATACTGAGAGTTGTTATGCATTGAAGGATCACCTGGAGGAATTGGTACAAGATAGTCAGCTCCAACAGTACATTCGAAAAGGCAACTCAACCAAAGCAATAGCCTTACGGCTGGATTTACCTTCGCTTGGCGTGATCCACATGATATACAGCTGTAACAACGCCCGCGGGGGACCTCGCTACAGCTCGGACTCGGTTTTTGTTGCGGTTCTTAATCTTGAACCAAAGAGTCAAAATCCGGCAAATCGTTTTGAAGAAAAACAGATTTTTTGAAAGAAGTGCCAAACATGGACTGCTTTGCCAGATAACAGAGTCGCCACCTAAATATTTTAAAATGGGAAATTTAGGAAACCCTGACTCGGTGCCGAAAGGCCACGTGTCCGTCATCACCAAAGTTGGCTCGGGAACTTAGGTACGATTAGGGAAGGTCACATCGTGAGCACCCCCTCTCGCCGGCCAAAGACCGCCTCTACTAACCATGATATCTGCTTTTGAAAACTTTGTGCGTTTATTCCTAAGTATTTGCCTAGATTACTATGTGATGCTCGCAAGAAACAAGTATAGATCGGGCCGTTCGAATTGGAACAAAACATTTCATGTTTGTTTGTTTGAAAATGGTGTGATGGTGCTACCCAAGGTAGGCTAAAATGGATTTGCCACCTCGTGTGGGCTTAGAAAACAAAGGATGTTGCCACTATCTAGTGGGCTTAAAACAAACATTTGATGAATTATTCCACTTCAGATAACTCAACCTCCACCCACAGGCATTCAAGGCAGTTATATCACATAAGCAGTTAGCCTCATGGCAAGCATGCTATCATGGCAACACTCACACGCATGCAAGTATGCTAAAGCATAACAACTTACCGAGTACTCCAAGCCAAAATAGAAAACTGATTAGAAATCATGCATGATCCTAAGTATACAGAATTGCCTAATGCAACACATGCAAAATGCAACTATAGCAGGCTCGGCTATTCTAAAGATGGCATGTGAGATGCAACATCTATCATATATTCAACTTGGAATTGAAATACAGATGCAGTTTGTATGATGCGCCGAGCCCGGTGCGTGCAAAACAGATGAATGATGCAAACATGCTGTCATGCTGTATGCTAATTGAAATATGCCCTATATCTAACCATCCAAAGCGGATAAATAAAAGGGAGAAAGACGTGGGGTTGGAAGACATACATCACACTCACCCACCCTTATTACAATTTTGCCCTCGCGCAGAGGGTCCGAATAAATATACAATCCCAAATGAAAGAATATTACAGTCCGAAATATACAGTCCGAATAAATATACAAATTGAACTGGAAAATAGTAAAAATTGGCATGCAAGCCGTGGATTCTTGCTCTCGATGAATAGTATATGCCGGTCACTGGCCAGAAATCCACCGATGCCCCGATTAGCCTCGCTTGCGCTTTCCTAATTGCGTGCCGATTCAAAAGTCGATAATTCTTCATTTTTGCCGCAACGAGAGAGGGAAAGGGCATAGCAGTATTTCACAAATATATGCATGTCTCGATCCTCGCCACCAATCACGATATCGATGCATGATGGCCGAGGAGCAGACGGTAACAACTCAATATTGGGATGAATACACATGAATGCTACGAAATGAGATGCCTCGAAATGCGTGCCCACGCACGCAAACCGAGGCGATGATGAAAGATGAAAATCGGATAAACCGGCGCCTCGGGCGCGTGCCCACAGCGCCGCAAACCGAGGCGATGATGAAAGATGAAAATCGGATGAAATGGCAGCCGGCGCGCGCGTGCCACAGCGCGCAAACCGAGGCGATGATGAAAGATGAAAATCGGATAAATCGGCAGTTTCGGCGCGTGCCCACAGCGCCGCAAAACCGAGGCGATGATAAAGATGAAAATCGGATAAACCGGCGCTCAAGTGTGCCCACAGCGCCGCAAACCGAGGCGATGATGAAAGATGAAAGTCGGATAAACCGGCAGCCAAGGCGCGTGCCCACAGCGCCGCAAACCGAGGCGATGATGAAATGCAAAGAAATGGCATATGGAATGCCTAAATGGACTTACACCAACATGGGAGAGCCTCAGCTCACTCACATAGGAGGCAGTCGGATGAAAACAAAGTTGCCTCGAAACGCGTGCCCGCGGACACGCAAATCGAGGCAATGATGTAGGAGCATGAAAATGCAAATTGGGCTTACGCCGACATGAAAGGGCCTTAACCACACTCACATATGCTGCCGGAATGATAAGAATGAGGCGCCTCGAAGTGCGTGCCCATTGGCACGCAAACCGAGGCAATGCAAAATGATAATTAATGGCATAGGGAATGATATGTAAGCATGGAAATGGAATTTCAGCACCTAAATAAAGGGGAAAACAGCCCCGAAACGATTCGAAATGACACTCGAAGCATGCATTCATCCCGAAAATGTGAAATTAAGCCCCGAAATGGCCTATAGCCATGCTATACATGCAAAATATGATCATGGCAGCAAGAACAGTAGCAAGGAAGTCCCAAATATGGCATTTTTCAGTAACAAACATGGCCAAAATGCAAGCATAGATAGATCAACAATAGCATGCAAAGTTAGTGGCCAAAAGAGGAGTATTGAGACAAGTGATATATGCAAACCCCAAATGGACAAACTTTCCTCTACAACATTGAAGATGAGATAAAAATAAGCACAATTGCAGAAGATGACATCCTCAAAATCAGAATAAAATCATGCTAACAATTCCATACAAAAATGGAGCTCAAAAGAGGCTATAACAAGAGTCATGCAATGCACACACCAAATGACAAAACTTTCTTCATGAAACATGTAAAGGGGGTCAAAATAAGACCCCTATCAGTTCTGACCAAGAGCTAAAACCACAAGCACAAAAGGTTACAAAACATGCAAGATTTAAGGCCTAAAATGGATTTCAAAGAGAGGTGGTGTATAGAATGGCCAAATGAGGTTGAGCCCTTCTACAATGTTGTAGAGGGGCTCAAAATAAGCACAAAACCAGTAGGGGTCGGAGCCCCAAAAACAAAAGGAAATAGGCCTAAACTAGCATGCAAGATGATGGCATAAAAGCTAGGTATTGAAACAAGTATATCATAGGAGCATCAAATGAAGTTGAGCCCTTCTACAAAGTTGTAGAGGGGCTCAAAACAAGCACAAAATCAGTATGGGTCGGACCCCCAAATCTCAACCAATTGGAGTATAGAAATGAATCAAGAAAAAGCCCTAAAAGTTGGTTTTGAAGACTTGCCCTTGAAGACTTGTCTTTCTTTGATTCTTGGCTTTGATTTGTAGCTTCTCAACCTCTGAAATTCACTTCCTAGCGGCTAGAATGATGGTGGGGATGGTGAAGCTAGGTGTTGATGAAGAGAAGACCTAGGGACTTAGAAGCTTTTTGAGGTTTTGAGCTATGAAAATGGAGGTTTTTGGAGAAGTGTTCTTGAAGACAAATTTTCCAACCTTGAAGAAGGAGAGGGAGGGGCCCTCAAATAGGCAAGAAATGGGGTGTAAAAGGGGAGGGAAAGCACCCAATCTTTCCCTCCCGAAATATCCCCCGGATGCCCCGGGATATGTTGGAAGATATCGGGACAAATGGACAGTCAGAAGCAAGAATCGCCGGCCAGTAATTTAGGAGGTGGCCGCCACCACCCCACTGTCGGCCACCACCCAAATTACCCGACCGCCACCTCAAAAACCAACTTCAAAATTTCTGCCGACCACCATACAAGAGTGTCCTCCCAAGTGTGTAGGATAAGGCCCCAGGTTGGAATCGCAACACCGAACCGTAAGTCACAACATAGAACTTGAAAGAGAGGCTCAAACGAATGCACCATTTCGCCGACCACCATACCAAAGTGTCCTCCCAGATGTGTAGAGCAAGGATCCAAGGTTGAATTTGGCAACATTGAACCAAGAGCCACAACATAGAGCTTGAAGGAGAGGCCCAAAATGAACTCCATAATTTCGCCGACCAAGATACCAAAGGGTCCTCCAGATGTCCCGATCACAGATATGTAACTTTGCTTGGAAGAAAATACCCCAAGGTGTTCAACATTGGCCCTATGAGCAAAACGGGTTCGGAGGAGCGAAACCGTTATCTCGATAATTGCTGGCCTCCCACCCCCAAAGGATCTTCCCGATGTTGAAACAGAGGTACCGCCAAGTTTGAACAAAAACTAATGAGAAATGAACGTCGGCCAAAACCGAGCAAATCGATCCCGAAAATGGGTCATGGGTGCCGGAAGTGGTGTTCGGCAACAAGTGGGTATCTCATGACCCCAAAGGTCCTCTCGAATGACAAAACAGAGGTACCGCCAAAAACCGGAGAAGATGGATGCGAAATGAATGCTTGGGACCAAAACCGCTCAATTTGGGGGGCCCGAAACCGCTTATGAGCACCGAAGTGGCATACGGCCACGGCGGGCATCGGGGCCCCAGGTTCTCGAAATATTAAACAGAGGTCTCCGCCAAAACCGGAGAAGGCCGATGCAATGAATGCTCGGGACCAAAACCGCCGGTTTGGGGTCCCGAAATGGGTCGCCGCACCTAAGTGGTGTTCGGCCGCTGGCGGGCATCAGGCCCCAAAGGTCCTCTAACACTAAAACAGAGGCACATGCCAAAACCGGAGAACTCGGAGATGGTTGGGCGGTCCCGAGCCGAGGCACGCTGCCCGACGGCCCAAACCGGAACCGCCCGAATGGGCAAATGGCCTACGCCACGAAACGTAGCTCACGGCCACCGGAGATAGTCTACGGACCACTCTTCCTCAGAGAGAAAACAGAGAAAACCGAGCCCGGTTCGCAAACCGAGACAAGGTAGAGAAGATGGTCTTAAGTCCGGAGGCAGGCACGCGCGTGACTCGACTTCAACAAGCACAAGATGCAATATCACCGAAGCGCCAACCGGTGACGCTCGAAGTCTTAAGGTCGGTCAAAAATGGGTGTCTACAGCTGTTCTCTTGATGTAACTCTAAGTCAAGAAGTGACGGAGTGAATGTCAAAGCCTGTGAGACGACCCATTTTTGACAAGGCCAAGACTTAGACAAACAATACGAGATAAACAGAGATATGTGCCCGCAGTGGGGCAAAGTGCAAAGTGATAGGCGCGAGCCGATGATCATGCAAATGCAAAGAAGTCAGAATGAAGGTGTATTGACAAATAGATGCAACAGCTTTTAAGCAAGAATGCAAAGCAAACAACTACATTTCATGCAGCTTAGGAATGCGAGAATCATTCAATTCTCGCCGCTCACACGGAGAAGATACGATACCAAGGCGATTCGTCTGTCGCACCAAATTTCAAATGAACCGTACATACAATATCGCGGCTCGCAAAATAGAGAAATGCAACAAGAACAATATGCCGACAACATATATTCAATGTGATTCATATGATTCCAAAAGTTCGACACACACGTCGGGCGAATCTAATGCAACGTAACGCGAGGAAAGGTAATGCGCGACAACGCATGTTTATGCACAGAAAGTTCGGTATATCAAAAAAAACACATACGACGACGCAAAACAATCACGAGAATGCAAATTAGGAGCCAAATAATGACAAATGAGCACAAATCAGGATGCCCAGTTGTTGCACAATAACAAGCCGAAAACGCTGCTCGGGCGACGGCAATGATCGCGCCTCTCGATTTACATTCCGAGAGGTCACAACATGTTTAAAAAGGATACACTCGATTTTGATGAGTAATGATGAGACACATATGTCGAATTTGTAATTAAAGTTTCAATGAGCAATTGCCAGTAGTGTACTTTTCTTCAACTTTTTCGGGTCCCCGGAGCTCCGATTTTCCTTAAAGTTTGCAGAGAGGCAGGGGAGGGAGTGGGGAAGATGGTCGGCCAGGTCTCCATCCTAGGAGAGGCCATCGGCCAGGGGAGGAAAAGGGAGTGGCCGGCCAGTTGTGTTAGGTGGCTTGTCGGCCACTTACCCAAAAGTGGGGGCATTTTGGTCATTTTTGCATTTTCTATATATACACCTCCATTGCCTCCAAATCACACCCAAAGTTGCAAAACTTCTTCCTCTTGCTCTCTAGGCCACTTTCTCTCAGATCTGCATTTTATACGCGTCCCTACCTCCCACGCAGTTGTTTTTATAAATCTTTCAGATTTAAGCACTTTGAAGCGACTAAATTTCGACTTTGGGGCTTCTCTTCTCATTTTCACCACTTGAGGTAATTTTGTTTCAATATTTGGAAAATTTTCCGGGGTTGACTTTTGTTGACTTTTTTCATTTCGAGAGTTGACTTTTGTTGACTTTTTTCCAATTTTGGCCCATTTTGCTCATTTTTGCTCCTCTTGCAGATTTCTCGCAATGGCGTGTCATTTTCCTCACGACGGAGGTTTTCCTGCGTCGAGATGATTTTGACTTTATGGTATTCTCACGGGTTCGCCTTTCTTTCCCGACGATATGTTCCTGGCTCATATAGGCTTCCGCGAGCCACTTTCCGCTATTTTACCGATTTTAACGATCGAAAGCACCGGACCTTCTCTTCACGAGAGCCGGAGCAAAGACCTCTCCTATGATGCAGAGGTATTTTATTATCCGTGATCTTCGTGCATTCTCAGACTTTTGCCATGCTTAGACACAGCTTTAGCTTATTTACACAAGATTTGTATTTTGAGCATGTGACTTAGCCACTTGAATTTCATGAACACTTGGCACATTGAATAATTGTGAACGCACAAAGGCACCTTATTTAGAAATTGAACACAGCTCCAACATTGATTCATCAAGACACACAAGTTGAAAATGAGCACACAAAGACATATCGACTAAGAGTAGGACACGCAGCTCCAAAACTCGATTTTCAACACACACCCATTTTGAAGCGAACACACAAACCACGATTAAAAAGTAGAACACATGTTCTAAACTTGAAGCAATCAACACACATTCCAGATTTGAAGTGAACACACGTTTAATCGACGCTGAGTAGAACACACACCCAATTTGAAGTGAACACACAAATTAATCGATGTTGAGTAGAACACACATCCCAAACTTGAAGCAAACGCACACCCATCGATGTTGAGTAGAACACGCCCCAAACTTGAAGCGAACACACAAACCATCGATGTTGAGTAGAACACGCAGCCCAAACTTGAAGCGAACACACAAACCATCGATGTTGAGTAGAACACACGGTCCCAATTTGAAGCTTAACACACGCCCCATCGACGTTGAGAGTAGAACACATACCCAAACTTGAAGCGAACATACCCATCGATGTTGAGTAGAACACGCAATTCCAATTTGAAGCGAACACCATTTAATCGACGTTGAGTAGAACACACAGCCCCAAACTTGAAGCTTAACGCATACCCATCGATGTTGAGTAGAACACGCAGCCCCAATTTGAAGCGAACACACGTTTAATCGATGTTGAGTAGAACACACATTCCCGATTTGAAGCTTAACGCATACCCAATCGATGTTGAGTAGAACACGCAATTCCAATTTGAAGCGAACACACACTTAATCGATGTTGAGTAGAACACACAGCCCCAAACTCGGATGTAATCAAACTTTGAACACGCAGCCTCAAATACCAAATTCTATCGAACACGCAAATTTGCTTACTTCATTTGCACACGTTTCATTTTCGCTTTTATTTGCACACGCCTCATTTTCACTTCATTTGTCGATCCATGCATTGATTCTAAATGCAGTTCGTTTCTGACAAAGGCGAGGATATGGCCCGGCCACCAAGAAGGGAATGGTATTTTGAGCTCCTAAGTCGTCCGGATTGGTCGATCTTGCAGATTTGGGCCATTCTCACAGAGGGTTATCTCGTTGCCTCATTAGTAGGACCCTATTTGCACTTTTAGCGGAGAGGTGGTGGGACACTACCAATTCCTTCCATTTTTCATGACGGGACATGACCATGACCTCACTGATTTCTATGCTCACCGGCCTAGACTTAGGCGGTAGGCCCATTCCCTATGACGAGGATATGGGTCAGTGGCAGGCTGCCTGGATGCATTTGTTGGGGACACACCCGCTTATAGACAGAGGTTCGGGGGAGTCCGCTACTCCAGGTTTGCTTCCTATTTCCCATGCCACAGATGGAGCCCGAGACTCTCGAGGAGGCGAGCAAGACGCCTGTGGTTTCCTCATGTACCTCTCTGCACCACCTTGTTCACGATAGAGGAACATGGTAGGGTTGTACTTATCGAGCCTGGTAGACCTATCACAGTGAGCCAAGATGATTGGGGCGGCACTGCCCGGCTACCCTTTATCGCTACATGAGCGCTAGCCTCGCACACGAGGGGATTCTACTCAAGCCACTCGAGAGCCCGGGAGGTACATTCCGCCCTCTTGATTTACATTTTGCTCCTCATTACTTGCTCATCGCACACACACGGGCGACTTTGCATTCTCAGATTCTCGCCTTTAGCACTTTGTACTCACACTCAGATTGCCTTTCTCACCGTGGGTGTATGTGTACTTCCCCACATTGGCTCGGAGATGGAGGTGGTGGGACCTCCTATGACTCCATTTTCTTTGATGTTTGAGGGCGAGCATCCGGCGAGGCCTCGAGAGACTCTCTCTCTCGCGACGATACTTTGATACTGCTCGAGCGACAGAGGTATTGCTTGAACTCTCGCCTTTTATTTTTATCTTTGATCCGCTCAGATATCCGATTGACCGATTTGTATATCGTTATCCACAGATCACCGCGCAACTTTTGGGCGCCTTTCGATGACGAGCTCGAGACTCAGACTCGAGCGCCGAGTTGTTGTCAAGATAGATTCCTCGCCGAGGGACCGCCGGCAGGTTTGGTTCTCGGGAACGCTTTCACAAATATGGGGGCGATTCTCAGACACTCGCCAGGCCTCCGCACACCATGCGGATCCGATAGATTATCCCCGAGGAGGTCGAAAGCAAGATATGCAGGCGTTGATGCTTTGTTGCATCATCTCGATGGGAACTACGCCACCTACCGCCAAGATATATTTGATGCCCCGCTGACGGAGTGCGGCTCCCAAGACGGAGCTTCATCCGGTGCACCGCCTTCGAAGTCGCTACCATGCTACAGATATCCCTTCTTCTAGCGGTCGGCAGATCCGAGGTGGGGGCGCTCGATCCCTCCGATCCCTCCGCCTCTTGATCATCCAGGTGGCTGACATGCCGACCGAGTTGACGAATCCGCGATTTGGGGACGCCTTACGATTCCGCTAGAGCCTCCTCCGCCTCGATCACAGATATGTTAGAGACCCCGACTCGCCGATATGTTTTTTCACTTTTGATTTATCACGATATTTGAACATTGATTCCGCATCGATAGTTTTGCATTTGTATTCGCAGCCTCGTTGAATATACTGGACGAAGCCGCCGATGCTAGCCACATTCGAGGGCATGATCCTTCGGAGGGAGACGCAGATGAGCATCGTGGGTGTAGAGGTACTCTTCATTTTCCCTGTACTAGCATGTTTCTGATGCTGCTCTAGCTTTAGACCTTCTGCTATATTGATAGACTGTGTAGAGCACATCTGACACACACCCTTTTCACATTCTGCATTTACACCTGCTTTTTATGCTTGAACTGATGTATTGCACTTTGCATCTTCAGATGCCTCCCGTATATGCTTCATCACGGGCCAGGCCACCGGGGCCCTCTCAGAGAGGTCGAGGTGCTAGACCTACCCGAGGTACAGGGACTGGAGGAGCTGGGCCATCCAGGTCTCATCGAGGAGTCAAGGAGGAGGGTCGCTCACAGACGCAGGCACCCATTGTTGAGGATGACGAGGAGGAGGTGGTCGCAGCCACATATCAAAGACATCTCCGGAGAAGGAGGCTCCTGTCTCGGCCCGGAGGGGGATTTAGCCCGAGGGGATCCGGAGGATGACAGCTCCGATCCAGATGGTGATGATGATGTAGAGATTATCCCGCAGAAGAGGATGAGGGGGCCTCCCCCTTCTCGCTCCCGAGGGCACTGATGTTATTTCCTGTTTTATTCTACTTTTTAGCTAGTAGTTTGTAGCATTTTGCACATTGTTAGGCGCTTTTATTTTCTCAGAAACTTGTACCTTTATTGTTGTAAGACATGATGAAATGAAACAAATTTTTGAAAAGATGTTGTATTTGAAATTCTCAAAGATCGCATCGCATTATTTTGCACAAAATGGAATTGAATGGAAATGCCTCATGTATTTACCGTTAGGTAGGGAACCGACGAACAAAGCAAAACAAAACGACTCGCTAAGAAATAAAACAGAATCTTAGCGAAGTTTACAACTCGATAAACAAAGTACAATAATGTTAACGACTAATAGACAAGACCTAACAAAATTGTGTAATCAAAAGTAACAACTCAAAACGCAAAACGCGAAAATGACAAAAACTTACAACTCAATAAGCAAAAACAACAACTCGATAAGCAAAAATACAACACGATGCACTTCGGATGGACTATCCGGATAGTGGAGTGTATCCAAAATTGATAGGCTCGATGCCTTCATCGCCGGAGACAACCAGACGGCAGGAGTCCACTATCGCTATAGGTAATATTTCCCACCCAAGCTCACTTGTATTTGCTTACATCACTGACCCTGCCCGACTTTTCTCGCAAAAACCCTTATCTTACTTTTCTCTCGTCAGACATCTCTATTCTTTATTCTCTCATTTTTTCATCCCTCCCCGTATATGGTTGACGGAGAAGTTGCAAGTTGTGGACTCTGCCCCGCCTATCCAAATCACAGTTACTTTTTTCGCAATGCCTAGTTAATGCTCCCGACGAGAGCTGGTGGTTCGAATGGATGCACAACTTGGCAGCAGATCGCATTGCATGGCGCCGTGCCTGGCTTAATCTTTCAAATATGAGCTACAAAGATGTTCCAGATACCGGATCCGCCTCGACGGCTTGACTCATCAGATATTTTATTTCCCATCTGCATTCGCGCCAGTCATACAAGTTGGGCCTAAGTTGGCATCTCAAGCTTCGACTAGCTCGAGGGGGCGCAGGACACCGACCAGACTATGCCCCATTTATTGCTTTTATTAGTACTTTCAAAGTTTTTATGAATGTAATAAAAAGCAACTTCAATTGTATGCAAGAGCGTAAGAACTCGCTTCAAAACAATGAAATTGAAGGTTGTGGTAAAAATTCTCCGCTTTTGGTCCAAAATGGTCTTAGTTGTGAAAAGATTAATTTGAACAAAGTCAACTTTTATGAAAACTTTTCAAAACTATTTTCGATATGGATCGAATCGACACACCAAATCACACCGAGATACACAACCTCAATCCTAGCAACCGGAAAGTTGCCCCTAGTTTGAAAAAGGTGTTTGCAAAGTGCGGCAACGGAAAGTTGCCCCTAGTCCGATGATGCCAAGAACACTCCATTGCAACGGAAAGTTGCCCCTAGTTTGAATAGCACTGCATCGAGATCGAGTGAATGCCGATGAATAAAGATGACCGAGGTGATCAAAATGGACTAAGTTGATCGGGAAAAGATTGTGACCGAACTTCAAGATGAAGTCGCCACGATCCCAAAGATGGGAATCAAGTCTTACGAAGTTCGGAGGTCGTTCACCGAGTGTTTTTGCTCTCCTTTGCGCCTAACTTTTGCCAAGGCCGCCTTTATGGTTTTCAACCTTATGAGCTCGCTTTTATAATTTTCAAATTTTCTATGCTCGAAGTTTTGCCTAGGTCGCCTTTTCGGTTTTCGCCTAGCGAGCCTCTCAGGATAATATTTCTTCAACTTGTCCATGTTGATCGGTTGAGAGAACTCCAAGCCATCTAGATCCATCGTAACCACAGCCCACCGCTGTATTGACTTGATGATGTAAGGACCAAATTCAATTGGGTCTCGAACTTGCCCTTGGCTCGTGGATGGGAGCCCCGTTGTCCTGAGTACTAAATCTCCTTCTTTAAATTCTCGACTTAACCTTCTTGTTAAAAGCCCGGCGATTTCATGCTGATAACCCCGAACGTGGTACGTTGCTTTCAATCTCCTTTCATCAAAGAGCATGAGTTCTTCAAATCTATTCTCGCTAACTGCTTTCACTTATCCGCACTCGCCAATACTCTCAATGACGGAACCTCAATCTCGATAGGTAGAACGGCCTCCATCCCGTAGACTAATGAATACGGAGTCGCCCCAAAGAGAAGTTCGATTGAAGTCCTCAGAGCCCCATTGCAGCAAATGGCGCCTTATCCGCCACCCGATAGGTTTCCACCATCTTCCGTAGTATGCGCTGATGTTCTTGTTGGCGGCCTCAACCGCCCGCTGGTTTGCGGCCGTAAGTAGACGACTTATGAAAAGCCACGCTGTATTTCTCCAACAAGTCAATCACCTCCTTCTTGAAGTGGGAACCATTGTCGAGACTATTTCATTTGGGACTCAGAGTACGTATAATGTTGTTTCGATGAATTTTGCAACGCGTGAAGCTTTCAACACCGCTGAAGATTGGGCCTCAACCCACTTCGTGAAATAATCTATCGCCACGAGGATGAACTCATGCCCGCTCGAATTCTTCGCGTAATA
Source organism: Camellia lanceoleosa (assembly GCA_025200525.1). Lineage (NCBI taxonomy): Eukaryota > Viridiplantae > Streptophyta > Magnoliopsida > Ericales > Theaceae > Camellia > Camellia lanceoleosa. The sequence goes on from CM045766.1 coordinate 80,765,654, forward strand.
CCCAATCACATCAATTCCCTGCATGTAAAAGGCCATGGCGGTCATGTTGTACTTTTGACGGCGGAATGTTCATGCGATTCGCATGAATCGACATTTGTGGCATCGCCGACAAAACCGATATAATCCTCCTCCATGGTGGACCAATAATAACCTTGTCTAAGGATCTTCTAGCCAACATCACCCCATTCATATGTGCACCACATTCACCCCGTGATGGCTTCCATCGACGCTTGGACTCTTCAAAGATCAACACACGCTTTATGCATTCCCAGATGACCTCTTCTATACGCTTTACCCCGCAGATGATGAACTCGATCGACATTCTTCCGATTGCCCTCTTGTCTTTGGCATTTACTTCAAGCGGTACGTTTCGCTTCCAAAAGTTCCGTATGTCGAGTACCAAGGGTGTTCGCCCCGAACTTCATCTATGGTTGCAATCGACTCATAAGGCAAAAAATTTCGGTCGATAATGACCGGACGATTCGACTCCACGGGATGTCTATCATGGATGATAGAGTTGTTAAAGCGCTCATGAACTTGTTGTTCTCTTAGTAGATGAGTAAAACTTAACTTTTCAAACCGAGGAATCAAGAAATCCAAGGTTTGGTGATACATCATCATATTTTCTTCTTTACTTTCCAAATTTCCTTTAGCTTGAGACACAACAAGATTTGAATCTCCGATGACGCCCAAATTGCCTTGCCCCTAATTCCGTGGTCGCTTCCATACCAAAGAATGCACGCTTCAGATTCTCGCTTCATTATTTGAGACTTTGAAACGGAGTTTGAAGGCTAGAGGATACGGAATTGTCGGGTGCTATCAAGAACACTCCTATCCCATACCCATGTTGATTTGACGCCCACAAAGTACATTGTCCAACTTTTCTCGCCGATATGCGTAATTGCTTCATCCGGGAATAGGTACTCAATCGCTTCATCCCTCAACCGGATGGTCAAGAAGGAACTCGCCATCGCTTCCGCCTTCATCGACTTATGCCACATATGTAAGATCAAATTCGAGAGTAACAAAGAACCAACGAGCTAGCTTACCCGTAGTTACCGGTTTCTAAAAGATATTTGATGGGATCAAGTCGTGAAACCAACATTACAGAGTGAGCTAACAAGTAGTGCCGAACTTCCTCGTAGCCCATACCAAAGCTAGACAAGCCTTTTTCCAAATGCGATACCGGTCTCATACTCTAGCATTTTCTTGCTCAAATAATAGATGGCTTTCTCCACCCTATCTTCTCGATTCTTGTGCAAGCATGCAGCCCATCGTGGTCTCACCAACGACAGTACAAAATCAATCGGCTTCGGTTCTCATGGTGATAAAACGGTGGGTTCTCAGAGATATTCTTTAACTGCTCGAAAGCAGCTTGGCATCGCCGCCCCATTGAACTTCTTTTCCTTTCTTCAGAGACCAAAGAGTGGTTCACAAGTCAAGGTTAGTTTTGAGATAAACCGCCTTATGAATTGCACTTTACCCGTAAAGCCTCGCACCTCCTTTTCATTCTTGGTGGTGGCATTTCTAGGATGGCCTTGATTTTGAAAGGGTCGACCTCGATGCCCCTTTGTGTGATCAAACCCCAAAGATTTTCCCCAACAGAACACCAAACGACATTTCGAGGGTTTAGCCGCAACCGAATTCCCCGATCCTTTGGAAGAACTTGTGCAAGGCGTAGTGGCCCTCCTTTCCTTGACTTGACAATCATGTCGCCCACGCACACCTCAACCTCTTTGTGGATCATATCATGTAATATTGTGGTCGCGTCTGCTGATAAGTAGCCCCAAAGATTCTTCAACCCAAACGGCATGACCCGTAGAGTGATGTTCTACCGGTAGTGAATGCGCTTTTTTTCTCGCTTCCCGCCATTACTATCCGATTGTAATTCGAGAAGCCATCCATGAATGAGAGCAATGCATGCCCCGCAGTTGAAGTCCACTAGCTCATCAATGTGTGGTGGTGGAAAGTCGCCCTTCTGACCGCTCGCTGAAATCCTCAAGTCTACGCACACCCGGATCTTGCCATCTTTCTTCTAAGACCGCACTATGTTGGCCAACCAAGTGGGATATTCGACACTAGCAGAAGCCCGCCAATTTGCTTGGTGACCTTCTTGATCTTGAGAGCCCAATCCGCGGATCCTTCCGAGCTTCGCTGATAGGTCGGGCCTCGGTCAAGGGGATCCGATCAGCATAATCTCAGATCGATTCCTGCATGTCTTCGTGAGGACCACGCGAAAACATCTTTTGAAATCTTTTAATAAAGCGACTTGCCGCTGCTCCGAAGACAACGCGGACCCGATCCGACCACCATGGTCCTCCTCAAGCACTAATATTCACGTAAATGATTTCATCCGCTAAAGGCTTAACAAATCTCTCTTCTTGCTCAATTAAACGCTAGAAACCGGAGGCACTTCGCCTCGCTGCTTTGATCAAAATTTTGAAAGTCCTAATTAATGCAATAAATTAGGGGCACGTAAAAGTACTTGAAACCACAGATGATTCATTCTCATTAAGTGCATCCAGATCATCCAATTCATCTACAACAGACTCAAAAGAAAAGGAAAAAGACGACCGACAAGATCAGGCATCCGTTGACACCCTCAGAGTACCAGACCAGACTACCGAGCCGAATCGATTCACTCAAGACTCGTGGAATCAGACTACCACTACCCGAATCTTAATCGCTGGATAAGAATCCTCCTCAGATCGCTAAGTGAGCGAGGGCGCGATCGATGCGCCCAAGATGGTCACCGTTGGCTCGCACTGCTTATCTCCAATCACGGAAACCGCGACGTTATTCCCTGCAATCCGGTCGACGGAGGATCAAAGAGGAGACATGCCAATACCCCCATTTCCAATTCAAGGCCCTCAGACTCACCGCCATATTCTCGCTGGGCTCGCTTGTTGGGTCTGCTCGCTTCTAAGAACGCTATCCCCGGATAGTTGCAAGTCGAAAAGATTTCAAACCTGCACGCTTCCTCCGCTGCTCAACCATGGTTCGGGAAGCCGCAAATGGAAAATCTTTCCTCCCTGACGAAGCGTCTGCTCAGGTACCCTCAGATGGGCCTATGATTAGATCAAAAGGCTTCCCACTGCTTCGCCTCGCCCCGCCGGGCCATTTCCTTCCCTTTCTCGCCCGCCTTTCTTGGTAGGCGATAACCTAATCAAAAGGTATGTGGATTATGTGGCACTTCGGCCAACGCTGCGACACCCTTCCGGCCGCTTCTTCCCAATCCCATCCCAGGGATATGCTGTAGCTTGTTCATGAGGTAGACGGCTTGAGCACTGACATACAAACCCTCATTCACAGCCATTATGTTTTGCACCACCCTGCCTCACCAAAGTAAATCCCGATATAAACATGTCCTCCATGCCGTGTTCAATCTCCAAGATCGGCGAGATACCTCCTGAGGGGATGGATTGATGAGTTCCCAAAACAATGGCTACTCCCTTTCCAAAGGGGTATTTCACCATTTGATGCAGGTAGATGAAACGGCCTTTACCGATGCAAACTGTGGTCGCCCAAAAGCATGTTGAAAGATGCAGGACCTCCAAGACATGAAAATCTATTTCGGTTGTCCAGCCCAATCTTGGTTTGATTTTCACCGCCCCTAGGACATCCTCGCCAGTATTATCATACGCCTGACATTTGAGTAGTCGGTGGTGAAGTCCGCAGTTTTAACCCAATCGCATAGGCCGCTTCCGCCGACAAACATTGATAGCGGACCCAGGTCAACAAGCACCACCGAATCCATTTGTCCCCGATTCTACAGAGATGTAGAGAGGTCTCATGGTCCACGCCTCAGCGGCAATTCCTTGTCCGAAAAGGTCAACGCCGGAACCTCCTCCGAAAGACCAAATTTCAACTAGTTGTTCGCGTAGTTTCAATGGAAAGTTTAGCTCATCCATGGCAGATAAGACAACACGGCACCTCGGCTACAAGCACCCCAAATGGAGATGTTCCGCTTGTATTTTCTTTTAGCCGCTTCAAGATGTCTTCTTCCACTTGCTTCTCTTCGCTTTCTACCTCCTTATCTTTCCCCGATGCCTCGTTGATCAAGGTGTGGGGCTTGAAATACCGCCCACTTCTAGTCATATGGTCTACCTCGAGGTACTGTGCATCGTCCGGCCACACCGCCTAGCCTTCGCCTCAGGTGGGCAAGATACAAGTCGCCATCTTCCCACCACATTCCATTAGCGCCTAGCGTGCATCCGTCTGGGTTCTAGCTTGTTTGTGCTTTCAACAATTTCATTCCTCATGCTCACAAAGATAAGTTCGTGCCCGCAAAGACTCTCAACTTCCTCATGGTTCTTGCTTTTCTGCCTCTCAGAGGCCCATCTTTTCTTGTTCCTCCAAAGAACAACTGGCGGTTCTCAAAATGTTTCGCTCTTGAGCGAATTCTTCGACCGGCGCCTCCGCAATGTAATTCGATCCTCGCCCTTCCGCCACAAATGGTACAATATCAGCCGATCGTCCAACCACCCGACGACTTCGCCGACTCATCTTCGAACCGCCAATCGATGCATCCCCGATTCCTCGCCAGAATTGAAGGTTGGCGAAGTCCTCTTCCACCGCAACAAATCATCCCCGTTGATTCAAGCTTGTCCCCGGATCATACACAACTCAAATTTCTTCCCAAGAACCCCATACTCAAATTTTAGATCGCTCATCGACAAGATATATCCACTGGATCATAAGCTCGCCACCAATTCTCGATAGCTCCACCCCAGATTTAACTGCTCCGCCTCCTCGTAAGCCCGCCTGCTCCATTCTCGGTGGTCACCACCTTTGGCTCAAAGTTGGGGAGGTGTCCAACACGCACAAGTCAAGGTTGCCGAAGGACCACCTCGCTTGGGTAGGTGGGAGTTATGTAGATACCGGGATTGTAAGATACGCCCCAAAGGTGGATAAGGTTGACTCTTTTGGTGGATCTTGGTTGTGTTTGGGGAGGGGTTGTTTGTGACGCTGGGTCCTTGAGGAGGTAGGATGATGTTCTTGTCAATGAGGTCCTCAATCTCATGACGCACTCAAACATTGGTCGGTGTCATGACCATGCCGGGTGGTATTGGCAATATTTGGTCAGTTATGGGAAGGGGGGAGTGGATTCGTAGAGGCCTCTTCCAAGGGTTTCAGTGCCCCTTTCTCGACTAGAACCCCGAGGACTTTAGACAAAGACATATAGAGGGGAGAAGGTTCTGCTGACCCCGGGTTGGTATCTCGGGGCTTGATTATCGCCTCCCGGAGGCATTGAAAAGGTGTGGCCGCCATGACCTTGGTCAGGGGAGTGGTGGTGACCATTCCAACTTCGGTTCTGTATTGGAAGAGCCACTGCCCGCATTATTACTACACTTGAATGTTCTCCGGTCGATCCCGATCTTGGTCAAACAGACTGCTTTCATCACATCCTCTATTTGCATCCCCATATCATGCAGATTCGCGAAAGTGGAAGGGAACTACAATCATCTTCTTCATTAACGCCTACCGAGATTGCGCACAATCATCCGTATTTGGTCTCTTCGCTGGGCCTTAAGGTCATCATCGATGCCTTCGCCTCCACCGGTCACAAAGTCGAGAAAGATTCTTTAGGCTCGCTCGGTTGTCTCAAGATCACGAGTTGTGATCTCGACCGCGTGTTGTATGAATATTGTGCCACGAAGGCCTCTACCATCTCATCCCAGCTTTGTCTTCACATCATCCTCCATTTTGAATACCAAGTGGATGCCACACCGACAGGTTCGACCGAACAAAGAAAGCTTTTGCGGTCAAGTTAGGCCCATTGGTCTTAGAACGTCGAGAATAGCCGAGGTGAACTATAGGATCCCTGATCCATCAAAGCGATCGATCCGGGGCATCTTAAATCTATCCGTGAGTCACGGCTACATCAAGATAGCCGCTTCAATACTTGGGATGGCCTTCACCCTTGAGACTTCTTAAAGAGCTTCTCCAACTTGCTCAATTTTAGAGTCTGTTCGTCTACCTCGAACTCAAATGGAGAGTCCTAATGTTTTTGGACAGCTTGTAGAAGCGGGCGAGCCACTCTGGAAGACCCGTGTCCTCTTGAATGTTTGGGGTTTGGCGAATCGTTCTGCTGATTCGAGGATATTCTGGCAGCTGGCATTTTGAGGGTTTGGAGGCATTTTGGCCAAAGGTAGTTGTTCAGTAATGGGGCCCGGTGGAGGAGGAGTTCGAGTTGAAGCAGACGCCTGCTCATTGTTGTAACCCGGTGATCAACTCGCATCATGGGCCATGATAGCGTCGTTGTTTGGAAAATTCCGCAAGTGATAGCATCATCTTGCATTTGCTTCATGCTTTTCACCATCCGCGATCATCGCCTATTGTTGATTCGTTGTTCCATCTCAAAAGTCGCAAGTATGTCTCTATAGCGTAAATAGGAATCTCAACCCGACTATCTGCTTTCTAAAGTAGACCGCCGTATCAATAACCTTCGCTCGATGGATCAAGGCTTCTGCCTCTTCTAATAACCGGTAGTGAATGGAACACCGGATGTCCGCCAACTAGATCCCTGGACGGCTGAGTCGGCAACCTCGTGTCCGTATTGCTTGGGGGTATCGACGGTTCTAAGCAATTGTGCTACAAATCGCCCTAGCAAAAGATAAATAAAGCTAAAAAGAAATAAATAACCGTAAATAAAACGGCAAAGATAATCGCTTAAATTGAATACACCACACACAGTCGGGTATACAACAACACACGCTTGGTAAGCCGCTATACATCGCCCTCAACATCGTCAATATTCCTCAGATCATCGTTTCGATAAATCAATCTGATATCCGCGACAACCGATTCCCCTAACATCGATAATGCCCGCAGTTCGATTCCCAAATTCAAAATCGATGCCCGCAGTTCGATGCCCAAACTCATATCGATACATGCATTCTCAGAGACACACTCTAGCAAGCACATAGCGTATAAACGAGAGCCAAAACACCCCTATGTTGGGGTAGGGTTTCGCCCTATTTTGTCAGAACTAGGGTTTCACTACGCACGCAATGTTTCAAACAACCTATAAACGGTGAGCAACCCGTCCTAGTTTGGAATGGTCACTATGGATCCGAATATGCACTAGGTCGAATGGTCAGGGTGCCCCAGAAACCGGGTTTGTGTTCCCATGCCAGAGCTCAGAGCCGACAATTTTATGGACATGACTTGACAAGACAAGCCTCCCAAGAATCGCTCGAATGGCATATGGCAAACACTTGTCCTAAGCGCACTAATGCAAATGCAATGCAAAGAAACACACAAGTGTAGTCAAAACCAGATATCACGAAGTTCGAGTCAAGTTCTCTAAATCCCCAGCAGAGTCGCCAGAATCAGAATAACGCTGGGGACCTCGCCATACTGACTCGATTTTTGTTATGTTCTCAATCTTGAACCAAAGAGTCCAAATCCGCAAATCGCTTTGAAGAAAATGATTTTTGAAAGAAGTGCCAAACATGGACCGCTTGCCGATAATGTAGTCGCCACCTAAATATTTTAAAATGGGAAATTTAGGAAACCCCGACTCGTGCCGAAGGCCACGTGTCCGGCTATCACCAAAGTTGGCTCTGAACTTAGGTACGATTAGGGAAGGTCACATCGTGAGCACTTCTCTCGCCGTCAAAGACCGCCTCTACTAACCATGATATCTGCTTTTGAAAACTTTGTATGCTCTTATTCCTTATTTGCCTAGATTACTATGTGATGCTCGCAAGAAACAAGTATAGATCTGCCGTCAATTGGAACAAAACATTTCATGTTTGTTTGTTTGAAAATGGTGTGATGGTGCTACCCAAGTAGGCTAAATGCGGATTTGCCACCCTCGTGGGCTTAGAAAATAAAGGATGTTGCCACTATCTAGTGGGCTTAAAACAAACATTTGATGAATTATTCCACTTCAGATAACTCAACCTCCACCCACAGTGCATTCAAGGCGCTTATATCACATAAGCATAGCCTCATGGCAAGCATGCTATCATGGCAACACTCACACGCATGCAAGTATGCTAAAGCATAACAACTTACCGAGTACTCCCAGCCAAAACAGAAAACTGATTAGAAATTATGCATGATCCTAAGTATACTGTAATGCCTAATGCAACACATGCAAAATGCAACTATAGCAGTTCGGCTATTCTAAAGATGGCATATGAGATGCAACATCTATCATATATTCAACTTGGAATTGAAATACAGATGCAGCTTTGTATGATGCGCTACGAGTCTGCATGCAAAATGTATGAATGATGCAAACATGTCATACATCAGATGCTAATTGAAATATGCCCTATATCTAACCATCCAAAGCGGATAAATAAAAAGGAGAAAGAAATGGGGTTGGAAGACATACATCACACTCACGCACCCTTATTACATTTATGCCCTCGCCAGAGGGTCCTAATAAATATACAATCCCAAATGAAAGAATATTACAAATAAATATACAAATTGAACCGAATCGAAAATAGTAAAACTGGCATACCACCGATGCCCCGACAGTTTAGCGCTTTTTCCTCGAATTGCGTGCCGATTCAAAAGTCGATAATTCTTCATTTTTGCCGCAACGAGAGCAGAAAGGGCATAGCAAAGGTATTTCACAAATATATGCATGTCTCGATCCTCGCCACCAATCACGATATCGATGCATGATGGCCGAGGAGCATTTGCACAACTCAATATTGGGATGAATACACATGAATGCTACGAATGAGATGCCCAAATGCGTGCCCACGCACGCAAACCGAGGCGATGATGAAAGATGAAAATCGGATAAACCGGCGTTTCGGCGCGTGCCTACAGCGCGCAAACCGAGGCGATGATGAAAGATGAAAAATCGGATGAAACCGGCGCTCGGCGCGTGCCACAAAGCGCCGCAAAACCGAGGCGATGATGAAAGATGAAAATCGGATAAACCGGCAAACCGAGGCGATGATGAAAGATGAAAATCGGATAAACGGCGCTCGGGCGCGCGTGCCCACAGCGCGCAAACCGAGGCGATGATAAAAGATGAAAATCAGATAAAACCGGCGTTTCGAAGTGTGCCCACAGCGCCGCAAAACCGAGGCGATGATGAAAGATGAAAGTCGGATAAACCGGCAAGTGCCTCGGCGCGTGCCCACAGCGCCGCAAACCGAGGCGATGATGAAATGCAAAGAAATGGCATATGGAATGCCTAAATGGACTTACACCAACATGGGAGAGCCTCAGCTCACTCACATAGGAGGCAGTCGGATGAAAACAAAGTCGTTCAAACGCGTGCTCGCAACACGCAAATCGAGGCAATGATGTAGAAGCATGAAAATGCAAATTGGGCTTACGCCGACATGAGAGGGCCTTAACCACACTCACATATGCCTAATGATAAGAATGAGGCGTCAAGTGCGCGCCCATTGGCACGCAAACCGAGGCAATGCAAAAATGATACTTAATGGCATAGGGAATGATATGTAAGCATGGAAATGGAATTTCAGCACCTAAATAAAGGGAAAACAGCCTTAAACGATTCAAATGACACTCAAGCATGCATTCATCCCAAAATGTGAAATTAAGCCCGAATGGCCTATAGCCATGCTATACATGCAAAATATGATCATGGCAGCAAGAACAGTAGCAACGCAGTCCCAAATATGGCTTTCTTCAGTAACAAACATGGCCAAAATGCAAGCATAGATAGATCAACAATAGCATGCAAAGTTAGTGGCCAAAAGAGGAGTATTGAGACAAGTGATATATGCAAACCCCAAATGGACAAAATTTCTACAACATTGAAGATGAGATAAAAATAAGCACAATTGCAGAAGATGACATCCTCAAAATCAGAATAAAATCATGCTAACAATTCCATGCAAAAATGGAGCTCAAAAGAGGCTATAACAAGAGTCATGCAATGCACACACCAAATGACAAAACTTTCTTCATGAAACATGTAAAGGGGGTCAAAATAAGACCCCTCTCAGTTCTGACCAAGAGATAAAACCACAAGCACAAAAGGTTACAAAACATGCAAGATTTAAGGCCTAAAATGGATTTCAAAGAGAGGTGGTGTATAGAATGGCCAAATGAGGTTGAGCCCTTCTACAATGTTGTAGAGGGGCTCAAAATAAGCACAAAACCAGTAGGGGTCGGAGCCCCAAAAACAAAAGGAAATAGGCCTAAACTAGCATGCAAGATGATGGCATAAAAGCTAGGTATTGAAACAAGTATATCATAGGAGTATCAAATGAAGTTGAGCCCTTCTACAAAGTTGCAGAGGGGCTCAAAACAAGCACAAAATCAGTAGGGGTCGGACCCCCAAATCTCAACCAATTGGAGTATAGAAATGAATCAAGAAAAAGCCCTAAAAGTTGGTTTTGAAGACTTACCCTTGAAGACTTGTCTTTCTTTGATTCTTGGCTTTGATTTGTAGTTTCTCAACCTCTGAAATTCACTTCCTAGCTGCTGGAATGATGGTGGGGATGGTGAAGCTAGGTGTTGATGAAGAGAAGACCTAGGGACTTAGAAGCTTTTTGAGGTTTTGAGCTATGAAAATGGAGGTTTTTGGAGAAGTGTTCTTGAAGACAAATTTTCCAACCTTGAAGAAGGAGAGGGAGGGGCCTTCAAATAGGCAAGAAATGGGGTGTAAAAGGGGAGGGAAAGCACCCAATCTTTCCCTCCCAAATATCCCTGATGCCCCGGATATGTTGAAGATATCCGGACAAATCCGACAGTCAGAAGCAAGAATCGCCGGCCAGTAATTTGTAGGAGGTGGCGGCCACCACCCCACACTGGTCGGCCACCACTCCACCATGACCGACCGGCCACCTCAAAAACCAACTTCAAAATTTCCGCCGACCACCATACAAGAGTGTCCTCCCAAGTGTGTAGGATAAGGCCCTGTGGTTGGAATCGCAACACCGAACCGTAAGTCACAACATAGAACTTGAAAGAGAGGCTCAAACTGAATGCACCATTTCGCCGACCACCATACCAAAGTGTCCTCCCAGATGTGTAGAGCAAGGATCCAAGGTTGAATTTGGCAACATTGAACCAAGAGCCACAACATAGAGCTTGAAGGAGAGGCCCAAAATGAACTCCATAATTTCTGCCGACCAAGATACCAAAGGGTCCTCCCAGATGTCCCGATCACAGATATGTAACTTTGGTTGGAAGAAAATACCCCCAAGGTGTTCAACATTGGCCCTATGAGCAAAACGGCTCGAGGAGCGAAACAAGTTATCCGATAATTGCTAGCCTCCCACCCCCAATCGATCTTCCCGATGTTGAAACAGAGGTACCGCCAAGTTTGAACAAAAACTAATGAGAAATGAACGTCGGCCAAAACCGAGCAAATTGGGATCCCGAAAATGGGTCATGGTGCCTAAGTGGTGTTCGGCAACAAGTGGGTATCTCATGACCCCAAAGGTCCTCTGGAATGACAAAACAGAGGTACCGCCAAAACCGGAGAAGATGGATGCGAAATGAATGCTTGGGACCAAAACCGCCAATTTGGGGCCCGAAAACCGCTTATGAGCACCGAAGTGGCATACGGCCACGGCGGCATCGGGGCCCTGTGGTTCCTCGAAATATTAAACAGAGGTCTCCGCAAAAACCGGAGAAGGCCGATGCAATGAATGCTCGGGACCAAAACCGCCTCGTTTGGGGTCCCGAAATGGGTCGCCGCACCTAAGTGGTGTTCGGCCAAGGCAGGCATCAGGCCCCAAAGGTCCCTCTAACACTAAAACAGAGGCACATGCCAAAAACCGAGAACTCGAGATGGTTAGGCGTCCCGAGCCGAGGCACGCGGCCGACGGCCCAAAACCGAACCGGCTCCGAATGGGCAAAATGGCCTACGGCCACTAAACGAAGCTCACGGCCACCGGAGATAGCTCTACGGACCACTCTTCCTCAGAGAGAAAACAGAGAAACCGAGCCCGTTCGCAAACCGAGACAAGGTAGAGAAGATGGTTCGGAAGTCCGGAGGCAGGGCACGCGGCCGTGACTCTGGGACTTCTGAACAAGCACAGTATGCAATATCACCGAGCGCTCAACTGGTGACGTCTGAGTCTTAAGGTCGGTCAAAAATGGGGTGTCTACAACAGCCTGCCAATGACATCCGCAGTGCATACAATTCGGTCATATCCCAACCCTCAAAATTAGCTCACTCTGGCTAAACGACCCTATGAAGCTGCGAGCATTGCTTTTGATGATTCAGATTTGGCTAGAGTGACACTTCCTCACATCAATCCCTTGGTAATCGAGTTACGCGTAAACCGATTCACCATTGAGCGCGTACTCATTGATCCAGGGAGCACATCGGAAGTTATGTATTACAAGACATTCACCAAACTCGGCTTCACTGAATCGTAATCTTTCTGCACCTCCTTATCCATTATTCGGCTTCAACGCTAATCCAGAATACCCGTTGGGCAAAATCACACTACCAGTTCGAGTGGGCTCCCAAACAGTGGATGTGGAATTCTTGGTCATTAAGCTATCTTCGCCGTACAATCTCATCATGGGGTGAACTTGGTTGCATACCATGCAGGCCGTGCCAAGCACCTATCATCAACTGCTCCGCTTATCGATAGAACACGGCATTGAGCAAATCCGTGGCTCCCAGAAATCGGCACAAGCATATTATCTCCTTGCTGTAAAAACACCAAAAGAGTTGGAAGTGAATTCTATTGAAGTGCCGGATCGAGATAGCCTCGACGATGTTGGGCGGCTCCCATGTGAAAAGGCCACGGAAGCCCTGGATCGAGTTGAAATTGACGGAAACCCAGACAGGTTCTTTATGGTCGGTGCCTCCTCAATGAAGCCGTGCGGCAGCCTAATTTCCTTCTTGCTCGGAACCTCGATGTATTTGCATGGACACCATATGAGATGGGTGTGGATCCATCTGTTTTCAAAGACCGCTAAATGTTGACCCTAAATGTAAGCCGATTATTCAAAAAGTTGGCAATACCGCAGAGCACATTGTTGCCGTTGTTGAAGAGGTAGACCGGTTGCTGACGTTGGGGCAATCAGTGAAGTGACCTACCCTACATGGCTCTCGAATCTTGTGGTTGTGAAGAAGAAAATGGGACGGGCGAAGTCTGCATTGATTTCATGGACCTAAACAAAACCTACCCCAAGGATTGTTTTCCTTCCCGCATTAGACCAACTTGTGGATGCTACGACACGTCATCAGTATGAGTTTCCTCGATGCTTCTGAGGCTACCATCAAATTGGCATGCATCCGGAGAACTAAGACAAAATCGCATTCTCACCCCAAGAGGAACCTATTGCTATAAGGTTATGCCTTTTGGGTCAAGAATGCAGGCAACTTACCAAAGACTAGTCATCGCCATGTTCAAGGAGCAACTCGCCACACTATGGAAGTGTACATTGATGATATGGTGGTCAAGTCCAAAGAAGAGCAAACTCATCTAGCCGATCCGAAGAGACATTCGCATTTTACGAATACGTAATGAAGTCAATGCTTCTAAATGTGCTTTTGGGATAGGTTCTGGCAAATTCTTGGGTTACATTGTTAACAACTGAGAAATCGAAGCCAAACCGAGGCAAATCAGAGCAATCCTAGAACTCGGCTCCCAACAATCGTCAAGGAAGTTCGGTTAATGGGATGGTCACAGACTCAACAGTTCATCGGTCGTTCCACGACCGGCCGACACATCTTTCATACTCTGACAAGGTAAAGCTTTCGAATGGACCTCGAGTGCGGCCACTTTCAACGATCCAAGACTTATCTCGATCGCCACTATTGACAACACCATCGGCAAGCAACCTGCTTATTTTATATTTGGCCGTCTCCGACCGGGCCGTCAGCATTATACTGTTAAAGGAAGAGCTTGGGGAGCAGCGACCAGTGTATTATGTGAGCAAGGCAATGGTTGACGCCGAAACACGTTACCTTTCGTTGGAAAAACTAATCCTAGCCCTCGTCATGGCAGCAAGAAAACTGATGCATTACTTCTAGGGGCATAACATCGGGGTACTAACAGATTACCCTCCCACAAGATTACGAGTGCAAAAGCATCGTAGCATTTCAGTGGGCTCTAACTCGCCAAAGACAATATTCAATTTTTGCCTAGAACCTCAATCAAGGGGCAAGTACTTGTTGATTTTGTGGCCGAATTCACGGGGGGTCTTGCCGACTTCAAGTCTGAACAAATTCAACCCAAGCCGAATTGGAGAATTTACGTTGGGGACATTTGGTAGTTATATTGTGACAGATCATCCAACCAACGGGGCAGTGGAGCCAGAGTAGTAATCATGGCTCCCGACAGCGCAATAATTGAGCAGGCCGTCAAACTCGGCTTCGAAGCATCGAATAATGAGGCTGAATACGAAGCTCTGCTAGCCAGTTTGCGGAATGCACACCTTTTGGGTGCCTGGCTTTTGCTTGTATTTTGCGATTCAAACGCTGATCAATCACCGGTGAAGTACACGGCCAAAAAACGTATGGCGGCTTATATGAAACGGCAAATTCTTACTAGCAAAATTTGACCATCACGAATTGAACCAAATAACCCGTGGCTGTAACACATATGCAGATGCCCGCTTGCTTGGCCTCCGCCATTAACTCGTAGATTAAACGGACCATTGAAGTAGGTTTCATCCGAGCCAAGCATTGCCCTTCCGAGAAAGTCCGTGCCAATGTCATAGAGTCATGACCAAGTTTGATGGACTCTATTGTTGTATTCTGCCTTCTCGAATCTCCCAGTGGACAAGAAAGAAGCGCACAAGCTGCGGAACAAAGCCCTGTGATACCACTTGGATCCACAAGGAAAGCTTTATAAAAAATCCCTTTCTGGTCCATACCTGGAATGCGTCCATTCGGACAAAGTCGAAGAACTTCGATCAAATACATGAAGGCGCTTAGGCGCCCATTATGGTGGACGCTCTTTGGCTCATTGAGCTATGACACAGGGGTATTACTGGCCGACAATGAGAGCCGATGCTGAATGTTATGTAAAAAAGTGTGGACAATGCCAGAAGTTTTCTCCTTTGACCCACCTGCCTGCTGAAGAGTTAAGCTCTATAACTAGTCCTTGGCCGTTTGCCTAATGGCGACTTGACATCGTTAGACCACTGCCTCGTGCCCTGGGTAACAAGCAATTTTTGATTGTCGCGACAGATTATTTCACAAAATGGGTAGAAGTGGAGGTACTAATGCACATCCGAGATACCGACGTGAAGCATTTTGTAAGGAGAAATATCATAACACGATTCGGCATTCCAAGAGCACTTATTTAAGACAATGGCACCCAGCTTGATTGCGGTGTCTACAGGGAACTGTGCAGCAAGTATAGTATTCGGCCCTATTATTCCTTCCCGGCTTATCCACAGAGTAATGGCCAAACTGAAGCCTTCAACAAATCTATTTTAGATGGCATCAAGAAGAGGTTGGAGAAAGCTAAAGGAAGATGGGTTGAAGAGTTGCCAAGTGTATTATGGGCTTATCGCACTACTCTGAGGCAGTCCACTAGGGAGACGCTGTTTGCTTTGTGCTTCAGAACGCAAGCAATCATCCCCTTAGAGATCGGCCTCCCAGCCTCGAAATCAACAGTTTTTGATTTGGGCCGAAACGACATGATGTTGGCCTTGGATTTGATTCTGATTGAAGAACAGAGAGGCCGTGCCCTTGCATCCATGGCACGGTACCAGCAGCAGCAGTTTGCTAAGTCATATTATCAGCGTGTTCAACTACGCTGCTACACACTAGGAGAGTTGATCCTGAAGAAAGTGCTTCCAGCTGCTAAGAATCTAGCTGATGGAAAATTGGGTCCTAATCGATGGCCTTATCGATCGACTCAACAAGGAGTAGGTCATATCGGCTCAAAGACATGTCCGAGAAGTTCGTCATGCCTTGGAATTCCACGCATTTGCGTAAATTCTATCATTGACCCGACTTGTGGGGCATGATACTTGTTTTGAATGGTTCACCATGTACATATTTCACTTTTGCAATGCAAAGTTTCCTATTTTCTCATCGCACAATTCAGTTCAAAAGTCTCTGGATTCGGAGCCCCATTTGTGCATGACACTTTTGGGCCGATTATGCATACGGATTTGGAGCGCCCTTCGTGTATCACGATTGGCCAAGATAAGTCTTCGGATTCGGAGCCCTATTGGTGCATGACACTTTTGGGTCGATTAAGCCTCCGGATTCGGAGCACCCTTCGTGTATCACGATTGGCCAAGATAAGTCTCTGGATTCAGAGCCCCATTGGTGCATGACATTTTTGGGCCGATTAAGCCTCCGGATTCGGAGTGCCCTTCGTGTATCAGGATTGGCCAAGTCTTCGGATTCGGAGTCCCATTGGTGCATGACACTTTTGGGTCGATTAAGACTCCGGATTTGGAGTGCCCTTCGTGTATCACGATTGGCCAAGTCTTCAGATTCGAAGCCCTATTGGTGCATGACACTTTTGGGCCGATTAAGCCTCCAGATTCGAAAGCGCCCTTTGTGTCATGATTGGCCAAGACAAATATCCTCCGAATCTGGAGCCCCATACATTCATGACACGGTTGGGTCGAATAAGACTTCGAATTCAGAACACCCTTCGCCGATATCACGACTAGCCAAGATAAGTCTCCGGATTCGGAGCGCCCTTTGTGTATCACGATTGGCCAAGTTAAGTCTCCGGATTCGGAGCCCCATTGGTGTATGACACTTTTGGGCCGATTAAGCCTCCGGATTCGGAGCGCCCTTCGTGTATCACGATTGGCCAAGTCTCCGGATTCGAAGCCCCATTGGTGCATGACACTTTTGGGTCGATTAAGACTCCGGATTCGGAGCGTCCTTTGTGTATCACGATTGGCCAAGTCTCTGGATTCGGAGCCCTATTGGTGCATGACACTTTTGGGCAAATTAAGCCTCCGGATTCGGAAGCGCCCTTCGTGTGTCACGATTGGCCAAGACAAAAAGCCTCTGAATCTGGAGCCCCATACGTTCATGACACGGTTGGGCCGAATAAGACTCGGAATTCGGAGCACCCTTCGCTGATATCATAATTGGCTGACAGCAAGCCTCTGAATTCGGAGCCCCATCCGTGCGGGACACGCTTGGGCAGAATAAAGACCCTGGATTTGGAGTGCCCTGCATGGCTATCACAATACACTGAAAATTGAAGCATGCGAGCGTTCAAAATGAAATGTTTCATTCAATTGAAATGGGACAAGCCGTATAAACATAAGTTGAAACATGCAAACATTCAAAATGAAATGTGTCCTTAGATTAATCGATTGGCATGAGGTGTATTAATATAAGTAGAAAGTATGCTAACACTTGAAAACGAAGCGTTTTATTAAATTAGCCAATAATTACATAATTTTGTACTCAATCTGCGTTTGAGCATTACAATGTCTACTTTTATCCGGCGTCTCCTTCATCATCCCTCTTCTCGACTTTGAAGGTGGAAAAGGAAATGATCACGTTAGTATATAGCGGCGGCGAATCAACGCCTTTGCTAGGAGGGCCTCCGCGGCTTGAAGGGCCTTGATCCAACCATGATTAAATCCACAATTTTCACATCGGCAAACTTCCTCGATGAGCTTTCCCTTGGTCTTCTCTATTCCAACTTTCCGGCCTTCATGGAAGCCTTTTTCATAAGCCCTTCCCTTCGCGGCCTCTATCGCAAACATGCTCGCCGTATCACGATCGGCAATTGCATGACTGATAAGTCGTTGGGTCACCCTTTCTTCCACAATTGGGTTAGCTTGTCCGGCTGGTTGTGTCTGAGCGGCTTTGACCTTCCTCAGCTCGTGTTTAGCCACTTCCGCGCGAATTTCCAAGTTTCAAATGCGTTCATCCTTCTTCTCTATTTCACATTGCACGGCACGAAGGCGCATACTGATTTCATAGGCGGTGTACAGCCCTTTCACCGCCCCATGAACGCCCTCTCGAAATACCTCGAAGTCAGGTCGACCAACCATCGACTGCTGGACTTCTGGTAGAAAAATCTGTCGTGTAAATTCGACTGCCACGTTCGGATCGTGAATGATGAAATATGCCTCTGTCATCGGTTTGTTCCCGACGAAAACTGAAAAGCTCAATGGGCATGGTGGCCTACTGGCCTCACTTCACGAACGAGGGAAGCTCCCCCGTTGGCGCTTATCCTTCCTCGGTGACCTGCTCCGTCGACGTGGAAAGCGGCGCCTCTTATGTTCTGCAGATGCCCTACCTCTCGTACGAAGAGGCTCGGCACCACGATTCATTACTGAGTCCAGCTCGGCCAGCGTCCTACCCACTCCCTTACTATTGAAGAACAGTCTATTTGACATTCGCACTTATCTAACCTTCCGTAACAAACTGGTTTAAATTGAGTTTGAACACAATAAGTGGAATTATGGGCGTGAAGAACCCACCCCATTTATTCCTAACGCATGCAGCGCCTCCGAGGCGATTTCATTAATGCTAAACTCTAAAAGCCTGATGCCGATTGACGTGCGCTTGCCCACGCCTCTTAACTAATGATATTTGGCTTTGAGTTCATACATGGGTTCAGTAAGGGCATATTTATTAACTGATCGGCCAAATATCTAAGCTCGA
The DNA here is from genome assembly GCA_025200525.1 of Camellia lanceoleosa. Lineage (NCBI taxonomy): Eukaryota > Viridiplantae > Streptophyta > Magnoliopsida > Ericales > Theaceae > Camellia > Camellia lanceoleosa. The sequence continues at coordinate 80,784,189 of CM045766.1, forward strand.
TGTTGATCGATCGTCGTGCAACCACTCCATGAACTAATGATATTCGACTTTCTGAGTTCATACATTGGTGGGACAAGGGTAGATTTATTAACTGATCGCCAAATATCTAAGCCCAATGCCGATCGATCGTGCATAACCACTCCATGAACTAATGATATTCGGCTTTCGGAGTTCATACATTGGCTGGGGCAAGGGTATATTTATTAATCTGATCGGCCAAATATCTAAGCCCGATACTGATCGATCTGTGCCGTAGCCACTCCATGAACTAATGATATTCGGCTTTAGAAGTACATACATTGGCTGGGGCAATGGAAGATTTATTAATCTGATCGGCTAAATATTTAAGCCCGATGCCGATCGATCTGTGCCGCAGCCACTTCATAAACTAATGATATTCGGCTTTCGAAGTTCATACATTGGCTGGGGTAAGGGCAGATTTATTAATCTGATCGACTATTCGACGAGGATAAATTACTAAATTGCCTAGTTATCTAATCGGCAAGTGTACATGAATGTTTTATCCAAAGTAGCAAAAAGTAATACCATTCATCAATAGCAAAATTAAGCTTAAATAATAGCAAAGTACAAAGGAAATTTTCATTAGTAAATTAGGCACAGACTGTAGCTATTTTACATATGAAAACTACTAAACAAAAAGCTACAAGTTTGCATGGAAATACCTAGCAAAAACTTAAAAACTATAGTCATTTTACACATAAAAACTATTAAATGAAAAACTGCAACAATACATTCAAAATCCTTAAACAAAAACAACTAAAGTGTCACCCTAATCAATCCTCGGAGTTAGACTCCAGTGGCTCAGCGTCCACTTGCTCGTATGGAATCGGCATAGCCAATGTCACATTAGCAGTAGCAAGGGCTTTGAGCCAGCCGTGTTTGAATCCCCGATTTTCAAATTTGGGGACTTCTTCCACATAATTTGCGAGGGCAGCGCTTTGCCCAGCCTCGTACGCCTTGGAAGCCTCGGAGTCAGCTACTTTCTTCTCCTTCTTCGATTCTTCCAAGTCAGCCTCCAGTTTGGCAATCGTCTCTCAGGCTAACTTGAGCGCATCTTCGCGCCCGTTTGCCCTCTCCTCGGTGACCAATTTGGGCTGGTATGAATTTCTCGCCCTTTTTATCTCGCCATCGACCCTTGCACCTTCCATCTTCGGTCTCGTTGCTTCAAACTCGGCCCTGCTCCACTGGCCCTCAACTTTCGATTGTAAACGGCCAATTCATTCGATGGCGTCATGCTGGCGATGACCTATCTCAGCTATCCTTCCGACCGTCTACAAAATAGGAAATTAAAACCAAAACAATATATGCATAAAAGGAAAGACAAGATCAAGGTATATACCAGAAGAGCTGATTGAGCGGCTATTGCTATTGTCAACAGATCCGGCTACGCCCGGAAAGCCACCTTGTTAGTCGGCAATGAGACCGACGAAGCCATGCTCAACACCACGACCGAATCTTTCATAGCCGACACGTCAGAGGAGATCGACATGTTTTATATCTTTGGTTGAACAACAAAAGGCACAACCATATCCGACTTCTCTAAGTACGGCCGTTTGTCAGCGGGGTTTTCTTCAGAGCCGGCCTTGACTTCGGCAGGACGTTTCTCCGCCCTTCGCTCAGCCTCCTGATTCGCCTGCACAATCATCTTTGACTCGGCATTTCGGGTTTGAGCCGTCTTCTCCTCGATAACAGGCAGGGAGGGCTGAGCTTTGGCAGCAGGTGGCACTTTAGATCGAATGGCCTCTGCTCTCTTCCGCCCGGCCTTTTTTTCCATTTGTTTCTTTTTGGCGAGTTGTGTGAGTGACAACCCGGCCATGTCTTCGGGGTACGCGCCGGGAAGGTCTTCTAAATCAGTAAAAATGTAGTCAAAGGGAAGGTCCCCTTGGCCCGAAGTGGACGGAGGGTTGGCTGAATTGAGGCCGACTTCCTCAAAGGCCAACTTCAAAGCCTCGTCTACTTCGACTTCAAACTGGTCTGACTTTTCAGCGACCTCCTCAGCTACTTCCGCCCACTCCGAGTCGGATCCGTTGAAACCAAATTGCCACAAGTTTTTGAAGTTGGTTACAACAAAAGCCGTAAAAAACTCTTCACCCCTCGAAATTGGGATGTTTTTCACGAAACGTCAGATACCTCGGCTCGTATCAAAGGAGAATGTGGGCTGCCCTCCCTTGTTTCTGAAGGCTTGGACGGTCGAAGTATTTGAGTGCGAATTTAATTTCCGTAAGAACGACGTTGTCAGTTGAAATCAAAACTTTCTTCAAATTGTTTCCTATGCAAGCAAAACCATGAGACCGCAAAAATAAAGCCTTGTAAATATAAGAAAAATAAACGCAAGGAGCTATATGGCCACCTCGTTTGCCCCTCCGTCTAGGAATAGGATCTAGGCAGTCCATGCCTTCGCTGAATTCCTAGTTACCACGGACAACAACTATGACATCATCGACTCGCTTGCCAGAGCTGGAAAGCATAGTCACTAATTGATAGTCGGTGTCCTTGGCCCTAAGGAAATAGCGCCCATGCCGTCCAGAAGACTTGGCAAAGGCATAACAATACCGAATAGCAAGTATGCCGAGGTTAATCCTAAGGCGACGGTTTAACTCTATAATCCCCATTACGACTCTAAAAAAGTTGACATTGGGTTGGGAAGGGATTAGACCCCAATGGCGAAGGACAGCCCTAAGGAATGGGTGAAGGAGAAAATGGACTCCGCCCTCCGCAATTGATAAGAGGGAAGACGATTATGCTTTCATCATCCTCTCTATATCAAGGGTGCCGTCTGTCACAAGTGATGCATTTTGACGCCATCGGATAGAAAAATGGCGTCGAAAGCTAGAGACTTGATCCGCGGAGAGGAGGTCTTTCAAATGCTTTGCCATTTTCGTCAGCCTATAGGAGTATGCTAAACTAAAAACAAACCAGGAAAAGGGATTCAAAGTAGAGAGGAAGAGAACTTACAAGAGACGGAGAGGACAATGAAGGATAAAAAGAAGTTGTAGAGGTGAGTCGGAAGGCAGTCCAAAAACTTCAAGCATCCAAAAATGTATATGTATTCGAAAAGACGACAAATCTTTAAATCACAATAAATGGAAGCGTATGAAGGGGCGGGAAGTTGAAATGATGACCAAAAGGCGTGTGCTCTGACATCCGCATTGGAATGAGGTTAGCTGCCGAATTTCGGTTCTGACTTTTCGAGTTCGAAACCAAACACACCAGCTAATTGTTGTTAGTGGAGTGTTTGTAGGGCAATTGTGGGGGCCGAATATCAGGAGACGTAAAGAGGCCAAATAGTTGGACCTGGAGAGTCGAAATTCATATATCGCATTCGGCTCCGTCTTATACATAGAAATCCAGAGGTACTTTATTCGGCCAAATAACCAGTTGAGTAAGGGGTCGAGTGAAGAGCGGTTTGCAACAAAAGGAGCCGAGTAAATAGTTATACGACGAATTGAAGGTGGGCCCAGCCCTGAAGCCCAAGAAAGAAAAGATATAAATAGAAGAACATCATCTAGAGAGAGGTATGTGAGAACTAATACTTTAAACTTAAGACTCAAGCTATCACGAGAGGATACACTGACTTGTTCGTCAGAGTGTTAATTCCGGCACCCCTGACTGGAGTGTTCATTCTTTTTTAGGTTACCAGCTGAGGGTCTCGAGCGTTACATTGGATCGAAAGAGTATTTCCAAAACCACTTCCCCACACTTAACAAAGCCATAAGGTTTTATGCATATACAATGCTAGTGCCAAAACAATTTACATTTCTTTCCAAAATCATGCCATGCCAAGTTTATATCACAATTCTTAAATCATGTCCTTTACAATAGAAAAACAAGGGGGAAATCTCAAACCAGTACAACGTTTCACAGATATTTCGTTAACGAAACCGCTAAACAAGACCCATGGAAACGTAGCCTATATAAGAACTACTATTATCATTTTACGGATATTTCGTCTACAAGAACCGGCACCCATGTATACACACGTTTTTCAGGACTTTCACCTTAGACACATAGGCTAAATTGATTTGGTGATACACACCTCTTTCCAACGTTCACCATTTTTCACAAAACCATATACATCTTTAATGTATTGAATGAGCAGCGATAGTCAATGCACATGGATGATAAAGTAGTTCTAGTTTACCTGATTCTCATGCAGTTTCTACAACACTTATAGCTATCCTCTATCGATAGCCTAAAACAGATATCTCTAAACAGATAAATAAATTTCATTAAAGATACACTTTTCCACAATTTCAAAATGGGAGTGATAATACATATTCAACTCCACCCTTATCATTATTATCATTTCAATTTCACAATTTCCATATCAATTCCATTTCCTCTTTACAATCTTAAACATTCACATTTTTGGGCAAAAACCCCTTTCTCTTTGAAAATCTATTTCAATTCAAGAAATATCTCATTTCAACATATCAAACCCAAATTCATAAGCATAACCTTTTTCTTAAAACCATTTGAAAACCCTTCTTTTAGATTTTAATTCCAACCCCTAGGTTTTTGACAAAAACCCCCAAAACACCATAATCTTTTGGAATAGCATATAGCTAATGCAAAACTCATACAAGAGTGTGAAGAATCCCTACTTTAAGCTTAAAAGATGATTGTGGGAGAGATGGAAACCCAAAGACCCCAAAAACCAACTTTACTCCGATTAGAACGAAGCCCTCTTCGAGATCCATCTTTTTAACAAAGGCCCACGGGTGAAAAGATAGATGAATCTAGGTGCATTTGAGGGAAATGTGTGAGTTTTACAGAGAGAGTGAGAGAATTACGATTTTGAAATGTTAGAGAGAGAGACATGAAAAAGTGATATAAAAAGTGACTTTTAGGGACTGATATACGTGCAGTCCGCTCGAGCGCAGGAAGTGAGGCTCAAGTGTAAGACACAAAAGATACAACTGCTCGTGCACAAGAAGTTGACGCTCGAGGGTGAAATACAAACTTCTAGTACTTTTACAGATAGAAGATTAACGCTCAAGCGCAACAAGGGCCGCTCGAGCTAAAGTAAATACTTAAAACCATTCGAGCGTAAAATACCATATCCTAGTACTTTTGCAGACCTGCAAAAGTACTGGGAGTTCACAAAAACTGCTCGAGTACAAGAAGCGATGCTTGAGCGCAAGACATAAAGGATGTGACCGCTTGAGTGCAAGAAGTGACGCTCGAGCGTAGGAGCAAAATTCTAGGCAATAAAAGTTTGAAAAAAAAGCTATCAACCTATTCCAAATGCAACTAGTACAACCCAACAGCCCAATTTAAGGAGAAATAATGGAAAACAAGGTAAGAACAACTATATAAGAAAAAGAAACCTGAATCCAAAAGTCAAACAGCTCAGGGTTTAAACCAGAAACGCTATAACCTCCCCTCTTAAGGAATTTCGCCCCTGAAATTTAAACCAACTACTTAAAACCAAGTTTAAGCCAATTACACAATGATAGTAATTTCAATTCATCAGCATGACCTATCCACTGCTTATCCATTCTCATCAGCATGATAAACAAGTTCTTAATATTGAATATACTATTCACATTTTGAAAACATATATAATGTTTACGCTACATTAACACAACAAAACTCTCAAAACATGCTCAAGTACCAACAAGTAGGTCCGGATACTTCTCACGAACTTCCAACTCACGTTTCCAAGTTGCTTCTTCAACCTCGTGATGTTTCCATAACACTTTCACTAGAGGAATTGTTGTGCTTTGCAAGACATGATCTCGAGTATCCAAGTCTCTCACCGGTCTCTCCTCATAGGAAGCATCCTCATCTATCTCTAACTTGGTCTAGTCTAACACGTGTGATGGATCCAGCTCATACTTCCGGAGCATACAAATATGAAACACATTATGAACCTCGAAAAGCTGTGGTGGCAAGGCCAAACGATAAGCTACCTCTCCAATCTACTCTAAGATCTCAAAAGGGCCGATAAATCTAGGAGATAACTTCCCACTCTTCCCAAACCTCATCAAACCTCATCTAGGTGATATCTTCAAGAAGACATGATCTCTTACCTCAAAGGATAACGGTCTCTTCCTAGGGTCAGCATAGCTCTTTCGACGACTCTGAGCCTTGACCAACCTGTTACGGATAAGTGCAATTTTCGCCGTTGTTTCCCTGACTAACTCTTGACCCAACATAGGTGCATCGCCCACCTCAGCCTAACACACAAGAGACCTACACGGTCGGCCATACAAGGCTTTAAATGGTGCCATGCCAATACTCGACTGGAAGCTATTGTTATAGGCAAACTCCACTAAGGGCAAGTGTCTTTCCCATGACCCCTTAAAATCAAGGACACAACCTCGAAGCATATCCTCAAGGATTTGAATAGTACGCTCAGACTGCCCATCAGTTTGAGGATGATAGACGGTACTAAAAGACAACTTAGTACCCAAGGCATTCTGTAGGCTCTACCACTACCGAGCCATAAAATGCGGATCTCTATTCGAAATGATAGTCACAGGGGACCACATGAAGTCGAACAATGTCCCTAATGTAAAGGTCAGCTAGAAAATCTACCGAGTCATTCGTATGCATAGGTACAAAGTGCACTGACTTGGTTAATCGGTCTACTACAACCCAAATGGCATCATTATCCCATTGAGTCCTTGGAAGACCTACCACAAAATCCATCGTGACATGCCCCCACTTCCATTCGACTATAGGCAAGGGTTGCAACAAACCTGCTGGTCTTTGGTGCTTGGCCTTCACTTGTTGACAAGTAAGGCACTTCGACACAAACACGGCTGCATCCTTTTTCATCCCCTTCACCAAAACTGACGACTAAGATCATGATACATCTTTGTGCCTCTCGGATGTACTGCAAGGCGTGGATGGTGAAACTCTTAGAGTACTTCCTCTCGGTAAGACTTCAGCACAAAAATACGATCAAGGTATCTAACACTCAAGTCAGAATACAAGTTCAAGCCCTTCTCTACCTTTCCAATGGAGATCTACCTCAAGGTCACCCCTTTGTGCTTCTATGACTCGGCTAACAAGTGTAGGTTATGCAACTACTGAAAACAAGGCTGCAAACTCAACGGACTCGCCTAGATGTAGGTCAAACTTACCAATAGCACCCAATATCTCCTATTCCCGAATGACAATATTAGCTACATTGCCAATGGATTTCCTACTTAAGACATCGGCCACAACATTGGCCTTTCCTAAATGATAATGCAACTTGAAGTCATAATCTTCTGTAAACTCCATTAACCTCCTCTGCCTCAGATTTAAGTCTTTTTGTCTAAACAGTTATTTCAAACTCTTGTGATCAGAAAATACTTCAAACTTCTCACCATACAAATAATGCCTCCAAATTTTCAAGGCCAAGATCACTACTACTAACTCTAGGTCATGAGTAAAGTAGTTCCTCTCATGTGTTTTCAACTGCTGTGAGCCATAAGCTATTACTTTCCTCTCTTGAATCAATACACAACCCAAACCTTCCCGTGAAGCATCATAATACATTGAATAGCCCAAACCCCGTGTGAATAATCAATATTGGAGTAATGGTAAGTCTAACCTTAAGCTCTTGAAATGAATTCTCAGTCTCACTCCACATGAACTTAATTCATTTTCTTGTCACTAGTCAATGGTGACGCTAATCTAGAGAAATCTTTCATAAACCGACAGTAATACCCGACTAACCCTAAGAAACTACGGATCTCAAAGGCATTCTTGGGTTGTTTCCAAACTTGTACGACTTTTATCTTTGATGAATCTATAGTCACTTATTTCTCAGATACCACGTGGCTTAAGAACTTTACTTCACTAAACCAGAATTCACATTTTTCAAACTTAGCATGTAGTTTGTGGGCTCTAAGCAACTCGAGCACAACTCGTAAGTGTTCCTCGTGTTCCTCCTCGAATGGAGAGTGAATCAGAATATCATCAACAAAGACCATTACAAAAAGGTTCAAGAACTCGCGAAAGATCTGATTTATTAAATCCATAAACACGGCGGGTGCATTGGTTAGCCTAAAAGGCATCACTAGGAACTCATAATGGCCATACCGCGTACAAAATGTCATCTTCTGGATATCTTCCTCTCTTACCCTCAACTGGTGATAACCCGATCTCAGGTCTATCTTAGAGAAACAACAAGACTCCTTCAACTGATTAAACAAGTCATCTATACAAGGCATTGGGTACTTGTTCTTAACAATTACCCGGTTCAACTTTCGCTAACCAATTCAAAGCCAGAAGGCACCATCCTTCTGCTTGGCAAAGAGAGCCGGTGCTCCCTAAGGCGAAGCCCTAGGGCGGATAAAACCCTTTCCTAACAATTCCTAGAGTTGAATCTTCCATGGAGATTGGTGCTGTGCTAGGCACTAACTCAATAAAGAACTCAATCTCACGATGAAGTGGTAAACGGGTGAGATCCTCAAGAAAAACATGTGGGTATTTACAAACTACCCTTGGCAAATCAACTCGAACCTTGTCACACTCACTACCCAAGAAGTTTGCAAGAAGACAACTAAGCTCATTCTGACCATGTGGATCATACATCGGTGATAAAACTCTATTGGCTCTGTCCCCCATGAAGTAAAAAAAATCACCACTTAAGGTACATACAGTAACCCTCTGATGGTAACAATCTATGATAGCCCGATATGATGATAACCAGACCATACCCAATATAGCGTCAAAATTTGACATGTTAATCAACACAAATGCAAAAAAGAGTTGGCAATCGACGATCATCAACCTCTATGTCACAACCTCGACACCCCTATTCCAAAACAATCTCACCACCAATAGGTGACTTTACACTGCGTGGAGATGCTAATCAAGCCAACTCTAAACCCAATGCCAATGTAAATGCAGAAGAGATGAATGAATGGGATGCACCCGTATCAATTAACACATTGGCAATAGAATTGCATAACAAGAAAGTACCTCTCATAACTAAAGGCGTTGGCACTAAGTCTAGCGTGGTAACAACATACACATGCCCTAAAAGTCTCTGCTCCACCTACTCATCCCTTGGAGCATACGTCTAATGTACTAACTAAGTCGAAGAGGCTCTTTGATTGGTCCTTGAGGCCTATACTGATTGTGCAAGCTAGTGAATCTGTGTCTGCCTCGAACCAGATACACTAAGTGTGCCACCCAATTGTGGGAAAAACCACTTCATATGCCCTAACTACCCACATTGGCAACAAATAGTTAGCTTCCCTCTCTCTTGAGTCTGGCTCTGAGAACAAGCCGCAGATGAAACTGATCGTTGCCCTCCTCTCCTTTACGGGCAAGCTGGAGACTTGTAGCCTAACTGACCACATTTAAAGCAAGTGAAATCTCCCCGACCACCTCTCCCAGAACCCGAACTCAGTATTGGAAAAATGGACCTCGACTCAGCTTCCTGGGACTGCTGTGGGGTAGAACCCCTCTACCTCTTACTGTCCTCTTGAATATCCTGACTCCTGTTGGAGCCCCTCATCTGCTCCTCCTCCATTTGCATCACGATCTCAAGATGAGCCACCAACTCTACAAGTCGCCCGTTTTCTCTAATCATTGAACTAGCTACCTTGAAAAGAAGCTCGATCCTTAACCTTTTCTCAAACATCACACAACGATGCTCCTCTGTCGCCACTAACTCTGGTGCAAACCTAGAGATGTTAGTAAAGGCTGCTTTAAACTTGGTAATCGACATGTTGAGCTACTTGAGCTTTGAGAACTGATCCCTCAACTTCTTCCTAACCTTGGGAGGTAAGAACTTGTCCTGGAAGGCATTGAAAAAAGCCTCCTAAGTCACTCCAATGTGCCTATACGTATACTTCCACCATTGACCAGATCTCCCTTCAAATTGGAAAGATGCCAAGGTCACTTTAGTTTGTCCTCCTTGATGCGAAGCATCTCAAACGTCTTCACTATCTGTTCTAGCCACTCATCTGCCTTCAGTGGCTCCTTAGGATCACCCAAAAACTTGTCCGAATTCGACTAGAAAAACTCTCGCTTCAGAAAAGGCGGCCATGTCTCAGCAACATGGGCATAGACTTGATTCTCAGCTCTGAGAATGTCCATGGATTCCCGCAATGCTCCAGCTATTTCATGGGCTAAGGTGCACATGGCCTGCTGACCTGCCGGCTCGGCCATATTGGTCTGACCAACTCCCTCATCTTGTGCCGAAATATCATTCGGTATTGGCACCTCTTGCCATCTAGGCCTACCATGCTTACCACCGCAACCACGTCCTGACATCCTAATGAAGGTAACAAAAGAGATTAGTACATTTAAAAGTGTGCTGAAGCTAACTCACTCGTGTCCTAATGCAGTAGACAATAGTAATTTACTTCATATAAGCACATAATCACATAAACACATACTAATTTCCTTCCTAGACAATGGTCATCCCACAGCATTGCTAGAGTTCCAATTAGAAATAGTAGTGATCAAGTGCTCTTCTAATAAGACTTCTAGAAGCTCGTAGACCCAATCAATATCTTCGGAATTAAATGATATACCAATATAATCACATAAGCATGTTATCACATAGCATTACAAATATACAAATATCTCTGTCAAGGGAGATAAACCCATTGCAGTAAAAACCACTTCTTACGTATCGAAAGTATTCAAACCCGGTACGGTCTGATACCAAGTTGTAACGCCCAAAATAAATGACAACATGTATGAATTTATAGGCTTTCATTAATCGAAGTTTGATATACAAAAGGTAACACATGCGATATACATTCATAAACAGACATCCTAAATCTACAACATTTGTTACAAGATAGTGAAAAGAAATGAAAGCTAAATAGATAATCATATGCCTTAAAGGCTTACATCTTTCCAAGTCAATGCTTGGGTACATTAAAAGTGAGTCTTCACAATATATAAAGCCCTAGGCTTGTACAAAATTAAATACAAAATGCAACGCTGAGCCTTCAGCTCCACATTCCTCCTAAGCTAAGTCCTTGGTGGAGGCATATCATCAGCACCTGAAAATGGTTTTCTCACATAGGGTGAGCCAAAGCCCAGTAGAAATATTACAACACAATATATAAATCTTAACAAAGCCATAAGGTTTTATGTATATGCAATGCCAATGCCAAAACATTTTACATTTCTTTTCAAAACCATGTCATGCCAAGTTTATATCATAATTCTTGAATCATGTCCTTTACAATAGAAAAATAAGGGGGAAATCTCAAACCAGTACAACCTTTCACAGATATTTAGTCCACGGGAAACCGTCAAATGGTACCCATGTAAACATAGCCTATACAAGCACTAGTATTTCCATTTCATGTTTAGCCCACGAACCAAACACCCATGTATACGTGCATTTTTGAGACTTTACCTTGAACACACATGCCAACTTGATTTGGTGATACACATCTTTCCAACGTTCACCCATTTGTTTCAAAATCATATGCATTTTCAATGTATTAAATGAGCAATAATGTTCAATGCACATGGATAGGAAATTAGTTTTAGGTCACCTAATTCTAATGTAATTTCTACAACACTCCTAGCTATCCTCCACCGATAGCCTAAACAAGATATCTCTAAACAGATAAATAAATTTCATTAAAGATATACTTTTCCATGATTTCAAAATGGGAGTGATAATACATATCCAACTCCACCCTCATTATTATCATCATTTCAATTTCACAATTTCTATATCAATTGCATTTCCTCTTTACAATCTCAAACATTCACATTTTTGAGAAAAAACCCCTTTCTCTTTGAAAATCCATTTCAATTCAAAAAATATCTCATTTCAACATATATCAACCCCAAATTCATAATCACAACCTTTTTCTTAAAACCATTTGAAAACCCCTCTTTTACATTTTGATTCCAAACCCTAGGTTTTTGACAAACCCCCCCACAAAAGACAAGGTTATTACTGGTCAACTATAGAGGAGGATTGCATTGGTTTTGTATAGCGATGCCACAAATGTCAAATTCATGCCAATTGCATGAACATACCACCGTCTAAGCTTTACAACATGACTTCACCATGGCCTTTCTTAGTTTGAGGCCGATGCTATCGGTCTTTGTCTCAAAAGAGTCAAATGGGCATAAGTTCATTCTGGTGGTGATTGACTACTTTACAAAGTGGGTGGAAGCTCAGTCCTATGCCATGTTGAAAGCATCACATATAGCCAAATTCATTAGAAATAACATCATCTACCGGTATGGAGTTCCGAATAAAATCATCTTAGATAACAACTCGCACTTCAAAAAAGAGGTGGTGGATTTGCTTGAGAAATATAACGTGACTTTTCACAAGTCATCGACATATAGACCACAGACTAGTGGAGCTGTTTGAGGCCGCTAATAAGAATATCAAGAACATCTTACGGAAGATGGTGGAAACATACAGGGACTAGCCGGATAAACTACCATTCGCGCTCTAGGGCTACAGAACCTCAATCCAAACATCTATAGGGCAACCCCCTATTCTTTCGTCTACGTGATGGAAGCCGTTCTACCCATTGAGATCAAAGTACCTTCACTGCGAGTTATGGCCGAGTGTTAGATAGTGGAGGTGGACTGGAAATAGAGTAGATTTGAGGAGTTAATGTTGTTTGATAAAAGAAGACTAAGGGCATTGTATCATGTCTAGGGTAACCAACACAAAATTACTAGGGCTTTTAACAAGAAGGTCAAGTTTAGAAATCTCAAAGAAGGGGACATGGTACTAAAAGACAACCGAGCTCCCATCCATGCCCCTAGGGGTAAGTACAGACCCAATTGGACTAGTCCTTATATCATAAAATCTATCTAGTCAGGAGGGGCGATTATTCTCATGAACCTAGATAGCCTGGAGTTTTTATAACCAATCAATATGGACAAGTTGAAGAAATACTATCCCTGATAGGCTCACTAGACCGAAAACCTTGAAGTGCGACCTAGGAAAAAGTTAGAGCATGAAAAATTAGAAATAAAGAAAAACTGAGCTCGCAAGGTTGAAAACCCTAAGGGCGATTTTGGAAAAAGTTAGAGCGCAAAAGAAGAGAGTTAACACTGAGTAAACCCCAGTGAACTCGTAAGGCTGATTCCCATTTTTTTGATATGTAGGCAACTTCGTCCTAAGTTTGGCGTGAACCAACTCGACTCAACTGTCTGTTCATTTGTTTGATCAGTCATCTTTGTCCATCTATTTTTGGTAGAAGGGCTAGTTGCAAAAGCAGAGGAATGATGATGAATGCGATTATGGCAACTGCGATATGTTGATTCAAGACTAAACATCTTGAGGGTGATTACGGCATGCCAACTAGTGATCACTTTGGAAAATAGTTTTGAAAAGTTTTAATAAAAGTTGATTTTGGTCAAAACTTTACCTTTTATAACTTAGACCATTTTGGGACCAAAAGGAAAATTTTTAATGCTCACAACTTTAATTCCATTAATTTCAACACAAGTACATTTTCCAAACTCTCTGAGTTAAATCAAAGTTGCTTTTACATCATAAAACTTGAAAAGAAAGGTCAAAGCAATAAACTAGGGGCATAGATAAGTCAGGTGCTCTTGCGTCCTCTGCTCATGCTTGCGGAAGTCTTTGCAGCCAAAGTTGGCCCAATCTATGCCTCTTCCTGTAGCCAAGCCAAGCACTCGCCAGAAAGGGCATAACTGAAACTAGGGGTAGGGGCCAGAAGCCCTCTTGTCCTTCAAGCAACGAGGTACTGAGTTAAGGTTGAAGCGCGAATTGGGAATGGAGCTAGGTATTCTACCCCCTCTTCTGGTCGGGTCTAATAATTTCCAAACTGGCGTCTGAACCGGAAGGGGAAATAGAACATGCCATGGGTGAGGCCAATCAACTCTATGCCCGATTGTTGAGACATGCTGTAGCTCATCTCGATCAAGTTAAGCTAGGGACAACGCCAAGCTATGTCAGTTGCAGATCTGCTGCACATCCAGTTGCACCACTATCCCTCCTAAAAGAAGTCTACTAGCTATTGGTGAAAAAAGTATGCTTGCGCTGAGTATACGAGACAGGGGTCCACCACTTTCAGCTTATCCATCAGCCACACATGGGCAGGGATGAAAAACAAGAGAGATTAAAGAATAGAGAGGTGTACGTTGAGAGAAAAGTAAGGAAAGGACTTTGCGAGAAAAAATAGAGTGAGTGTCGAGTGATGAGAGAATCATATAAGAAAGGGTGGGGAACAATACGAACAAGCGATGGACTCCTGCCGTCGAGTAGTCTCGCCGTTGAAAAGTTTCTAAACCCATCGAGGTCTCAATGTAGCCAAACCCATGCAACTCTTACCCTCTTTCAAACATTGGGCCACCTCAATCAGCCTAATACTCGCTCCACCGTAACTAGCGGGAAGAAGGAAGTGCGCAAGCATACATAAACATAAGGCATAGTGGTAGTAACCTCGCCAGAGAAGGTCACTCCTATCTTTGATGACAAAAAATCGATGAATCAAACTAGGAATATCTACCTCTTCGTCGTGGGCTAATGATCGAGCCTTGTGTAATGAAAGCCCACACATTTGTCCAAGTGCTCAAGCATGGCCAAAACAGGGTTGTGGCATGATCTCCTCGTCACGCCGAGATTTCATCAAAGCTTGAAATTCTTCGAGTGTTGGACACATCTCTTATGATCCGAAGCGTAATACATATGTAACCAGATTCCAACACTGAACAACGACATGGAGAAATGGAAGGCAAAGCGAAGTGTGGCTCAAAGGAAAAAGAGTGTTTAGGCGCAAACCACAGAAGTTTACCTTTTTCGAGCCATCCAAAGTGACGATCCAGTCTCGGAGTCTGTTGTCGATCAAAATCTCCATCTTAAGAGCAAAATCTCAAAACATGCTATTCTACCAAAGAAAACAGCTTGGGAGCATCTTTTATCGACTGTGAGAAGAGGCAGTGCATGATAAATTTGGATCGATTGGCGACATCACTTTTGGGCTCGGTAGTGCCTCATTGGAGGGATTGTGCCTATTTGGACTTGGCCGGGTCTAAATGGTGGCCTAGCCCAGAGCTGTTGTAGCAGAGCCTGGTCTTTTATCTTGGTTTGTTGTGGCTATGTTTTGAGTTTTGTTTTGTTTTGTATCAAGTGTTGTTTAGTGTTTTTAGGTCATTTTCATTTTATTTTTCTGTTATTGGGTTGTTATTCGATTCAAGAAATGAATTCAAGAGCAAGCATCCACAGTTTTAAAGTCCTGTACAAGGTTATCATGCAGAGTTCATGCCATCCATCGCATTTCATCCAAGAGTAATCATCCAAAACTTTCTTTTCATACACAAGCTGGTACAACCCTGTTCATTTTTTTACAAAGCAAAAAAAAGTACACAAAAAAAGGCTGCAAAAATAATCAGAGGGTCTAACTGAAGCTAGTTTTAACTTCAAAGAAAAAGAAAAGGAAAAAGAAACTAATTAAGCCATCCTCGCCCTTTTCCTCATTGGCTACGGAGGAGCGTCATTGTCATCACTAGAAATTTGGATTGCATGTCAATATCATCCCTTCATCCTCGGGGTTGTATATTTAGCAAAGTCTCTCGGAAGGTGAATTTGTCTCGTTCTTCCTCTCCCTCGTCGATCCATCCTTGGCCTCTCACTCGGCCTCGTCTCTGTCTCCTCCCAATTAAAGGAGGTCTGTGGAGTGCGATTAAGCAGCTCGGTGAAATAAATCTGATTAGAAGAGATTGGTGAATTGAGTATAGGTATCAGAATGGATGCAATAGAATATGGACAAGATTGCGACAATAGTAAATCGAGAATAAAGTATACCTCGATCCGTGAGTGGCTAGGAAGCCATTTGTCTCCTCTGTACTATGAGAAGCGATCGACCAATTGTTGGAGAAGGTCATTAACATACATCGCGGGTACACCCAAAAGAAAGAGAATTTTAAGTCTGAGTGAGCGAAATAATAAAGCACAAGCAGAAATGAATGCAGTACGATGGGAAGAAATAATAAAGTCACGGTGGGCGAAATATATAGAAGTGTTTACCTTTCGACACCTGGAGCCATCACCAATTTGTAATCCCTCTCCTCGATATGCTCAAGGGGAATCTGCTCGATCACTCCATTTGGTCGCATGTATACAACCTCGATCATTATCCACAGGGAGGCTCGGGAATGGGAGGCGAATGGGAGAGCACCTCTAGCAGCGACAACAACAACTTCCGGAATGGCATGGACCACACTCTGGGTAAAAGGCACTATCACCCGAGTCTGTAAGAAAGTAGTGAAGTCGCCAGGCTCATGGTGTTGATCACCGTCCTTTCCCAACATAAGGAAGTCAATCTGAGGCCCGTCATGGAGATCATCAAATACTCTCACGTCGAGAGGAGGAGGATGTGGAATGTTGAGATTAGCTACGCCTCGCGTTTGACGGATGAACCTCTCTCCCAAGTAATACGCCTTGCTGAAAGGGCCCTCAAACAGAATCCGCATGGTGGAGGCATGCCATGCAGCAACATAGGTCATCCTCGCTGCGTGAAGGATGCCTCCCCAAGGGTGCCAGTTAACCTGTGAACAAAATGTGCAAACTAAGTATCAAATATCAGGGGTTGAGCAGTATGGAAATAGCAGTACGGAAATAGTAAAATGTAAAGACTAGAATCAGATCTTTTTGTTACCCTATCTGCGGTGACGGTATCAAAGAAGCGGGAAAAATAAGGGAAATCGTGATCTACACGCTAGTCTTTGCTCAAATCGAGTTGAAGTACCGGAAGCAAGGTACTGACAACTCAATTGGTCTCACTGGGACCGGAGCAAGGGAAGTAAAATAAGTGTAAACCTATAGCTGGAAGAAGACAAATGCAAGTGAGTAACCAATACAGATAACCAGACGCAAATAAGGAATACAAAGTGAAAAAAAGAAAAGAGCTAGCAGAACAACAAGTGTAGGATGTACCTCCCGGACTCTCCACTAGGCTGTAAGTGAATCCTTCGATGGGATACAAAGCTCATGTAGTAGTACATGATGGCTAGGGCGTCATCCTACCATACTCTACCACTGTAGTAGGTGCAGTGCTCCCAAGAGATATAGCCCATGATATTTTCCACCATTATAAGCAATAGTCTGAGGAGATACATGAAAGGCTGCGGGTGTCTTGGGCGATCTCATTTGGAATAGTCAAGCTAAAAGGTCGGTGAAGCAATCTAGGAACCAATTGTACTTCACCATCTCGGATCGATTGGCATCTGGGATCGCCCAAGAAATGTACTATCTGACTCTCTCTTGTGCCATGCTCGGGATCAAAAGGGATCGGCTCGCCAACCCCAACTCGTAGTCCGTGTAGGCATTGAGAAGTCATATAGGGGTTAGGGTCGACTCATGATCGGCGAGAAGTGGAATGAATCTGTGGTGTAACCCACCATCTCTAATGGTGCTCTGAGGAGTCCCATAGAGTTGTGGCGATTGGTATCGCATCTGTATGCAACCCTAAGCGAAAGGCGTCCAAGCGGCGGTGATAAACTACAAGGTGCAGGACCTCTATAAGAAGCCACTATAGCTTGAAGCAGTGTTGAGGATGAAAAATGGACCCATAGCTGATCCTCTTGGCCATCACCGGTGGGTTGGGGAATTTTATCAATATGTGCATTATATTAATAAGAGGATAATTTGTTTACATAAGATTCAAATTGTGCACAAAACAACATGCAAAGGAAAAATCACTTCACAGGTGAAGGCATCGATAGGACAAGTGCTCTGTGGGCTCTCATAGCAAAATGCCCTCATCAATCCCGTGGATAAGACCCTCGAAGCATAGAATACCGCTTGGGGGTCAAAGAATGTGTCGCGTGGGTGGTAGGTGGCGCATCAAATGTAGTACATGTCGGCCGGGGAGGCAACCACGAGGCTCGAGCGTCCTCAACCTTCTCTATGTCTCAGTGCCTAAGAGCCCAGGTGCCAATGCCTGTTAGGGTCGGGGAATGGAGAATCTAAATACGCCACAGCCATGGAGAAAATGAGAAAAGTGAAATTATGAGGAAAGTGAGTGGGTAAGTGAGATTGAAGTGAAAAACCTCAAAATTCCCAAACCCTAGGAGAGAGAAAATAACATAGTAAAGATCAAAATCAAAGAGGAAGAGGGAAAAGTTTGGGTAAATATGTGAGAAATTAAGGAAAACAAAGAGACATCCCAAAACTCAATCAAAATCACTTTTGTTTAGCTCAAAGTGTAAAGGATTGAAAGGGTTTTGAAGAAATTTTTATTTATTTTTTGTTGGCTAACTCAAGGAAAGGGAAAATCTAGAGAGAGAGGAGATGAAGTTTCAGTTTGGGTATGTCTTGAAATGAAGGGTTGGGTGTGTTTTAAACCAACCATGAGCTGTGCATTTATCGAAGTACCCCATCCTTGTCAACGTCAGAACTCTGCTTGGGTTAGACACAGGGCCTAGCCGTGCTTCATTTAGGCCCGACCGAGCTCCAATGCATCACATTTTCCAAAGTTTTGTTTTTTTATTTCCTTTGAATGTGTAGTCGGGCTTAGTCCAAAAATCAATGCAAAATAAAAAGATAAAAATAAAAAATGCATGATGAAGGGAAAAAACAAAAACATAGGAAAAAAAGAGAAGAAAAAAAAAGAAGTAAAAAAGAAAGGAAAGGACAAAAGAGAAGTAAGAAGAGAGGTGAAAGAAAAAACATTGAAGGAAAAGAGGAAGAGAAAGCAAAAAAAGCAAATGTAAAAAAGAGAGAGCAAAGAAAAATGAGAAGGAAAAAAATAGAGAGGAACAAGAAAAGGCGTTTAGATTTTTTGTTTCTTGTCTTGTTTTGTTTTTTTTTTTTTTTTGTTTAAGTAAAATACATTATTGTGCGTAAAATTTATTTTGTGTGTTGCATTCAAATGAAGTCTATTTTAAAAAAGGACGGAAAAAAATGGCAAAATTGATTTCAAGTTGTTGATTCGCTTTTAGATTAATTTGGTTTTGTACATCTATTT